>JARHVA010000075.1:2342500-2875000 GCA_037957365.1 Torreya grandis
AACTATCGATGGTCACTGTGTGACAATTCCAACAAGTCAATTACACTTATCAGGCCCCCACTAAATCCCACTTTCTAAATTTTTTCCTAATCATAAAATATCACCCTATTTTTTGAGTCCCATCTGATTCATTTGGCATTAATATCTAGTAATTTATTGCTATAATTAGGCAAATTCATCTCTTACAATCACTTCTTGTATTTTATTTCAATATCTTCTATTATTCATACAAGTAATTTATCTTTCATTTTTAGAAATTGATTGCTTAAAAGTGTGGATTGACAACCTCCAAGGAAGCTTATGCTTCTTGGATTTAGATTTTTAGGCAATTCACCCTACTATCTATCTAATCAACCATTTTTAGTGCTTTATTATTTGCAGGTCATCCTTCCAAGACAAAGAGGAGTATCTATAACCGTCTGGATCATAGAGTGCAAAACCAAATCTAAGTTCTACTAATCTCACCCTCCTTATAAGTTTTACAACTTTCTTCTTATAAATAAAGCAAAATTTTAGTAAAATATTCTGGCACACCCAGTGGGATCCTTGAGTCTTTTCTTGGGTTCATAGTTGCATCTAGGTGCTTCTTCTTCTTGTCTTATACTCATACAATGAAATCAAAATTTCATTTTGGGCTTAAAATTGACTACATGCATTGATTGCTTATTTATTTTATCTCACATAACTTAATTAGTCAAGTGAATTAATCATAACTTTAATCTTATCACACACACAAACCAAACCACTTATACCTAATCAACCATAAAAACATTAATATAAGGCCTGACTAGGATGTCATCACCTAGAGATCACCTTTCCTGGCTATCCTACTTGGATTTCATCACCAAGGGGAGAACCAACTCAATTCATTATCTAAGTGTAATCTCTGACAATCGGTATATCTTGGCTAAGCACCTGACACCCTTATTGTTATGGTGTGTGAAGTGAGGGGGTAGGCCCCAATATCAATCCACATATAAATTTCCAACATAGATCCTTGGTGAGAGCCTAAACACAACCTAAAACTAACCATAGACTTATTTTCTAGTACCCACTCTACAATCCAAGTTGAGTCACACAATTATTAAAGCTTAAGGCATAATTCACAAGAGAGACTAAAAAGAATCTTAGGATTTTAACATGATTTAGAGTGTGTTTTATATTCTTTGAATTTTTTTATTGTATTCTCTTTATTTTAATTGTGAGGAATCTAACCCTCTTGGGAAAAAATTTTCCACCATCTTGCCTTCATCCACCTCATCTCCATTTCCTTGTTCAATGGGGAGCCTTCCTATATTTTCTCCTAGAGATCCTACCTTTGTTAAAATCTTAGAATACAACCCTCTTGCCTTAGAGTGTTACCTCATATTAAGAGCCATTTATGCCCCCAACCTTACCTACAACCAATCCAACCTTACCTACAACCAACCCAACCTTACCTACAACTAACCTAACCTTACCTACGATTAACCTAACCTCACCTATAACCAGCCCAACCTTACCCATAATCAACCCAACCTTACCTACCATCAACCCAACCTCAACTATGAGCAATCCAACCTCACCCAAAATCAACCCAACCTTACCTACCATCAACCCAATCTCACCTATAACTAACCTAATCTCACCTACAACCAACCTAACCTTGCTTGCAATCAATTCAACCTCAACTACAACCAATTAAAAACTTTTCAACAACCACTTGATCATCACCTCAACCAACCAATAACCTTTCAACCCTTATTTGACACTTGTCATAAGCCACCTCAAATATCTCAACCTCACTAATCTTTAGGTTACCTATCCAAACCATCATATCAATTACCTCAACTGCATCAAACTTTTGATTACCTACCTCAACCATCATATCAATCGCCTATACCCCCTTTGTGGAAACCTTATTTATCTCAAAACCAAGACTTGGTCTATGCCCCTAGTCATACCACCCACAACTATCAACCCAAAAACTATCAAAACAACCACTATCAACCTCATCAAATCAAACCAACAATCATCTAACCAATAGCTATCAAAAAAACTTTTATAACCAATCAATCTTATTATCCTTACCAATGTTATCAAACCTATCAATCCAACCTACCTTACCCACCTTTTCAACCTTATCAACCTTATCAACCCCATCAAATCCAACCAATAACTATCAACCTAACCTATTGAACCAACCAAAAAATTTAAACCACCCAACCATATCAAACCTACCCACCATATCCACCATGTCAAAACTATCAAATACCTCAACCTTACCTAACCTCTCAAAAAAAAACTATCTTATCTACCTTATCAAACCAACCAAACTTTTCAAACCCATTGATCTTATCAAACCAACCAACCTCATCAAATTAAACCAATAACTATCAACCAATTTTTTCTAACCCACCAACTTTATCAAGCATACCTAATGCATCAAATCAACCAAACTTATTTAACCAACCAACTTCATCAAACCAACCGATTAGATCACAACCTCAAGAGCCATTGGTAAACCCTCTTCCTAGGTAGTATACCCCTTGGGGGAATCATATGCCTCAATCTTTGACAAACTCTTGGAGGCTTCTATAATTAGACTTCCTCCAATCAAACCCATCAATCATTTTCTTCCACAACCCATTTGGTTTATAGAGAATGATTTTTTTACATATCATCATACAAATGGTCATGTGGTATAGAGATGTTAGTATTTTAAGATGATCATCCAAAACATTATTGACCAAAAGGAGGTCCCAAAGGATAGCTTTTGCATTCTTCCCAACTTAGTCTTGAATGTGCACCCATTACTATGCAAACCAATAACCAAATCCCTCAAAGAAATGAGGCCCATCCATTATATTTGATCCTTAGCAAACATATGACTGAGGAAACTATAATCAAAAGCCCAACCAATTTACCTATTGACTAAGTGAAATCCTCCAACTTCCTTCAATAACCATCATCACTAAAGAAGAATCAACCTTAACTAATCCACTTATTTACCAAGTGGACCATTTTTAGCTTTCCTTTGAAATTAAAATCAAAGAAACTAACCTACCTCTTCCACTTCACCTTTTAGTAGATCAGCCTCAAACGAACCTACCTCTTCCACTTCCTTAAAAAGTGGAATCACCCCCAACAACCATACCTATTCCACCTACCCTTTTGGTGGAACCAATCAAAGCTACTTTACCTCTTCCACCTACCCTTTTAGTGGAGCCAACCCAAGCTCAAAACACCTTGCCTATAACTAATCCAACCTCGCCTCAAACCAACCCAAACCCAACCTCAACTAAAACCAAACCCATTCAATTCTTCTATAATCTGCTCATTTTCATCTATCTAATGACATTGTCTTTGGTTTGATTCCCTTTTGAATAGGGTCAAATCTTTGTCACCTTACCTTATTAAAAAAATAAGCAAACCTAGCCAAAAAACTAAACCAACCACCTATCCTACCTCCCTCAACCAACCAAACCAACCTCTAAACCAAATCAATCAACCAAAATTAACCCACTTTGTAACCCAGCCATCACCAACTTATCTATCAACCCAAACTAAAATCAGCCCATCATTTGAGATATATTGAGTCTCAGTCACCATTTCATCTAAGCTACCCATACCTCACCTAAGCTCCCTCATTGGGACAACTATACATTCTTATCCAAATGATCTTTATTTTAAGATGATGTTCCAAAAATCATTTCTAGACCCCAACCTTACACAAATTTGGCCCAACAACGTTTTCCTCACCATAAGACCATAAGGGAGATCCCGCTTGAACCACCACATATAACTTGAACTCCACACCAAGTAACAAATAACAACCTTTGGGAGGTGGATGAAGTCATCCTCATCCCTTATAAACCCTCTTTACTAACCAACATCCTCATCGTACATGGAAAAAGTAACTGGGGGAACTCTCTTTCCAAAAGGTTTTGACCATTTGTCATTTTCCAACCTCGCCTTTAGCAACTTCACCCATAAATTTGGCCTTAAAATTTTTCCTCAACCCAATCTCACCTATGATCAACCTAACCTCACCTATGATCAACCCAACCTCACCTATGACCAAACCAACCCTTGGCACCTATGATCAACTCAACCTTGCCTATAACCAAACCAACCTCACCTATAACCAAATAAATCTCAATTACCACCAAACCAACCTTGACCTTAACCCAACCTTTAACCTAAAACCTAAGCAAGCCTTCACCATCAATCACACCTTTAAACTTTGTTTTCTCAAAACCTCAAATGGTAACAGTCTCTATTGAACCATCACTAATTTTCCCTTGGACCTCTTTTACCTTTCATATCTCGACCATCACCAATCTTTGGTGAACCATTATCAGTGTACTATTAACCATTGGTGGTCACTGTCATAACTAAAACCTTACCTTTTCACTACCTTGCCTACACCTACCTAGAAAACCAACCCAAACCAACACCTAAACCTACCTAATTCAAACAAAAAACTAACCAACATTATCGCTGACCAAAGTCTAGACACCATCACTTAACCAACCTTGACTTTTTACTTTGTCCATCCAACATAATTTCTATACCTAATCAAATGTCAAAAAGTAGTTGGGGGACCTCTTCTCTCCTGATTCGCTCAAACCATTTACATGTGTGTGGATCTAGGGCATATCAAAACCTAAAGCCCTCAATTATTTTCTTTCATGGACATTCTTTTGTTAAACTAATTCCTTGTTCATCTTGTGTCTAACTCAATATCATCCCTTGTTTTCAACCACCATCATCTCTTTGTTTTAAGGACAACTGATTAAAATAAGATCATGTGATTATCCATCACAACCTTAGCCTAATCCTAAGTATGGGTACCAATGATTCTCATGGACACTTTTCATCCCTTATGGGATGAATCCCCATGGTTGTTATCACTTAAACCTCTTTTTCCCATCATTAACCTTCTTGTGCTATGGTTTTACCTCCATAAAGGAAAGCCTTTTAGCCTATATAGGATATTCCATGTCTAATCTATCATAACATTAAAATTTGGGACATCAAATACCACTTGGGTCAAAAATATATAGCATTACAGAGTGCTCCCTTGAAGGACAACTACTCAAAACTACCAAAAATTCCTTAAAAAGGTAGATTGTTCCGTCGAAGGATAGCTATCATATAAACAAATCTAAATATTAGACTAATCCCTTAAAATATGGATAAACCAAACATTTATCAAGCAAGCAGTCACTTGGAAACTTCTCACATCGATCAACTTCCCAAACCCATCAAATAAAAGCATCAAGAAACCCCATAGTTAAAAGTAAAAAACAAAGCAATCCCAAGAAAGCTTCAACCACTTTCATGAAGCATTTGTAGACTTCCTATCTTGATCAGTCTACACCAAACTTAGAGCATGTATTTATCTATAATGGTTCTTAGGTCACCTATAAGAGGGGAAAGTTATCCCCACAAGAAGGTTACACTACCATTCATCTCCACCTTTTACCCTCTACCAAATCAAGGGATTTTGAACTTACTTGACACTAGGTGATCAAGATACTTCTTTTAACTAATGAACTAACCCCAATACAACATATAAAATGGTATTATGTTCTTAATCCCACCTATCTTTCCATTATGGTCTTTGTCAATCAGAGCATTTCAACCTCCTTCTACTTTCATGACCACTTGAGAAGATATGTGTCTTCCGTCTTTGAGTCATTGAAAACCCAACCACCTAATTTGCACCCTTCCACTAAATGGGGTAACCAATTTGAACACCACCCAACCAAACATTTTCAAACAAACACAACATTACCACAACCATACCCCTATCAGATAACACCTTTTTATCCATAAACATGCACCTATCAGAGAGCACCTTATTCTCAACCAACTAACCAACCAAACTAATTAGCCTCAACTTGGTCATTTTGGCCCATCTTTCACACTTTTTGCAACCAAACCTTGCCTTGGTAATTTTGATCACATACCTACCTTACCATATTTAACAACTTTATGCCCAACCATTTAGGTACCTCAGAGCATGACCCTTTACGGTCCTAACACTTGAGACCACATGTGTCTTCCCAGGAACACTTCCTACCTTAGATACCTATGAATACACTAACTTTGCCTAGGATACTTATAATTATGATTACAACCTAACTACCATGCCTAAATTTAATAACTTGGTCTACTTGCCACTTGTCATTATAGTGGTGACCTTATTTTTACCTAACTAACTCAACTATGGCTATCTAATCTATGCATGGCATGTGATATCAAATTTAGTCGCATTATGTGCATGTGTTTGTGCCTCAATGCCTAATCCAATCAATGTAGTCACCCAATTAACCACTTTTCAAACCCATACACAATTTTGTTTAACCTCATCAGATCTAAGTTTGAGGGGGAACACCTCCTCCCATGCTCGATGTAGATAAACCTTCGAAACAACCTTCTATATTTTTGTTTTATAGCTTGTAGATACAAACTGCATAACAAAAAGGGGCAAAATGTAAACATTAGAAATCCACACACTATAGTTATAGATGTCATACCAACCCCTAAACCACCCTTAGACCCCCTCAAGACTACTTCACAACCTTTCAACTACCAAACCTAAGTTACCTTGACTAACTCTAACCATTATACCTTTGACCTATCGATCATCGATGGTCAGCCCTTAACCACTGATGGTTATACTTGACCATCGATGGTCAGCCTTTAACCACCTTAAGGGTTAACTCCAACTCAAATCCACCTTACTTTTTTATTCTTAGCCACTTACATAATTATTCATGTTAAGACTTAAATTAGATGACCTGTTGAGACCTTATTTGAACTTATTGTTTCACTTCTCCCTTCCTTCTATAAAAAGAGAGGAAGAAGAGGTGAAAAGGGGAGAAGAATCATCAAAGAGAATCAATAATTATCAGATCTTCTTGTATCAAGACTTATTTTTTAAGTCTTCTTTTGACAAATCTAGGAAAGCTTCCAATGAGCATGATAGAGAGCACAAGCGCTACAATTCATCAATCATAATCAAGACATTGACACTCTACTAGAATTTTTTCAATATCCACAACAAGTTTTCAACCACACACCTCAACATTCTTCAAATCAACAAAAAAAAATCTAAGTATCTATTTTTAGTAATTAGTTCTTTTATTTCTCTCCCAACCAATACTCTAAACCAAATAGCCCTAAATATACCTCTCTATCTTGCAACTAGTCTCCAACCTAAACCCACCTCCCAAAATCACTCCACAACCTTCCCAACTAGACCTAACCTTACCTAAGCCATATTTGAAAATAACCATCAATGATCACTTAACCATCGATGGTTTGCCCATAACTGCTAACAATCACACAACTATCGATGGTTACCTAACCATCGATGGTTTACCCAACTATCAATGGTCACTATGTGACAATTCCAATAGCAAGTCAATTCCACCTATTAGGCCCCAACCAAATCCTACTTTTTTACTTTCTACCTGATTACATAATATCACCCTATTTTTTGAGCCTCATCGATTCATTTATCATTAATATAGTCATTTATTACTATAATTAGGCAAATTCATCTCTTTTAATCACTTCTTATATTTTATTTCAATATCTTCTATTATTCATGCAAGCAATTTATCTTTCATTTTCAAAACTTGATTGTTCAAAAGTGAGGATTGATAGCCTCCAAGGAAGATTGTGCTTCTTGGATCTAGCTTGCTAGGCAATCCACCCTACTATCTAACTAATTAACCATTTCTTTAGTGCTTTCTTATCTGAAGCTCATTCCTCCCAAGACAAATAGAAGTATCTACAACCATCTAGATCATGGAGCACAAAACCAAATCCAGGTTCTACTAACTTCAACCTCCTTTTAAGTTTTACAACTTTATTCTTATAAATAAAGCAAAATTTTAGTGAAACACTAAAATCACTCTCTCCAAATTTATCCTTAATCAAATCATATATTATTTTATAATTATTCAAACTATCATATTACACAATGGTGGGAATTTCAAAAAAAAAAGATATGAAGCAACATTATCTGAAATTTGGAATTATGCACATATTTTCCTCACCTTGTCACATTTATTGAAATGGCCAAGAAAAATACACCAAAACAATTCTTAATAATATCTTGAATATATTATTAGGGATTCTCATTTTGACCAACACCTTCAACTATATATTGTACTTTGGGATTATCATACTAGTATTCATAATACCTCTATGGCAACTCCTTTATATTTAGTTTATGAGTTTGAATTCATGTTACCAATAGAAGTCATTCCCAATGAATAGGTTCATGAATTCCACTTTCATGATTTAGACTTAATTTATGAGTAATGTATGAGTGATTTATAATGTAATTATCAATACAAAATTAGCATAGCTAAAAAACATAATAGGAAATTCAATGTTTATACTTTCAATGTTGGAGACCTAGTGTTGAAATTGGATTATACCTATGACATAAAAATAAAGTACACCCAAAAGTGGTGAGGACCTTTCCTAGTCAAATACATACTTGGACCTATAACTTATAGATTTTAGAGGAACAAATGACATATCTTGAAGGAATCAATGAACACTTAGTTTTTGAAGAAGTATTTTGCTTGACCTATGTTCTTCTTAGTTTACTTTTATTTATGATTTTCCATTTCTTATACATATTAAATGCATGTTTATAGTTATTTTATATTTCATTGAGATAACATTTATTGTACATTCTACTTTGACTCTATTATAATGAAGCTTAACATTTATTTCTTTACACACCTCAAGGTTTCTTTCACATCATCCCTAGTACATATGCTTGGTCCTTAGATATGTTTTATATTTTGATACCTATTAATTTTTGAGTTTCTGATTTGCATTGTAATACCTTAAATAATACAAATAGGCCTTACTAATGAATGCCCATACTCATTATCTTTATTTCTATAGTCATTTGCTTTCTTTTGTCACACATTATTTATTTTTTTCATGTCTTTAGTCTCTTTTATAATTATATACACCCTTTGGGTTCTTGATATATTTTTTACACTTCATAACTTTATGATTTATATGTTTCATAACTTTATCTTACTTGTGCTTCTTATCTCTTCAATTTATAAATTTCATAGTAAGACCTGGGGAATCAACTAGATCCTCTTAAAAACACCCATTATTTTACTAGATAATTTTTTTTCTCCCAACTTTAGCTAGGTGTCTTATTAGAAAGATAAGTTAATGGTTGAGAGTCATGTTTTTCATCACTTAGAGTCTTTAATATTCTCTTGTGGAAAAATTATAATAGTCTATCTTCATGTCTTCATCTACATTTTATCTTAGCTTATGATGATGTCTAACTCCTACCTATCATTGTACCATCTTTTACACATTTTATATCATTTGGGCAGCCTAATGGTTCTAGTTTAATTTCCATTACTTCCTATTTTTCTCTTTCCTTTTAGGTTCAATAAGGTCAGTTTCAAAATTGCACCATGGTCTTTACGTTCACCTATTTACCAATTAAGTGTAATATCTCTTGTGACAGTTATATTTAGCACTTTATCAATGAGGGAAATATACAAATTAAAAGTGTTAAAAACCATATCATAAGAAAAGGAAATGTTAAAATATAAATTATATCTTAACAACTAGACCGCTTTAAAAGATGTGATATTTTTGGCACATCTTCTATTCTATTTGAAGTTTAAACTCCATAGTTGGCCTCATAATAGAGTCAAGGTCCACTAGAATGTATTAGGATAGTAGATTGGGGTAGGATGTATCATTAAATAATTATCTATCTATATCTTCTTACATTCTAGTTCCAACTACTGTCTCACATAAGTAATTAATATTTACATTAGACCGATAGTTCTGTAAGGGATCCTATGGAGTGGGGACTACATTGTGGAAAGGTAGGATAATTTTTTTTTAATCAATTATAGACTTCATGGGATGATATTTATACTTTATAAATTATCCTAAGATTATATTTTTTAGGTAGGATTCTCTATGGTAATTGATGTTAAAAACTCTTAGTCTTGACAACTTGATTTGAGTGTCTTGTTTCTAATAAAGACTATATTTTTGCCTTTATGATGCCCTATTTTCCCTCCCTCCATTTCCCCCCTTAACAAACATATTTATTTATCAATCTATCCCATATTATTTACTTCTTATTCTCCATCTCTTTTAGACATGGTATAAATATGGAAATTCTAGATTTCCCCATCTTTAGAATAGAAGTTGCATCTTTGATTCAATGCGAGATGCACTTTTGTTCATTGCCTTAACTTTCTAGGGTTTATATTAGTTATTTTTTGGATGTTAAGTTTTCTATTCACTTTTTTCTATATGGGCCATCTGGTCCCTTTTTTCCTTTTCATACTTTGATATTTCATCCTTTTTATGAGCCATTTGGTCCCATTTATATCTTTTTCAAATCTTTATTCAAGTTTGGTTTTTTAATTCTCTTACATTTATGTTTTTATCATGTAAAAATTATTTATGTCCTTCATTTTTGGATTGTTACTTATCTTAATTTAAATGCATTTTGTAGTTTTTTTAATCATAAGTAGCCTTGTCATTTCAACTTATTGATTTTCCTTTATATTTATCTTCTTTTTTGGATCTTTTGGTTTAACCTAGCCTTATCTATCTCGTCTTTCCAAATTTTCTAAGTTTTTCAGTCATTTCTAATAGTTTTTAATTTTACATCCATTAATTGACCATTATATGTTGCATGCATTATTTCCATTTATTTTTAGCTTTGTATCCTTAGGGTTTATAAAATGTAGTTACTATGCCCTCCATGATCAAGACTATGTTATTTTCATGTAGAAATTCAAAAAAAAGGCAAGTCAAGGTATGCATATGTTACTTTCAATTATTCATTTATTATAAATTATTTAAAAATTTATTTTCAATTATGCTCCTTTGTGATTCTATGTATCTATCCCAAAACACCATCATGTACTACATTATTGTGACACATGACGAGTTTTGGGTGGGGCATATGTATACATCTGATTTTTTTTCACTTTATCAATTTGTTAATGCTTTCTCTTGTAGGGGCTTGTTGTCACATAAATCTCATTGAGTGTATACTCTAAAGGGTGCACTAGGAATGGGATGGAATTGACTCATGGTAATTTACAAGAGATGTTTTCATAATAATTTATCACACAATGAATACTATTTTTCTAGCCTCCTCTAAGTCTATATCCATCTTATCTCTCCATATAATATTTATCTAAATTTTTTAGCTTCCCTATATCTTATTATATTGGCTTGGATAATGTAATTTGTTTCATATTTTTTCTTCCATTTATTATATTAGATAATCTGATACAATTATGAGTATGTCTTATATCATTTATATTGTATCTATCTAGATGATACTGTAATATGTTATATAAAATATTCTAATTGTATCGACCTAGACAATACCATCATGTTAGAATTTAGGGTTAGTTTTGTGTATTAGATCCATATATAGTCATATTTCATTCTTAAAATATATAGTCTGATTTGGGCTAATGTTTTGGTTATGATTCTGATTTGAAGAGGTCAACTTGATAATCCCTTTGTTGATAAGGGCCTTTTCAATCTGTAAATCTTTGTCAATGATATCCTTTAACATTTGTGCACACTAGACCTCCAAATGATAAGATATCTCACTATGTAAAATTTTGGTAAACACAATGGCCAATTATTTATCTGGTAAGTTATAGGTGAATCGATTAGAAAGCACTCTCCATCTCTATAAGTAACTTGAAAAGCTTTCACCAAATTTTTTCTTGGCCTAATTCAAATATAATATTGAAATCTCATGCTCGAGATTGTAGGAAAAATGTTGCACAAACTTCTCTAAGAGATTATCAAAATTAGATACTAAATTTTTCAACTTGAGAAACCACTCCAAAGCCTATCCATCTAGACTTTGAGGAAACAAAAGGAGTAGATAACTTTAAATGTAATATATTAGATGGAAAGTTACAAATAAATTTGTTAGATATGCCTTAGGGTCTCCTTTACACTTGTACTTGTCAAATCTTGATGGTTCATAACCTAAAGGAAATGGTATCTAAATATACTACATGTTGAATGGGTATGAACACATGTCATCTAATTTGAATATATTATATTACTTCCTCATTTTAATGGTGATAATTGCATCCTTAATTTGTTGTAGTTCTTGGGCCAAATACCTAGATGGTATGCTTGGTTATGGTTGGGTGGTCAAAGTTGGATTACCTTGACTGGGGTACAATGGAGGTATGGAATGTTACAGAATGTTAGTCTAATGGGTGAATTAACCAAGAATATGCATTTATGGATTATGATGTAGTTATTGATATTACACGTGTTATTGATAAACATTTTGGTTCAAATTTAGCATATGGCCTTGGGTTTGAGGGACTTATTTCTAACTAGTCAAACCTAGCTAAATAAATGGGACTTATTGTTGACCACGGCCTTGTCTTTGAATCTATGACACTTGCCAAGTAAAAGGCAATGGATTTTTTAGGTATTTATTAGACATTGGTACCTCTTTGTTATGCAAACACTTTTTATTGTGTACTAGATGTTTTTTGGGTGTTCATCATTTATCTTTGACTAATATAAATATGTTGTTGATTAGAAAACATATGTGATTATAGAGACACATTAGTATGTGATTTTTGATGTACATTTATCACTACCTATCACTACCTATTGAAGTGAAAGATTTGTTTCCCCTTATTGAGGTGGCATAGTGTCATGCCTCTATTTTGGTGGTAAATTAGACTGTGCCTATTGTTTTTTAATGTTATCCATCACTTATTGAGGTGGGATAACATTCATCACTTATTTTTGAGTCAAAACATTGGCTGATGCTTGATTACTTATCCCTTGTTTTTATGTGATTGAAGAAGTTATTGGTAGGAGTAATATTCTATGGTTGGGAAGTAGGCATTCTTCCCCCCTATATTTGTGAACCAATCATGGTATTGATTGAGGGCACTTGTTATTGTGGATTATTTATTGGTGTGTTTGTCTCACCATGGCCTAGATTGGAAGTCACTTACGTGTTATCCATAGTATTTGGCACATTATCTTGAGTGAAAGCCATAATTACTTCCTTAATGAAAGGGACACCAAACATGTCACCTACTAGAGTGATTTGGTAAAATCGGTCTACACCCAGATTAGCTTGACCTTTCAAATCAACTAGTACTCTTATTGAAGGAGTTATCTCTATCCATAGGAGAATTTGATATAGCCATGACATTGAAATTGTGCACTAGATTAAGGTAGTTTTGATATGCTTATTGCATCTATGTGAATTGGTCCTCCATGTGGACCTTTCATCTTGTAATCATATTTGGATCTTTGTATGAAATCAACATGAGTGATTGAGGGTAACTAGTAGAGGCATGTTCCATAATTTGTGTGTAAGGCACATTTATTGGCACTATGACTAGACTAGGTGGGTTTTCATGGGGGAATTTTGATGTAAACTTGGCTCCTAACTCCATGGCTCTGACTAAAACCTCATCCTTTTTTTCAACCAAATGATGATCAAATAATTATGGGTCATATGCCAACATCATAATAATGTAGTATGGTTGGACTTGGACTTGATTTACAATGGCTGGCACATTAGTAAGATATTGTGTTGTTTGATATTGGTCTTGCCCTGAATATGGAGGTGTATTAACCAAATAATGTACTAATGGATCTTTACTTTGTTCCACATATTGAGCAGTGTAAGGAGGATAGGGATCTATCTCACAAACTAAATCATCACCATATGGATCTTGAATAAAGTTATCATTCATGACCATGCTATCATATTCCATATTATACATGGTTACACTATGTGTGTAGTAACGCATATCCAAATCAACAACTAACATTTCATGAAGAAAAGGACTAGAGTTATACAAATTCTTAGAATGTGGTCTAAATGGCAGATGGTCTAAACTTAGGAACTTGGTCTAAAAGGAAAATGGTTTAAACTTGGCCTAAGAATGGATTTATTATCCAAATTCATTAGTGATAAACTCAGTCTAAAATATCATCAAGGTTTAATTTCCAACACACAAAATGTTCAATTTTTAAATACAAATATGAATCCTGGTTCTTGGAAAGGTGTTTCAATAACTCTAATATAGGTATAAAAATAGAAAATATTGTTAGGTATTTGGGAACAAGGCACAAAGTTAGGCTTAAAATGGCATGAACAAAATCTAAACGATGACAAATGATAGGTCTTTAGGAACATGGCATAATGCTAGACTTGAAAACACACTCGGTTTAAAAATAAAAGGTAAAATGCTAGGTCTTTGGGAACACTACGCAAAGATAGACTTGAAAACCAAATAGGTATAAAAACAAAAGGTAATATTTTAGGTCTTTGGAAACACATCACAAAGCTGTGACATTAGACTTGGAACAAACTAGGTCAAGGTAAAAGATAAGACAATTAATCTAACAATTTGAAACACTTGGAATCAAACTAGGCATATCGATTCAAACACAAAATTGACCATTAGTAAAATACATTGGACCTTAGGCATATGCCTAAAAATAATTGGGAAAATCAATCCAAAGTATGCAAAAATAAGAATGAAGAGTAAAACATTCAAGCCCAAGTGATGAGCAAGACTCAAATGTAAACTAACTGTGCTTAAGGTTATACTTGGAGAGAGAGTTTAAACCTTAGTTTGAAGTAAAAAAAGAGACACGAGGCATATGAAAAAGATATCTCTTCCAAAATATAGGCACAAAAGATCTTCAAATTAAGTAAATAATTAGTCCAATTTTCACAATCCAAAAGTGAGAGGTAAATATCTAAGCCAAAATTAAGTGAGGCATAGTCATAAACCAATCAATGTTTGAATCTAAACTTCACAAGACCAATTTTAAAATTGGTTTAGAAGACTTTGTATCTCAAGTAAACAAGATTATATGCCAAAATAGACAGCATAATGAGACCAACTATAGACCAAAAAGGCATACATGATTTGGAACTTGATTTGACACAAGGTAAAAGGTCTTGAAACAATACGAGCAGTGTAACACTCCTATCTTGATCAAAAGGTAGTGATAATTGGTTTTGTTTCAAAAATATAAGGAAAAGATTTGGAATGAAATGGGAGATGTAATGATACCCCCTTCAACATGTGATACACACACAAAAGTTTGAAAAATGACTAAGGAAAAGTGTAGTATCAAACGGATGACATTACACCTTTTTAGGCAAAAAGGGGTGTATAAACATGACTTGATTTAGACATGATTTTGGACATGTATTTTTGACAAATCAAATATTTTTTGACTCAAAATAATGAAATTAAAATGAAAAGACACAAAAATACCTAAGTGTGTCATCCTATTCTTAAAAACTGACAAGGTGGCTTCATATCATTAAATTTTGTCTATATACTCCTTGAGAGGAAATAATTTGTTGCTCTAAAAATTTAGATGAACATGAAAAGTAGGGTTTTTAGGTCCTCTCTTATTTCAAGATTTTTTATAGTGACATGTAACTTTGGGCTACTCGCCTTGCATTGATAATATTTTCACAATAAGTGGGGTTTGCCTAAAAACTATAATTTTCATACGTTCTAAATGGTCTCATATGTGTGATTAACACTAGGGAATAACACGTCATTTGGATCCAAGTTAATTAGCTTGTTGTAAAAATGTCATGTCCTTTTTACAACCACGACATCCATTAGTTACTTAGTTTAGTGTGATGTCCAAATCAGGCCATTGTTCCAAGGGCAGTAGTCACCAATGAAGGTAGTTTAACCACTCAAACTACCATCCTATCAATTAATGAGCTCAATTTTTATACCCCACCATGGAGTGGGGTTAAAATTATGTTAGGAGATGAATTATTGGGTCAACACTTCCCTAAATAACTTATGGGGAGGTGATGAAATCCCACCCACAAGCTAAAATGCTAGAAATAAATATATAGGACTTTAAGGTCATTTTAAGATCACCCAAGTCTTTCGGATCTTGGGGAGTTCCTTTATGACATTGATTATATGATTGGAATAAGTGACAAAATAATTGACAAAGCATTTTTGGTCACCTAAGTTCTCTAAATGGGATAGGGGAGAACATACGTGCTAAGTCTATTTTACAAAAAAACACATAACAAACAAATAAAATTATAAACAAGATATTAAGAGCACTTAATCTAAGTTTGTATTAATTGTAAATCCCCAAGCAAATGTGATGTGAAATTTAGCCTCTTGGTTTTTTTTGTTGATTTTTGAACTTTGAAAAATAAAAACAAATCAAGTAAATAATTTTTAAACACCAAATGTAAATGTGATTTGAACTTTTAAAGTGCTAAAAATGTCTTTCCATTGGCATTTGGGTCCTAAAAAAATTGTTAGGGGGTTATTTTGCTTATAATCTAAAAGGAAAATGAGTAAATAACAATTGAATTTGATCTCTTAGGTTTTCTACCTTTTTCACATAGGCCACACTTTAGAACACAAATAGACTATTAGTGCAAAACTGAATTTACATAGAGCAATACTACATATTACAAGTGCAATAATGTAACTTCATATCTCAAAATTGCACTTTCTTGTAAAAATGCAAGTGCTATTACAAAACCACACTTCATGGGGTCAATATTTCATGTCCAAGTCAAAATTGCATATTACCTATAAAATAAAATTGGTTAATGTAATAATGCATATTATGAATGTGATACTACCGATTGTGAAGGCAATAACACACTTACCCAGTGCAATACAAATTTTACAGAGGAAAAACAAACCAACATCACAATAATAGATTTACACTACAAAATTTTAAGTTTAATGCAATACTATAGGTGAAATAATGCAACTTTATAGATCAATGCCACATCTCATAGGTGTAAAACCACAACTTCCTATGTCTCGGCCGTGAGATTCAATTTTTCAATTTTTTGGTCATTAAGTCAAAATTTTAGCATAAAAAATGTTAACAAGATTTTCTAAAATGCCATAAGAAATTTATGGATTTAGTGTCCCATCGGGCATGCCATTATATGATCAATGAAATTAATATAGAGGGGATATTAGTATTGTGTTAGTCAATAAATCAATTCAAACAAACACACTAAAAACTAACACCTCTAGCCTTGACATAGGTAGAGAACTACACAAATAAATAACAAGTTGAAAGAAAAAAAGAGATTTTACCTTCCATGAGAGCAAGTGTTTTGAGTTGGCCATAGAATGATGTGCTCAGTCATGTGAACAAGAGATATTTGTCAGTGAAGCTCCATTTATCCACCTCTCCTTGTCACCTTGTTAATGTTGGTTGGATTTGGCTTGTCTTGGCTTATGAAATGGACATGGTAACACTAAAATAATGAAATATTTTCATGTATTTGAGCATAATAAGTTTACACCAAAATATCTTATAGATCAATGGGTGAGGCCTTGTATTTAGAACCTCCAAAGTTAAATATAATCCAAGTGTAGTTAGGTTATAATTAATTGTAGTTAAATTTTAACTAACCTTAGGTGAGTTAAGGCTAACCCTAGTTGAGTTAAAAAGGGGACATGTAATTAATATTTTGGATAGAGATATCATTTAATAAACATGACTCTCCATTTCTAAATTTATTGCATTTAGGGAGATATTTTGAATTCCTTGACTTTAAGGATGATGATGTCATCATGACCTCATATTTATTGAATTTTATTTTTAAAAAAATTGTTTTCACTAATATCACATGGAAAATTCACTTAAGCATTTGATTTGGTTTGATTTTTTAATTCATTCTGCTTAGCATTTTAACACTTTAGGAACTATTTAAGTGCCCCACTTAATGGGTCTAAAGGCCAAATTGCCTATTATTAGGTCACAAGGTAACTGGAGATGAATCTATGAGAGGTTATTATTATGTAAACAATAATACCATAGATAAGGATGCCTCAACACAATTTTGGGCACTAATGTCTGATGTGCAGATGAAATTGAGATGTTCAGTGATTCTTAGGCTTAATTTGCACTATTTGGTAGAAATCAATCTAAAGTCTAATTTGAAGTTGGTTGTGGCTAGAATGGGGTGTATACATGCCCCAACATAGTGAGAGGTCATGTTTTAAGGATCACCTTGAATAGATGATATGACCAAGAGTTAATACTAGATGTAATTATCAATAGATGGTCAGTCTCTAACATTATCATGGACACTGATACATAGTTGAACATTATAACATGGGATGCTTGGTGCAAGATGGGTATTCATCCCTTATGACCCTCAAAAAATGTTTTATTTATGGTAAAAAATCAAGTACCAACCCATGGGTATTCTCCCAATTCCAACCTTGAGATATTAGGTGTAAATTTCTAAGCAGACTTTGAAATAATCGAGCTCACAAAAGATGATAACTGCCCAATGTTGCTTGGTAGACCATGATATTATGATAATAAGGTAGATGTGAAACTAAATCAACATTTTATGAGCTTCAAGAATGGGAAAGAGTGCATGGTAATACCATTATTATTTGAACAAAGGACCCCCATGTGGAAAGTGTTGATCTAGAGAATGATATCAATAATATCTATAATATCATTGTGCAAGGAGAAAAAATTATAGATCCAAGTGTAGAATTCATCCTGAATTGGGATCAGACATAGTCGATCTCTAAAACTACAACCATCACGTATAAATAATGGTTATAGGAGTATTATGAGGTAATCATACAAAAGTGTGACATATATAAATTAAGACCCCAGACTCAACATGTGTGGTGAGCATTTAGTGTTAATGTCCAAACCACCTCAAGCAACAAGAAGATTTAGGTACCACTGACCATAATAAATGTTAAGTGGTTATTTCAAATAAGCAAGGGTAGGCTTTCTAATTTGGCTTATTTTAATATTTACACTAGTATTGGCCCATATTTTCATGACTTGGAGGATTGTGTTCCCAAAGAACAAGATGAAATAGGTGCCTTGGTGTACACTTTTAAAATCACTGTCACATGCTAGTGGGATACCCATAAACCTAGTCTATCAAGCTAGACCAAAATCAAGTATTTCATGTATTCTTAGTTTGAGAAAATTAGTCACCACTAGAAACTACCAATTTATTGTGGCAACTCAAACCCATGGGCACATGTATGGGTATGAAAAAACTTGGTTAAGAAACCCTCCTTGCCTACCAATAAATCTTTAGTCCATATATTTTAATGGTCAATGCTCACTTGGGCCCACACCACATAGATTTTGAATGAAATTCACATAGAAATAATAAACTAAAATGCATTAAAAGAAACATTTATTCACACCATTTCCATCTCATTCTCCAACTTAGATCTGATCGAGATGTTACAAGTCATACATTTTTCCATATTTAAATATGATGCTATTATGGAGGAATGGGTTATGAAACTATATGGTGAGAAGGAGTTGTCCTTGACAAAGTTATTTGAAGAAAATAGTGTAAATAATGACTTCATTGAAGAGGAAGAGATCATTTATATGATATGTAACAATAAATTCATTATCTAAAAATAAAATATGGTATGCAAAGTAGAGGAAACCACTTGCACATTGAAAATTTTAAAATATAACAATAGTTGGTTGATGCAAAGGAGGAGTGACACTGATACTACCATAAAAACTTATATATGACCAAGGTAAACATAGGATTCAAGGAGGAACCAAATATTTTTACCATTGGAAACTATTGGGCAGACATGGAGCTAGTGTACATTATTGAGCTTCTAAATTATTTTCAAGATATATTCTATAGGAATTACCAAAAAATGAAAGGTGTACATCCCAATTTGGGAAAAATGAATATCATCTTGGTTGAAGGTATTAGGATAGTAAATAAGTGACATGTAGAATTAACCCTAACTTTTGTGAAAAGGTAAAGGTTGAAATTGATAGCATGTTGGTTGTATATGTTATTTATTAGTGGATGAGTCTAAATGGGTGAGCCATATAGTGAATACTATCAAAAATGGTGGGTACATCAGGATCTGTGTCAACTATCAACTCCTTAATGTGGCATGTGTAAGAGACCCATTTACCACTACCTTAACTAAAAAAATTCTTGATGGGGTGGAAGGATGCTAGGTGTATACATTTACTAATATCTTTTCCAGCTATCATCAATTATAGATTGAGGAAGACAAACCAAAGACCACATTCACAAAAAAGTGGGGCTCATTTTCCTATAATGTCATGTCTTTGGTTTGAATAATGCCCCTATGTTATTTTCACAAATATTCATCAGTGCCTTAAAATAATTTATCCACCATTTATCTAAGTGTATCTTGATGTTTGAATGGTCTATGGGATGATAAAAGACCACCATGAAAACTTGAGGCTCATTTTTTGAGTGCTACCACAAGCTAAAAATTTATCTAAATATGAAGTACTACATATTCACCACCCCTTTTAGCATATTTCTTGGTCATATCATCTACAAGGAAGGTCTTTTCATCAATCATGTTAAGGCAAAAATCATTGTTAAATTAGAAGCCCCTAAAAATAAGTAGGAGGTGCACACTTTCTTATGAAATATTGACTACTACCAAAATTTTATCTAACACTATGTTAAGATCATCATTATGTTAGAGGAGATCCTATAAAATCACAAACCATTTAATTAGGGTAAATCAGAAGAAGATGCATTCAAGATGCTGAAGCAAAAATTTGATAGTACACCCATATTATAGTTCCTCAATTGGAACACTCTATTCCATGTACATGTCAACACCTCAGGGATAATAACTGGTGTCATTCTAGCTCAACCGAGTGAAAATAAGATCAACCATTGTATTCATTTTAAAAGGTGAAATCTCATTCTCATTGAGTAAAATTACACTACCATTGAGCATGAGGCCCTAAAAATGATGTACATGCTTCATATTTTTCTAGTAATTATTGGCCAATCCTTTTTATTATGTATTTATCATAAGGCCTTAAAGTACTTGGTCAATAATCTCATTCTCCATGGGTGTGTTTGTCAATGGATAGTCATCTTCCAATAATTTTAGTTTTTGGTGGTTGTTAAGTTAGGTAAGTAGAATTTAGGCCTTGACCACTTATCTCACCTTACCACTGAGGATGATGTATGCACAATTGAATACAATATGCCAAATTCCAAATTATATAAATTAAAAAATGTCTTAGAGAATGTTTATAAAATTACTACCTTCTTCACTTTCGGGGTCATGACTGAGAACCTTTCTACTAAGGAGAAGAAGCAAATATCCATTTGCATCACTCCATATTAATTTGTTGGAGAAGAGATATATAAGTTGGGGCATGAAAAAATTATACCCTAATGCATTCTAGAATATGAGTACAATAGCATGCTATAAGAGTCACATAAATTCATATCTAGAGGCCATTTTATTGGTGAGGCCACTTCTTAAAAAATTATACTATCTAGTCCATGGTGGCCAACCTTGTTCAAATATGAAAAAAATTACACCTGTAAATGTGATGTGTCCTAGATAACCAGGAAGCCTAATCATAATAAATATATGTCCTTCATCTTCATTCTTACACCAATGATTTTTTAGAATTGGGCCACTTAATTTTTGGGTCCTATTTCTCCTACTACATAGAAGACTAACACATTTATATCATTATTGTAATAGACTAATTTAACATATGGGTTGAGGTTGCACCCACCAAAAATTATATTGGATCCATAACCACATAGTTTATTTTAGATAATATCATCAATCATTATAGATGCCACCTTATTTTGACCAATGACTGAGGCATCTACTTCATTAATGAAACTGTGCATATTTGTTTTTTGAATTCATGATTGTACATCATAATATAATTTCTTATCATCCACAATAAAATGGAACTACAAAATTTTTCAATAATATATTGGATAATTTATTTACTAATATCTATGACATATGGAATAAGGACTAGGATGAATAGGTTTAAATGATATTTTGGGCTTACTAAACTATGTACAAGTGCATGAGTAAGTCTACACCATTTCAGTTGGTGTTTGGGACTAAATTTGTCCTACTCATGGAGTTTCTAGTGCCTTCCTTATGTATAACCTAATTTTGTTTCCTTAATGACACTAAGTACCTAGATGTACACCTAGAATAGTTAATTAAAACTAGATGAACAACATGCCATTGCTTGGTTGAGTTGGACTGAAGAGAAGGCAAGATAAAAATATTGACTTGATAATCATATCAAAGGAAAGATATTGATTGAGGGTTATGTTATTCTCTTTTTTGACTCTATATATTTGAATCACCCTAGCAAGCTTAAAATACAATGGATATGGACCTATAACATCCACAAAATTATAAATGCTGGCACATGAAAATTGCACACAATAAGTGGTGAAATGTTCTATGTCCATTTAAATGAAAATTGGCTCAAATTGTATCATACTTAGTATGCTTGAGAAATGTTGTAATAAGCTGTATGTAATTTGATTTATGTATTTATTTTAAGTTATATATCATAGTAGCTTATGATATATTTTGGTGTAATATTTGTGTCATCAATCTAATAACATGAATGCACCTCATGAGTTCAGTTGGGCAAGTCAAGTGAGGAATTTATTTTGGGATCCTTATACTAGACATATAAGTTCCTATGGGAATGTTGTACACTTTTTTATAAAACATATATCTATTTATATGAGCATAAATATGATAATATAAAATATATTTAAGGTTTAATACTATGTTGGTAATCACTATACTAATAGATATAAAGAGTTTGGGGCTTTAATGATGGGTAAGATGCCTCTTGAATATGAACACCCCTTTAAAATTCTTAGGATAAAATACTTGGTGTATTGGAGGACTGAGCACACAATTTAGTGTGGGGTGGAGATAGAGAAAATTTATTAAAATATGGTAGGTATGGATAAACATGACACAAAAGTGAAGGAACTAGTAGGAGGAGGCGCAAAGTTTTATAAATTGGAAAATTAAAATATGGGGTAAAGAAGTACGTAAGGAGGGAAACACAACACCTAGGAACATATATTGAAAAGATTGTATATAGAAATATGGAATCCCTTATCAAATTCAAAATGTGAAATAAGACAAGTTGAATAGCTAGCACACACTATAAATTAATCCAAGGATGATAACATTGTACACTCAAACATGGGGAGAGGAAAGACCATTACATTGATATCCAATCAATTAAAAGTAGACCCTAGAAAAATCACCAAGAGGAATAGAAAGGTGTAAATGCATGTCACTTAAATCTCTTGCATTAAAAATCAATATTTGAACCTAAGAACTCAAGTATACCAGATAAATAAGCTACTTACACATTTGAGACTAAGATGACATAAAGATGAATTTCAACAAAAAAAACAATATCTCCATGGGTTTTCAACTCAATAAAGATCAATTTTGAGGCATTTAAACAAGAAATAAAGGATAAATTTGACAATCGTAAGGTTACAAAGATTGTCAATGATCATCAAATCCTTGTGAATCCTAGATCTAACTTCAAAAAAACCAATTTTGGTGTAAGGTCACAACAACCAAGATTTATGGATTCATCTAAATATGGAAGTTGAGGGTGAACCATAGGGGTTTTAAGCCAAGGCATTTAGAAATAATAACCACATTCTAAGTGCACATTTCAGAACACCTGTAGTGGAAGAGGTAGGAGCAACATTAGGAAAAACTTGGTCTGAAGGGTCATTGACCATTATTATAGAAGAAATGGTGACAAAATCATCAAGTAATAAGGTAGGAGAGGCCTCTACCAGTTCCAAGAAGGTATAAGAGGTATGACTAAGGAAAAGTGTGCCTAGGGATAAAGAAAGAAAGGGTACCCTAGCTACACTATAAACAAAAAATAGGTAAAGGATGATAAATATGAGTTTTTTAAAAATGCAATACCCTAACAATGTAGATTGAAAAATGAATGGGAGTCTATGGTAGATAAGTTCATAGTGTAAGACTATAACCACCACACTAAAAACAACAAAGTTGACTTGCATAATGAATATATGGTTAATACTGGAGAGAAGATACCTAAAGGGAACCCCATTCTTGATGATTATGTTAGAAGTCAATTGGAGAGAGTTTGAGTTTTTCAATTTTATGAGCTCCCATACTTTGACATGGCTAAATAACTTGTGTGATTTCTACTCTCGTGAATCCATGAAGATAAGTTCTACTTTTCACAATGGAGGATGAAGATTATAGTGACCCAATCAAGTAGAGATATTAAGGAGGCACTAAGAACACAAATGAGATAGATCGCATGGCCCAATAACTTGATTATATAAAGGGAGGGTTTAATTTCCCCTTCATCAACATAGAGGATAGAGTTAACCAAACTGTAGCATGACTAGTGAGTGCCAAGCTAGTTGGATCAAGGTGTTGGGGAGATATTAATAGGGGCTTCCTCTACATCAAGCATGAAATGGTGAAAGAAACCCTATTCAATATCTCCAAGCTATTATTAGGCTCAATCACTGAAGATGTAGATATAATGCATAATCTTTAGAATAATTTTATATTTGTCACAACGTTAATATTACTATTATTTGATGGCATTGATGTACTTTAGGGTACTCAATGAGAGTTGACGACATATGTAATGCATGATAAATTCATGGTTATTAGGTTCCACTCATATACTTTCCCTAGGATAGTCACCCCTAGGTATAATGCTAGGGTAGATCACTAGTACACATGTTCCAAGGAGGCCATAGGAGAAGAATGGCATGTACCACATATGTTTACTAGACTAATGAAGTGATACACATAGGTCACCATCATGCAACAATAATACATAGCCAAAATAAGATTGGACAATGGAAAATGTCTTCATGGCTGAAAATACCCTATGGATTCACAACACAATACTTTTTTTATCCAATCAAAGGCATCAAAAACTCGAAGAAAATAATTATAAATGTGTAAAGGATTAATGTAGATACACACTCTTTATGCAACCTATGTATGCCCCATTGAGGTTACTCTAAATGAAAATGATGCTGTAGATATAAATGTGTGTGCCATTACACAAATACAAATTTTTACCATCAAGAGAACTCTTATAGGTTATTTTACTATCTCAAGCCCAAGAATAAACTTGTTGGCATATAAGCACAAGGGTAGGGAATAAAATTTACACCTGCACAAACTATGATCAATTCATGCACCTCCATCCCTTATAAATATGAGAGTAGGAAGAGGGAGTTAAAGTCATCCTCTTATGTACAAGATGAGTCAAATGAGACATAATTAAAGGATAATCCTAGAAGGATTAAGGATCTTGTGAAATCATAAGGAAGTATAAATCAAAGAATAAGGAGGTTTGACCTCCTTCCATATGAAAGGAAGCTTATAATAAATGAGGTATGAAGATGAATCCCTAAATAAAGAAGATAAAAATAATAAGAATATAAAGAGGAAGGAAAAAGAACCACCAACTCATACATTAGAGGGATTGAAAGACACCACATTTCACCACATTAGCCCTGAAAATAAAAAGGGAATAATGTGAGGAACAGACAAGACCTCCCTCTCCAAATCTAGAACAAAAATGATGACAAAAGATTAGAGAATAAGTGCCAATGCGAAAGAGACATATATCAATTAATAAAGGGAACACAATTCAATTTACACCTCAAGATAAAGGAGATGGAAAGGAAATAGTTGTGGAGGGAATGGAAAAATACCTCCCCATCTCTAGAAAAGGGGGATAAGAAGTAAAAACATAAGGGCTCACTAAAACAAAACCATGCATAAAAGTCATCCCTAAGAAAATACTACCTAGTATAGAAGACATAGAGGCAATAATAGATCATGGGTTAGATGCCACCGTGTACCATGTTGAGAATATAGAACCCATGACAAAATTAAAGGATGTTTAACTCATGGTTGAAGGATTATATTAGTTACTTTCTAAAATAAAAGAAGAAGAATGAGGGAGGGAGGTAAAAGTAGAAACTATATTGGTGGGAGTTATCCCACATCATGGAATAGAAGGTGAGGGAGAAGTAGAAACCAAAGGCACCATTCAAGAAATAATCTAAAGGGGTATGTAGGAAATAGAGCTACTCTTTTGGGAAACCATGAATGCCAACCATGCCTCACTAACAACATGCAAACAAGTGTCAATTTCCCATTATTATTATTTGGAGGAAGTCCTCTTATAATTTCCCAAGTTAATATAAATATCCTTTACTAAAGAAGCTCACCAAAGACTAGACTCATTTTTGGTCAATTATATGGCTATGACTAGTACACAAGATCGAAAGGCACTAATGACACTAGATGTTGAGGTGATTAGGAAAAATTTGATAAGCTCTAGGGATTGTAGGGATTAGCAGGAAACCATGATAGAGTTATTTGGATCCCTTAAATATGAGGATGGAAATCACTTCTCAACTAAAAAATCACTTGAAGAAGCTAAGAGGAAGCAAGGTGAGGTAGAGAGAGTGTTCACATAAGAATGCTATGGGTGCAAGAGAATATATCTCCAATTAGGAACTTTAAAGGTCAATGCCTTGAATTTTTGTGATCAAGTTTTAAAGACATAACCAAGCCTCCAGGATGCAATTGACATTGAAGATCCTTTTTTAAAAGATCCTAAAAATAGAGATGGGTGCCAAAGATGTGCATAAATATCTCAAGGAATCCCACTTTTTCATTGATTAATTATGAAATTCTAATGAAGCATTGAAATAACTCTCAAAAAGTGTGGTTGTGGTATAATATGTGTTTGTAGAATTTTTGCATTAAATGGTGATGATAAGCGTGTGTCTCTCCAAGGAATAAGAAGAATTAAAGGTGTTAAACTCCTTGGTATACACTAAAAATAATAAGGAAGAGTGTATAAAACTACTACAAGAGGTGGGAAAATTGGTCTACATAATAGGCACTAAAAGAAAAGAGAGATAATAGTGCTTTTCATAGCTCTAAATGAAGGCCTTAGATGAGGGAAGTTTCTTCAAGTAAACTATAAGGGAAGCTATCGATAATTTTAACAAGCTAATAATCAGGCTGAATCACTCCCAGATCAACCTTTAATTTTAAATGGGTTGGACATTGAAATAGTTAATTTCACATAAGCCATTCAACTCACATTTTATAGATGGGCTTATTTTAAGAAATAATTTATAAAGGAGACTCTATAATTATTTATTTCATAAACCTAGAGTTGCATTCATTTTTGAAATGTGTTTGTTGACCTATTCCAAGGGTGATCCAAGTATGGAGAGGTTTGTGGCTGCCCAAGGTGAGTGAGAGCAAGAGTTAAGTATAAAAATAAGGTCTAATCAACCTAATTTGACTAGTTAGAATATTAAGGGAATGAATGAAATAGATTTTTCGGAAACTAGGTATAAGGATTGAAGACCATCAGAGAGGTGTGGTGAATATGTCATGAAGATCTAAGAATTTTTTTATAGATGATGAGCAAGGTTATATGACCTAATTCTGACAAAAAAAGGGCTAGTTCTTTAGGTAGGCTCTAAAATAACACCTACTTTATTCCTAGTTTTACCAAGTAGAGGACATGTTGTTAATATGCCCTTGGATATAAAATATTTGTGCTATACCATCTTTAGTGCATTTATTAATTAAGTATATACATTTTAACAATATGATTATAGTTTAAGGCATTCTATATGATGACCCTCTTTAGTCGCATGCATCTTTTCCTCCACCCCCACCAACATTAAATTTGATTATTACACCTATTTAGGATCATTGTATAGAGTCATTGGTTACAACTATATAGTGTGATCTAAGAATTTTACTCAATAGAGGATGGTTAGTATCGTGTTGGTTTTAAAATGAAAGAAACACACTAACTAGCATAACATCTCTAGGCCTAGACAATAGGGAGAGCTTAGTTAACAAACATGAATAAAACACACAACTAAAATACAAAAGAAACCCTATTTTACCTTCCTTAGATGCTCCAAAATTCTTGTTGTAGTGGCTTTCTCAGCTTGTGCCCATGAAGTCTTCATCAAAGGAGGCTTTGTTATCTCCTCTTCTCCTTGGCACCTTGTGGCTTTGTCTTGGCTTGGCTTGGAATAAATTTGGCATGGTAACACTAATTGCAATAGATTTTAGAATGATTTGTGCATTATAACTTTGTAATATCAAGACTTAGAAATGATGTTCATGGCCTCTCTATTTATAGATTTTTAAAAAAGGCTAGAATTAACTTGAACCATCCATCTCAATATTGAGATGTGTGGCTAAGGATTAATCCAATTATGCAATTAAAATTGATAAATAGGCTCATCAATATTTGGGATAGAAAAATAATTAAGAGGCATGGAGGGCTTTGATGAGGCATGGGAGGCATGAATCTTGATATTTATGTCATTTATGGCCTAGGAATGTCTTCCTAAGAAATGAGGTCACCTGATGATGCAGATATTCAATATTCATTTCTAAAAAAAAAGTATTTAACTAGTTTTCATGGAATTATTAATTAGGATCTAACTTGGATTAATTATATCTAAGCATGATTAAGCACTTTGTGCACAAATTATTCAAATTGATTAGAATGCCTTGTTATTGGTCTAAATTTTGACTGGAATATGTTAGTTTCACATCATTTAGCGTGTTTTAGTGTTTTTAGGCCAAATTGTGTATTTTAGGTGGAAATTGGTCAAAATCTTGGTTGGAGGTCATTGGTGTCCAGATTTAGGTGTCTATAGTTTACCCCTATTTGGGAAGGCATTACAAGCTCTAAGCATAATAACATCTTCTCAAAGAATGAAAAGGTCATGTATGCCTACAACTACAATGATGAAAAAATAACTGTATGATGAAAAACTACAATGATTATAAACTAATTATATGATGCCCCCTCAAGGGAATGGTTGGCACAAGTATGTCGGCAAATGGTCCCTCAAAAATAAAGAAGTGAAAAAAGGAGACCAAATAAAGGAAGGATGATGGGGTGAAAACATAATGATTTTGAAAAATTATTCAAAATCATTAAGAATACAAGTGGGATGGTGTATAATGGTTTGCCCAAAGGTGGTTATAAGCATTGTACCCTGATAGTGGCAACGTGGTATGATAACACAATGATTTTCCCAAAGGAAGCTATAATCATTAAGAAGATGGAGCTTCCCCAATTAGGATAGAAAAATAAGATAACAATGTGCCCCTGTATGGGTGGAAAACATAAAGTGGTGACAACATAATGATTTGCCCAAAGGTGATTATAATCATTGAGAAATGCAGGTAGGATGGTGTGTAATGATTTGCCTATAGGAATTTATAATCATTGGACCCCAATTATGGCAAACATGAAGAAATTGGTCGAGGATGATGATAACTTAACACAGAAGATAATGATGAAGTGGAACAACCTACTAGTAGAGAGATGTTCATCTGAACTAATAAAGGTTGAAATTCTTTCATGGTTAATTACTCTATTTGGGATATGATTAGGATTTAATCAAGATGTCGGTGCTAAAGAGATATTGATGTCACCATTGTTGAATAAAATTTTTGAAGCTGAGGTTTGTTGTATCACATGTTGGTAGGCATCATGGTATAACATCATGAAGACTTGGCCAAAATATACATAAGGACTGACTCCCATAATCTAATACTCAATTGAAAACAATGCACCAATGATAGAAACCATGATGACAATGTCAACATATGAATATAGATGGATTTGAGTATAAGTGTGGGAAAGGAATCACCCAATGAACACACATAAACTTAATCAAGGCAAAAGTATTGAAAGCAAACAAATAAGTAGACAAACAAATAAAATAAGTAGAGACAAATAAACAAATAATGAAATAGAAACCATATGCACATTGCCCCTTAAAAATAGGTGACAACTTAACAAATGAATAAAATAGGGGAATAGAAGAAAGAGGAAGGGGGTGGCCAAGCTATCTCCATATGCACTAGGTAAGTAGATGCTGCCTACATAGTTCCATGGATGTAATATCCAATAAAAAACTTTAGGCCAAATGTAGTTCTCCCAAGGAATGGGAAGAATGTGATAATTGATGAAAAAAATAGAATGAATGTGATAGAAGAATAGGAATGGTCTTGAAAAATCTCAAGTGCATGAGATCAAAAGGCCAAAAAGGATAGGGAATCTATGAAACAAGTGATTTTTCTTGCAATTAGGAAGGGTTCTGAAAATCCTTAAGGCAAAAAAGTGGTCAGTATTTTTGGTTTTTGCTAATGATTTTACATGTGTTTTTGGAATTTTTAAAGTATCTCAACTTGATCAAGAATGATGAGACACTAAATGGTTCAAGCTCACAAAATGGTGAGTGTTTAAACTTAGGTTACTCACAAAATAATGAGAGCATTTAAACTTAGGTTGCTCATAAAATAGCGAGAGAATTTAAACTTAGGTTGCTCACAAAATGGTGAGAGTGTTCAAACTTAGGTTGCTCACAAAATAGCGAGAGTGTGGCTTAGGTTTCTCACAAAATGGAGAGAGCATGGTGGAAAAAGTGACTGAGCTGACCTCTACAAGTATAAATTGTTGCCTACATAGTCCTAGAGTAGGACCTCAAATCATTATAGTTTTGCCCTTATAGTAGAGGAATTTGACTAGTGTAGCAGTCAATTCAAATAAAACAAGCACAATTGGTAAAAAAGAATAGTATGGCATAGGAAGTGGCAAGTTGGTATGTCAAGGCTCAATAAACAAATATTACCCCTAGTTTGCCCATAGGTGGTTATAACTAGGACACAATGGCATAGATCAATGGTACTAATTTGCTCAAAGGCAGTTATAATTAGTTGCAAGACTTGTGATAAGAAAGAAATAATAAATGAAGGATGTAACTACCTAAACTTCTGTCATACTACTCCAAAATATGATCTTTGTCTAAAGTACTTAAGACAATTGATGAAACCGATTAGATTCCTTGATGTTGAAAATGTGCAATGGATGGCAAAAAACTAAGGTCAAATGGGATAGGATTTACAATGCACTTGGTCAATAGAACAACATGGTAAAGTAGATGGAAGGGATAAAAGGAATGATAAGAATGATACTCATAAAAATAAGAATAGTGATAAAATGGCACAACATGAAATGGTCCTTATAGACAATATACCTTAGCACTCAAACATAGTATCACTTGAGGTGAATAATATTCATCAGCTCAGGAAGTTCATCTCCATCTGGTGTGACAAGCCTATATGATCCTAATCCATAATCTATAGCAATGATGAAAATCCCTATCTAATTTGGTTTGAATTTACCTTTATGCTTCTTTTTAGCCATGGTATTCTTTTGGTTTTCTTTAAAGACAAGATCACCAAGTTTAAATGTTCTATACTTGATACACTGATTGTAGTGGTCATTGAGTCAATTCTGATATGCCTAAATATTGTTGAACATAGCTATGCATTTTTCATCAAGTAGGTCTAACTCTTGTAGGTGAGCTACTCAATAGTCATGATCATCTAGGACATGCTTGAAATATATGCGTAGTGAAGGCAACTCAACCTTAATGGGAAGGATGGCTTCTGTATCATAAATAAGTGAATATGGAGTGGCTCTTATGGGGGTATGATGATTGGTATGATATCCCCAAAGGGAAGGGAATATCTGTAGGTGCCAATCATGACTAGCATCATTGAAAATATTTTTGAGAATATTGACAATGGTTTTGTTTGATGCTTCGACCTGGCCATTACCTTGAAGGTAAGATGTTATAGAAAAATGTTGTGTCTTGTTATATTCAGTACATAATTGTTCTACATCCTTGTTATTTAATGATCCTCCATTATCAGATATAATTTCAGAGGGGATACCATAGTGGAAAATGAGATGGTTGAAGATGAATTTAAAAATTTTCTTTCCAGTCATGTAAGTGAGGGGTGTAGCTTCAACCCACTTAGTGAAATACTTGTTAGTGGTAAGGATATGTTTATGGCCATCAGATGAAGTGGGGTTGATTTTCCCAATGAGGTCAAGTGCCCATGTAGTAAATGGCCATGGGATCAACATCAATTTCAGAGTTTATGCTAGGGCATGAATCAGATTAACATGCCATTGACTTTTTCACACTTCTTTACATATACAACTGCATTTACATCCATAGTGGGCTAATAATAACTAGTACATAAGAGCTTTTTAGATAGGACTACCTCGCTAGAATGAGATCCACAAACTCCTTCATGAACTTCTCTTAACGCTAGTGTAGACTCTACTAAAGTTAAACAACAAAGCAAAGTTCCATCAAAACTATGACAGTAAAGGGTGGATCCAAGTAGTATATAATGAGTGGAGTGTTGGATAAAGGCTTTGGTTTGTTTTTAAGATAGGTTAGGTGTTATAAGTCTATCATGAAGGTATTTGTAAAGGTATAAGTACCAAATAGAATTAGGACCAATAATATCACAAATCATTACAATAGTTGAAGGTTCATGGGCTGGTACAAACAAATTCTCAACAAGAAACTAATATTCTCTAGCTTTGTCTATTTGCCAAATTAGAGAGCCAATAGTAGCCATGACATCTATAGTTCTATTACTAGCCCTTGGCATATGCTCAAACTAAATGTCAATAATTTTTTGCTTTCGGGTATCGACCATAGCCTTATATGGAACTAACTTGTCATCTTTGGTTTGTGACTTGATTGATGATTAACTGAGAATCACTATAAACCTTTAGATGAGATATATTCCATTGTACTACCTATCGAAGTCCTAAAATAAGTGCTTCATACTCAACCATGTTGTTTTTACAAGGAAAACTGATTCTAAATTATTTATGGATTAGATCCCCTTGTGGTGTAATAAATAAGAGGCCTACCCCTGATCCACGTATAGAAAATAAACCATCAAAATATAGCTTTCAGTGTTTCTCCTCAAGAGGTGTGTCAATGATAGTCATTATAGATTCATCAGGAAAATGAAATTTGAGTGGATTTATGTCTACAAGGGTGCTTCAACAAGTTGATCAACAAGACCTTGTCCCTTGATTGCCTTCAAATTGACATTCACTATGTTAAACTCACCAAGAATCGTGATCCATTTGGCCATTCTACCTTGTAAAGTTGTTTTAGATAGTAGATACTTGATTGGATCTACTTTTGAAATGAACATGGTCTTATTGTTAAACATGTAATGGCACAGTTTCTGAGCTATGAATACCATGGCTAGACAAGCTTTTTCAATAGGTGCATAGTTTTGTTCATATGTGACCAAGGTATGGATTAAGTAGTATATTGTGTGATCTTTTCCATTGTTATCTTGTTGAGCCAAAAAAAACCCCAAGGCATTATCTATAGTTGATAGATACAACAAGAAAAACCTTCATGGCATAGGAGGTAACAAAACATGTGGATTAACTAGATAGTCCTTGAGTTGTTGAAAAGCTATTTGGCAGTGGTCATCCTAGTGAAATGCAACTCCCTTCTTCAAAATATGTGTAAATGGATGACACTTATTTGCTAGCTGAGAGATGAAGTGTCAGATTGAATATATTTTACCCTATAAATTACAAAGTTGTTTCAAATTGGTTGGTGATGACATCTTACTTATAGCATGGACTTTGGCTAGATCAACTTCAATGCCCCTATGAGACACAAAGAAGCCAAGTAACTTTCCTAAGGTTTCTCCAAACACACATATCTTTAGATTGAGTCTAACTTTGTACTCCCATAGTCTTTCAAATATCCTACATAGCACTATTGGATGGTTGGCTCTGGTCTTGAATTTTCCTAATATGTCATCAACATAGTCTTCAACAATATCATGCATGATACATGGAATATGATAGTCATGGCCCTTTGATATGCAGTTCCATCATTCTTAAGAAAGAATGGCATTACCTGATAACAAAATATTCCCCATGGAGTGGTGAATGTTATTTTATGTTGGTCTTTTGGTGTTATTCTGATCTAGTTATATCCTAAAAAGCCATCCATGAGTGAAAGCATTTCATAACTTGCTATAGAGTTGATGATCATGTCAATATTGGGTAATGGAAATTCATACTTAGGACAAGCTTTATTTATGTATCAAAAATCAATATAGATTTGGATTCCTTCAGGATTTTTGCTAACAGGCACAACATTAGATATCCATTCTGAGTAGTCAATGGACCAGATACATCCTAATTCTAAGAGTTTTTTTCAACTCTATCTTTACCAAGATAACAATACAAGGATGCATCTTACACATCTTTTATTTCACCAATTTGGCATCAAGATTGACCATAAGGTGGTGCAGAACCAGGGTGGAGTCTAAACTTGGCATGTAAGAATAAGCCCATGTAAAGATACCTACAAATTATCTCAACAAATCTATAAATACTTCACATTCCTCCTCAATGAAGGACATGACTAATTTTATCAATTTCAGGTCTGATGGATTCCTGATGTTTACCTCTATTATATCTTTGACTAGAAGGGTTAAACCATCTTCTAGGATAGTAGGCAAAGACTTGAACTATTGGACTATATTAGGGTCCTCTGTTAGGACTTGATCTTCAATGTCTCTTAGGCATGATGAATCTAAGTCCCCCAATGGGAGAGTTGGCCATGTGCCAAAAATAGTCATAAATTCCTAAAGAATTCAATCAAACACTTTTTGTTGCTCAAAATTGAACTTGGATCCATAGGCAATTTCACTGTTGGTGGTCTCCTCATCTAAATTCAAATAAGAATGAACACCCCCATCTAATGGTGCCTGAAATAGGTTTTCACCACTAGACTAGCCTTTATCTTTACTTTTTCTCTAGTTAGAAAGTGCCATAAAATGGTTTTCACTTTGGGACCTCAATGTTTTATTTATTTGTTTTTGGCTAAGGGTGTTCACCTACTCTCTAAAATAGGCTTCAAGATCTAATGTAATTGAGAATCTTGATTTATGATCTCCTAACAGAATGTTTTCTCTAAGGCCTAAAAATTCATAGAATGCCTCATTCTAAAACTCATCAATTAGAAAATTAGATTCTTGTTGGTCCCAATACATTAGTTGGGAATAGTATAATGGCAATGGGTTATGATGAATGACTGGGGTAAGGGTACAAATGGTATTGTTATCAAATAGGTTAGTCTCAGCTAGGTCATCAAAGGTGAGGTTATGATTAGACTCTGCTTCATTGTCAGCATCATCATCACTAGCCACTAGTGATGGAACTTGAATAAGATATGTGGGGTCACTTCCAAGAAATTCAAATCTAAGTCCATAAGGTCTTCTATACTTAGTCATGAAAATTGGCTCAATAGTTCCTTGTTGATTCAATCTAAGTCCTATTCCTTCATAATCTTGATGCTCCATGATGCTATTGGGAATAGGATACTTTGTAATTTTATAGAAATTATCTTGGTTGTCATTATACAACCATGATTCATCCCCTTCAAGAGGGTCTAGTTCTAGGCCAGATGCTAGTATAAACATGGCAGGTCCCTTATCTTTGTTCCTTTGTTGCCAATACATGTATGGGGTATTTTTAGGTCATCCAAAGGTCTTTGGATTCTGAGGAATATTGGCAATATGGAAGGTATCATGGGTAACATATTCCCCTGGGCCATTATCTGAAATGGTGAAATGATTAGAAGCTTCAGGAGGTGGCATGTGGGAAAGGGAATCCAAGGTATTAGGATCTATGCAATTATCCTTTAGAGGATCAATAAGTGTGGCCTTTCCTTAATCCTACTTGGAACTAGGATTCATGCCATATTGGTAATTGTAGCTTTGAAACTTAGCCTTAAGATGTTTACAGTGTTCATATGGGTGTAAATCTCTTGAAATATTCACTTCTATTCATGAGTGAGAGAACTTGATACATTGGTGCAGCGTTGACAGGATTGCATGAATCTCATGTAACCAAGGCCTTCTTAGAAGCATATTATATGACAACTCAAGATCAAACACATGGCAAAGTGTATCATGGGTCAAAGTCCCAATGATAACTAGTAAGCTAATGCTGCCTTGTGATTCTCTTTCCTAATTATCATAGGCTTTAATAGTTATCATTTCTAGCTAGAGATCTACCATTATGTACCCAAGAATATTGATGAGCTTTAGAGACACTATGTTGAGGCTTGATCCATTATCTATAAGGACACATTTCAATTTATGCCACTTTATATAAACTTATATATACAATGGATTATTATGGAGTGGGCCAAGGGAAGACATATCACTTTAGTTGAATGTGATTTGTTGGGCTAGAGCTAGGTGTCCAACCAAAGCTTGAAATTTATCTGGGGATATGTCACTAGAAATTGTGGCTTGGGTTAAAAACTCATTCAAAATGTTCTTTTGGATTGTTGATATTTGCAACAAATCTAAAATAGAAATGTGTGCTAGTGTCTAAAATGTTCTTTTGGATTGTTCCACAATATCAAAATTCTTGTCTTGGTCATTGGTGAATGGTTTGTTCTGAGGCTAAATAGTAGGTAAATTGGTAGATGGTTATGGGCTTGGGGTAGTAATATTTGACCTTTGATTTGTGATTGTACAATAAGGATTAGTGTTAGACCATAATTACTAACAAATGTTGGGAATGGTGTGGGACCAGATAGGACAAGTCTCGATTACTAGTGCACTTGTGTGTGGTCACGTGGTAAGGGGAAGTTATTGGTATAAGGTCTAAAATTGGAAGTCTCAATTTATTGGTTTGCATGTGTGTGGTCCCAGGTCAAAGAATGATTATCCATGTAATATGGTTGAGTGGTATTGTTTAGCAATGGTCTAGATTGATTAGTGTTTGGTCTAGGATTAATGGAGATGGTATTAACATTACCCCCTATAATATGACCTACAAACCTATTGAATTCATGTAAAACTAAATGGTAGGTTTATTGGTCATTATCATTTTGACCTTAGTTTTGTCCATTGTTTTGACATTCTGGGTTCTGATATTGATTCTGCTAGTTTGGAATTTAATTTTGATACTATTGATTTTGTTGTTGCATCAATCAATGTTATTGTTATTATTGTTGATTGTTATGATGCTACTATGTGTTATGCTAGGGAAATGGACTAGGAATATGCATACGTGGATTAGGATGTACTTGAAATTGCACATTTGGTTATGTGATATTCTGGTTTGGGTTGGCTATGAAGGTTTGACTTGGAGGATTTTATGGTTGGGATGGAGGGATATAACTATATTATGCCTATTGTGGTTAAAAATGACATGCTTCCAAATAATCAAACCTTGTTATTGAGTGGTAACTTGTAGACCAAGATCCTATCTTTGAACTTGTGGCACATTTTGAACCGATTGTTGTCTAGTAGGTACTTGAGAAATATGGGAGCCTCCTTATTGCATTAATCTTTGTTGGGAAGTAAAAGCATGTTGAATATTCAACATCTATTATTGACCAATATTTAAACATTATTGGCTAGTCATCATTTGGTTTTGGATTGGTACACTAGTATACAACTGAAGAGGTATGTTTGTCACTACCTAACAAAGTGGAACATTAGTTATCCCTTATTGAGGTGGTAATACATTCATACTCTATTACATTGGTACACTAAATTATGCCTACTATTATGGAATAATACTCATCACTTATTGAGGAGGAGTAGGATTCATCAAATTCTATTATTAAGGCATGACATTAGGTACTATTTGACTACCTAATCCTATTGGTTGCATGGTTGATGAAGTAGCTAGTTGAAGTTAGGATGTAGAAACTCATATTCCTTAATTTGGAAAACCACTTGTAGTGTTAACTAAAGGCACATTTTGTTGTCTAGTTATTTGTGTGTTAGTACCACTTTGATTTGGATTAGACATTGGTTGCCCATTGTCCACTATATTTTACTCATTATTTTGTATAAAAGCAAAAGACACTTCTTCAATAATGGGCATATGCATCAAGTTGTCTACTAAAGTGTTTTGTATGAATGGGTCTAAACTCTTATTATCTTGACCAGTTAACTCCATCAAAACTCTTATTGAAGGAACTAAGTCAATAAGAGGTTTACTCACGATGGTCATCTGAATGAAATTTCATGCTAAATTCAGGTAGGTTTGATATGCCATCTACATTTGGTTAAAGTGGTCTTCCATGAGGTTTTTGCCTTTATTAGGCATATTAGGGTCCTAATATGTTGTTTGGAATAGAGCCAAAAGATCTCTAGAAGAAGCTTGTTGATCATAAATTATGTTATGGGGTATTCTTACTAGGCTTGGTAAATTCTCATGGGGGAAGTCTGCTAGAAACTTAGCCCCTACCTGTATGGCTCGAACCAAAATCTCATATTTTTTCTTTAAAAAATGATGCTCAAATAAAAATTTATCATAAGTGGAAGGTGTATTAGTAGAGCGTGACTATTGAAGAACTAGTTCATCAGTTGTGGCTATTATAGCTAGGTATTGTGCAGTTTGTTCTTGGTCTTGTTTTGAATAATGTGGTGTATTAAATAAATAGTTAGCCAATGGATCTTGGCTTTGTGCCCCTAATTGAGTATTATAAGAGGGATACAGATCCATATCATAAGCAATATTATTCATGTAGGGTTTTTGCACCATTTCTTCCTGTGTAACTACATTACTGATCCCCAGATTGTACATGAGTCCACTACAAGTGTAGGAATACATGTTAGGATCCATAGTAAATATTTTTGAAATAAAATGTCAAAGAGTTCTATAAACTCTAAAAATACAATGTCTAAAAGCTGATGTTCAAACTTGGTCTAGATTCGTTAGAAGGATCAAAAGGTTTATGCAAAGATTTGTGAGGAAATAAGATAGTGTTAAGTATCTAATGCTTCAAATTTCAAACAAAGATAAGAAATTAAATGGATCAAAAATCAAAATGTCAAACTCTAAGGTTGAAGTTTTTTAGATCAGTCTAATCTAGGAAAACCAAAAGTTGCTAGGTATTTTGGCCAAACACAGTGTCAAAAGATAGGATCAAACAAGGCATATGTTATGACTCTTGGCCAAACAACGTCAAAAACTAGACTTTGAAATAGATAAAAGTTTTAATCTAACATATTTGAAAGACTTATAACAAAAACTAGGCACTTGATTCTTGGACATGGACTCAATTAAATAGGTATAAGGTATAAACAAAAGGCACTTTAGAGATAGTTTATTTTTCTCACAAATAATGGTATAAAACTTGGTTCTTTTGACAAATAAGCTAGACAAAAAGCAAACTATGTAACTTTACTAGACAAAGGTTCACAAAGGTACACTTGGATTGGTTTTAAAATGTAGGAACAAATTTGAACTCTATGCAAGAGGGCCTATGAAATAATATTTGAAATTTTTTATGTAGTGTAACAATGCTAGACTACCCAAAGATGTGACAAAATGCTTGTTTCAAAAACTCTCTAAGGCAAAGATAATTTACCATAAATTTGACAACATAACACTATCCTTCTTGACTCAAATTATGCACACACTCTCAAAGTTTTGGCAAAATCCCTAAGGCAAGAAGTGTTACACTCAAATGGTCTCAAAAAATCATGAAATTAGAATAATACCACCAAATGTCAGTTCCATAGACTCAAAGTGCAAGTGTTGAGCACAAAAGGACTTGAGTCTAACTATGATGATGAACATGCTTATGAGTCTTTAAAATTACCTTCAATCCAAATGGGAATTTGAACCTAAGTGAAAAAAAATTTAGCATGTAAATGGTAAACATAATTTAGCACACCAAATTTTATAACTCACAAAGCTTCAAGTTTGAATTTGAATTATCAATGAAGGACTTAAAAAAAATTAGGCAAAAAGGTCTAGACTCATATGGGTAGCATAGCTGCACCAAAGTTGATGATATGACTTAAAATAAATTGTGATAAATTTGAACAAGGAAAAAAAAAAATTATCCAGGTAGCATAATGCCTCCTTGTTCAAAAAATATTGGGGACCATGTGTTTGGTTTGGATCATTTGTTGACACCAAGTTTTTGACTCCAAATAAGACTTTAATCTAGGAAAAAACCAACTAATTAATCACCCTTAGATCCTAAACTAAAAAGGTTGCTTGGTATTGTTTTAATCCATCAATATACGTCATTTGAGAGGATTTTAAGTGTTCATCCAAATGTAAATATGCATTATATAGTAGGGTTTTTATACCCCCCTTCTCTCAAATGATAGTACTGTGACATGGACCTTGAGGTGTACCTTGAACCAACAATACTTCTATAGCAAGTGGGGATTTGTAAAAAGATCTAATTTTTTTTTAATGTTCTAGAGAAATCAATTGCACAATGAATTTCATATCAATAAATGCAAAATAAAATCATAAATTTTGGGTCCGTATCACTTGGATTGTTGCAAAAAAGTCTAGTACTTTTTGTAACCACTACATATTATTGTTGACTCAATTTAGTGTGATGTCCAAAGTGCCACTACATCTCATGTACAACTCCAATATGGAGCCAAATGAAGTTAATGTCATGAGATGAAACCCCAGGTCAAAGCTTCCCTAAAGACCTCATGGGAGGTGATGAAGTCCTCCTCACAAGATAAGATGCAATTAAATGAAAGAAAGTATAAAATATAAATACTTTAGAGTCATTTCAAGGTCACCCAATACTTTTGTGAGTTTTTGGGGAGTGCTTTAGATGACGTTATTTCTATGCCTTAGACTAGGGAATTTGCAATAGGAATGGAACTTTTGATTCCAAGGGTTCCCTAAAGGGGAAAAATGGAAGAGCATACATGCAACACACCTCTCTTTTCTAAACAAAATTAGATCAAGCAACTATTGAATACCAAAAACTTTTATAAAGATGAGTTCATTTTTAAGCACCAAATTTGAAAGATTGGGTGGTGTTCATTTGACCCCTTGGTCTTAAGATTGTGAACTTTGAAAGCCTAACTTATGAAAAAATTCACTTAAGTACAAAAATATTTCATTAATCACCAAAAAAAAGATTCCTATTTCATTTTAAAATCATTCCAAATATGTATTAATAGCATGTTTTAACAAGTTCCAAGTCCGTTGGTTATCTGTCTACCCTTAAGGCATCACCCCAAAAGCAAATATGTTAGATTAGAAACATTTTAAATATATTTTCAAATTTTTGTGAAAAATATATGAAAACTAAAGCTAAATTAATGTTAAATTCTAAAAATTTATGATAAAATACATGGTTTTAAAAAAATCATCATCCAAAATGGAGTCCATATGACCCCAAACCAAGCATTTTAAAATGGCCTAGTAGCTCTCAAGTTTGTGTTTTTAAGAAAAACACAGTGATCAACATTGGTTCTACTAACAAACGATGGTTACACTTACTAACCAATTATGGTTATACTAACTGATAATAGTTATACCAATAGTGATCGATGATGGATATGCAAATTGATGATGGTTTTATTTACCGATGATGGTTACTGTGTAAACCCATGACAAAGAAAAATGGCAAAACAAAGTTAGAAAATCAAATTACAAGAGTTTTAATGATCCAAATGAATATTTTAAAGTTTAATAATGATATTATTCATGTTTGGGATGCATCCCATCCCATCGGGCATGCCATTATGTGATCTAGGAATTTGACTCAAGAGAGGATGGTTAGTATCATGTTAGTTTCAAAATGAAAACAAAATGAAAGAAACACACTAACTAGCATAACATATATAGGCCTAGACACTAGAAAGATCTTAGTTAACAAATATGAATAAAATACACAACTAAAATTTAAAATAAACCCTCTTTTACCTTCCTTGGATGCTCCAAAATTCTTGTTGTAGTGGCTTGTTCGGCTTGTGCTCATGAAGTCTTCATCAAAGGAGGCTTGGCTATCTCCTGTTCTCCTTGACACCTTATGGCTTTGGCTTAGCTTATCTTGGAATCAATTTGGCATGGTAACACAAATTTCAATAGATTTTGGAATCATTTTTGCATTATAACTTTGCATTATCAAGACTTAGAAATGGTGTTCATGGCCTCTTTATTTATAGATTTTAAAAAAAAGCTAGAATCAACCTGAACTGTCCACCTCAATATTGAGATGTGTGGATAAGGATTAATCCATTTATGTAATTAAATTTGATAAATAGTCTCATCAATATTTGGGATAGAGGAGTAATTAAGAGGCATGGAGGGCTTTGATGAGGCATGGGAGGCATGAATCCTAATATTTGTGGCATTTATGGCCTAGGGATGTCTTCCCAAGAAATGAGGTCACTAATGATGCAGATATTCAATATTCATTTCTAAGAACAAGTTTTCAACAAGTTTTCATGTAATTATTAATTAGGCTCTAACTTAGATTAATTAGCTCTAAGCATGATTAAACACTTTGTGCATAAATTACTTAAATTGATTAGAATACCTTGTTATTGGTCCAAAATTTGATTGGATTGAAATTAGAAGTCAATGTCAGATGTGTTGGATCCATTATCCCATTTAGGATGTTATCAACAATAAATAACAAAGGCATGTATCTTTTGTAATATATTTGATAGGAAAGAGCAATCCAGATCACCTAGGTGCAAAATTTGTATTTTGACTCGAAATGATATGATCAAAGTTAGCTGACCTATAAATTGCATTACCCCATTTAATGATACTCTAGCCTAAATCATTACTTGAATATGTCAATTTCACATCATTTAGTGTGTTTTAGTGTTTTTAGGCCAAATTATGTGTTTTAGGTGGAAATTGGTCAAACCATGGTTAGAGGTCATTGGTGGCTAGATTTAGGTATCTATATATATGATCATTTTATACATATATTCATGCCATTGAGATGTCCCTTGTTCTTCTACCTACCTAGCCTTGTGTCATACCATGGCCTTAGTCACTTATGAGACTTGCATTTATTATCACTTAGGGTTTCTCACCTTTGGGCAAGGTCAGCCTTTATAATGACTTCTCCCATTCTATCCCAGTTATTTTACCTATAGATAAGAATAGTGGAACATCGAGCAATGGCCCCATACAAGCACCTGAGGAAGTTTGTCCTGAAGGTTTACCACAAGGTAATGTTTCAGAACTTGATGTTATATTGCCTATTCCTAAATTTAATTCTACATGTTAATTGTTAGAGCAATTTTGTTTAATAGGATATTTTGTTGGGAGAATCCCCTATAAAAGTGTGTTATGATCTTGGGTTCAAAATCACTAGATATTCCATGAAATTAATATAGAAAGTGTTAAAAACATGACCAAGGGTTTTTCCTCTTTTTCTTTCTCGACCCTTCCCATGTAGGAGGAGTCTTTCATAGGTCTGCCACTTGGTATGTCAAGAACTTTCTTATGGTTATCTCCCCCTAAACATGAGACTTTATGGTCTTAGAGCACACTAATCTTAAAGTCTTAATTTGGGTAGAATTTCTAGGCCTCCCACTCCCTTGTTGACAATTTATTCACAAGATAACATCCTCCATAAGCTATGTGATTTGTCATGAACAAAACTAGTTCTAATCTACTAAACTATAAAAAAGGGTGTATATATAATTAGACCTCTCTTGGGACCTCAAGGAGTTTGTGGAAATTCAATTTGGGGATGTGAGGCACTCTTAATGAGTCCTATATATCATCTTTTCTAACACTTACTTTCACTGCCAAACCACGACCATAAGATATGGGATTATCCCCTTAAGTTGGCTCATAACAATGTATCCAACCACTCATCCTCTCCCCCCAATCCCTCTCTTGAAGCTAGAAGGAATCTAGTTAAGGATGGATGGACTATGATAGGAAAGAATAACACCCACTTCAAAGTCATAAATATAGTTGATGCTCCCAAAGGATTCAAGCCATCTTTAAGCAATGGCCTATTAGATCAAGCTCTTGCTGACAAAGAGCCCCCTCAGGTTGAAGCCCCAAAATTGATATAAAATCCTAAGGTGTTTAACACCCCTCTAGATGCTAACATCTTGTACCAAGGTTTTGAGGCCTCAGTGTCTAATTCTTCTAAATTTTTAGACTGATAACTAGCCACTCTTCTACTTATTATTGGTAAGATATGCCTAAATGCTCTCACAATCCTCCTTGAAGGAGTGATGAGGTAGAGGAAGGAGGGTACCAAGTTGACCCTACTATGAGAAAGTAATTTGATGATTTTTTAAGTACCAATAGTGGGCACTTTCTATAGAATATGTATGATTCCCTAACAAGGATGGATTCAAAGGACATGTCCCTCAACACCCATCATCTATGAATTATTTGTCATGGAATGTTCAAGGTCTCATAGACCCAAAACACAAGTTTGTTGTGCATGATCTCATAAGAAAGTTTTATGAGATGGACATTCTTTGTCTAAAAGAAGTCAAGGTGGTAGATTTTTTATTGATGGATATCAATAATTTCATTTGGCATGATAATCTCATTCTTCATAACAACCATGATGCAGGATGTGGAGGGGTGCTAACATTAATTTCTTGAAAGTGGTAGCATCACTTAGTGTAATCTGGTGTGGACCCCACCAAATGGTTAGTGTGGGCTTTTTTTAGCATTGAAAGCCACTCTTTTGGATTTATTAATATTTATGCCTCAAATGACACCTTGGAGTGTACCCATTTATGGTGGTAGATAGAAAATGATCTCCCTAATGCCCATTGGGTATTATGTGGTGACTTTAATATGGTGGTGTCTCTCGAGGATAAAGTGGGCCACTTACTTATGAGGTGAGTAGCTGGTGAAAGGGAGGCATGGTTCTACATGTGCATTAAATGAGGTCTTTATGACCTCAATTTAACCCATTAGCCTATAGATGGAGTTTGGTACACTTGGAGTAATTTCAAGGAGGGCCCTCCCAACCATACTTATTTTTTATAATAATTTTTCTCCTCTAGTGCAGGCACTCCCAGATTTTAGGCTTTCCAACCACTTCCTTATTTAGTTCAGAGTGACATGATAGTTTATGAAACCCAAAGCCCACAAAGCATAATTCTTCCTTAACACCTCCTTGCTCAAACATGGGCCCATAATGGATCACATTAGAAGGGTTCAGAATTTGGATCCACATCCTTCCCAAAAATTTGGTTGGATTCTTTGGTGGGATGATGCCATCAAAAGAAACTCTCACTTTCTACAAATCTATGGCCATCAACTTGCTACAATTTAGAGACACTCTTACTCTTCTACTACCTTAGAGTTGAGCCACATGGCTTTAGCCTTGGAAAAGGATTCCTTCAATGAGATATTATAGATAAGAGTTTCATCTTTGTGACACAACATTCAGATTGTAGAAAACTACAATTCCTAAAGATCCCAAGTCAAATCCAAGATTCATTGGATTAAGATAGGGGACAAAGCATCAAAGGATTTCTTCCAAATGTTGTGAGCTAATAACTCAAAACAAAAAATTCAAGTCATCTCTGAGGCTGGGAACAAACTCATAGAGGCCTCACAAGTGGTATAATCTTTTGTCTACCATTATCAATAAGTGTACAAATCTTAAGCATCTTCAAATGAGTGTGAATTTTACCTTCAACAATGCCTCATAGTGGTGACATGAAAAATAACTCACACTTAGTGGTTGGCTTGTGATAGGCCTCTCACTATTGACAATTTGCATGAGGTAGTGTTTTGCATGTCTAATGACAAAGATCCTGACATTGATGGCTTCCCCTATGAAATCTATAAATCCTTTTGGGACCTTATGGGTAGTGACTTGCATAAGGTTTATCTAGAGGTGTTTCATGCACATTCACTGGGTAAAAATATAAATAAAAGAAATATTAAATATATACCTAAGCAAGGAGATTTTAAGTTGATTTGCAACTGGTGGCTTGTCACCTCCTGAATGTGTCTTATAAAACCATTGCCAAAGCTCTAATTATTTGAATGCACAATATGTTTCTTCTCATCATGCATCTGAAAATAATAGGTTTCATCAGAAGCCATTATATTTTGGACAACATCATTTCCATCTGGGAAGAGATGGATTAGGCTAGGCATTCTAAACAATAAGCTACGTTCATTAAAATTGACTTTGAAAAATATTATGACCATATTAAATGACCATTAATTATAGCCATGCCTCAAACTTTGGGATTCAAGCCCATCTTCATCCAAACCATCCATATACTTTTTTAAAATGCCTCAACCATCCTCTCCATTAATGGAGTCACCTATGAATAGTTTAACTTGTTCCACTCCATTCGTCAAGGGTGACCACTAGATCCCAACTTATATGTGCTTACAACTGAGGGTTTTGGATATCTTCTTAGCAATGCTAAAGTTAGGGGCTTTTTTAAAGGAATTTATCTCCCTTTTGATGTCAAGATGCCCAAGGAAAACTATGGTCAATACTAAAGTTTTTGATACTCCAAGTCAAGCTCACGAGATAACCAGTGTTGATGTCAAGATCCTCAGCTAGAAGACTATAAAAGCTCTATCTGCACTAAATAATGTTTCTTCCTTTTGCCAAAGGAAGAACACATAGTGTACTAGAAATATTTCCATTCCATAATATAATATGGAGGTATCATTAAAAATATCTATGAATCATATCCAAATTTTAAGTGTGGCATAGGTATAGAAATATCAGGCACAAGAACTAGATGTAATACCACAAAAGTGAACTAATCAGAAGAAATACATGGACTATTCACTGAAAGAATGTCCATGAGAAGTGAAACATAATTCTCAAAAAGTTTACTCTCACTGAAAATAGTAGAGTCCTCTAAAGTAATAATCTATAGTGTATCAACATCATTCATAGGAACAAAGGTAGGTTCTACAAATAGATGTCCCAGGTCTCGTAGAAAATCATCCCATAGAGGTGGCTAAAAAAAAAGAATAACAATGTCCATCAATAATGTGTCATCATAATAAACTATAGTAGATGGAGAGAGTACATCATTAGAAAATAAAACATTGTTGATAAGAGAAGGAGATGGATAAGCATCATCCATATCACCATAAAAATATAAATCTTCACTAATAGGAGGAGAAGTAAGTGGAGAAAGAGGTGGATTAAGATGTGGTTTAAAAAACCCAAAAGGATCAATATCCTCCTCAAATAAGGTTAAAATAGCATTCAAATCTTCCTTTGGTGACATGGCATCCATAATATGAATATGCAAGTTATCTAAAACATTAAGGTGAATCAAGCGAAGAGCCTCATCTTTCATAGATGCAATCAAAGTAATATTTTCCTCATCTATGAAGTTGGGAAGGTTTCCAAGTATCATTCTCCAAATTCAAATGAAGGTGTATCTTCATTTTTATTTTATAAATAGTGTAATTTGAGGTGTTGAGGGGCTCCATTTTTGAAATACAACGAATAAGATGGGAAGAATAAAGAATGACCCCCCTTGAAAAAAAAAATCCTGATTCATAAAATGACAAGGAACAAATAAACCTCTAAAAATGTGTAAGCCCTTCCCCCCTCCCGCTAGAATTTGGAACTTTATAATTGAGTGTGTTTTACAAGATCAATGACCCCAATATATAAATAATTAAAAAACTTGAAAAAAATAGAACTCAATTTCGAGTCATGGTTCAAAAGTTATAGCTTTTACAAGTTTCACATCATTAAAATGGTTCAAATAAGTAAACATTATACAAAAATTAAATGCTTGGAGAAAAACTAATTATTTCTACTATATCTAGAAAGATTGGATTTGAAAGAAATTTACAATAAATAAAAATAACAATATTTCACATAAATCAATCTTCCACACTAATTTTTCACTTTAAATACAAAATATGATTAGTTTTTCCCCTTAATTGAGCATTAAAAAATTACAAAAAAATTAGGTTCATAGGGGCAACTTTAGAGCCTCATATCTCTTTGAAGACTGATTAGAATCCTTACTATGAACTCTTTTTGGAAACCTCTCAAATTCCTCTTTCCATTAGTGAATGAATTTTATAAATCAAATACCTATGTGAAGACAAAATTTATCTATAATATAATCATAATTTTATGAAAAAAACTTTATAGTTTCTCAAAAATAAATGTACAACCAACATAATAGAGAGCATGCCAAGATGCAATCTGGGGACACTAAGGATGCAAATTGGGATAATGAGAATACAAATATATTTATGTAAAAAAACATTTTAGTAGCAAAGTCATAAATGAATGGTTTCAACACCTACTGCTCTAATACCATGAAAAGAATGATGACTAGATCATTCCAAGCCATAAAATTTCAGGTGTTAACAACAAATAATATCATAAAAGGAGAGATATATAAAACAAAGGATTACAAACTAATATGTATAAAAAAGTAATTAATATCATATATTACATCCAAACTTCTTCTATAATACCATGAAAGGAATGATGACTAGATCATTCCAAGCCATAAAATCTTAGGAGTTGACAACAAAGATCACAAAATGAGAGATATGTAAAACAAAGGATTGTAAACTAATATAAAAAAAAAGGTAGTAAATATCATATATTAAATCCAAAATTATTCTATGTTAGGTAAAATGAGAAGCCTTATCTATATAGGCAAGGAAAAATAAGGAGCAAAGCATCCTAACCAATATGGGATAAATCGACAATAGAAAAAAGATAAAAATAACCTAGTAAAAATGAGTAACTTACTCTAATAAGAAACACCATTTATTTCCCCAGATACGAGCCTCTTATGGCTCAAATAAATGGAAATTATTAGAAGGGATGGTTGGAGGCTATACTTGGATAGAAAATAATAAATTCTAACCTCATAGTCATCAACATATTTATTAAATTCTTGCAAGGTGCCTTAAAAAATGTTGATTAATTGGTGAGGGAGCATGAAATGACACACACTTTTATGGGGGAACTCAAATTTGTTTTCCTTAGTGCTTTCTTAATAATTTAAGACACTAAATGTTGGACATACATGATGAACAAGTATGTGCTCCCATAGGAAGTGATTTCCATGGATGATGTTGATAGTATTCTTATTGTAATGAGATGATACATGTTTGAAAAGTGATAATTATTTATTTATTATTTTTTGAAACATTCATGTAATATTGAATCATAATGTACATGTATATGTAAATCTATTTTTTAATGTTATCAATATTATTATACATATATCTACTTAATTTACTCTTGTGGTTAACTCTATTTTGCATAAAATCACATGATTTTTAGTACATTTTTATACTTTGAGGCTTAGATTTTTCATTTGCATTTTCCTATTTGTGCACTAAAACTTAGGTTATGTGAATATGGCCAATAACAAACTTGAGGGTTTGTAAGGATTATTTTATATAAAATTAAGTATATCAAAACCCAAACTAACATTGCATTAGAAAATGTTCAATCAAATATTTTTTCATATTCTTAGGTTTTAACATTGACTTTACAACATACATTGTATTTTGAAATTCACCAAATTTTTAAACCAAAACAATTTTTTGATGCAGATCTAAATGTATTTCAATATATTTATAAAAAAAAAAAAAAAAAATTGTCTCTAAATATATTAACATCTCCACATAGGCCTTTCTTTATTTCAAATACTAAGTTATTTTAAATGATGCTCTGATTAAAAAAATTATCTATCAAATTTGGATTTGATGCATCTAAAAATACATAAAAACCACATTTTATAATCATGTAATACATACTTCATAGATTTCATCATGTAAATTTTGTACTTCACTTTATCTCTATCGATTGCAGATGCATTAGATTATTCAATTACCTTTATCTCTGATATTTACATTTGTGTATGCCATGTTGAATGATATGCTCAATATATATTTTTTTTGACATGTGATATGCTTTTATTTTTTCCCCTACATTTGAATTGGCATTGAAAAAATTATAAACCTAGAATTGGTTCATAGTTTTTAGAGCTCACGAGGTCATTTTAGTTTTTTAAATTACTTTGTCTAGTCTGTGGATCCATGGATTTGTTAATTTTACTTTATCTTATTATGACATCCATACCTTTACATTATCAAGTCTTTTATAGCCATGTGGAAGCTCTTTTTATAGTGTATCTTGGCTTGAGTTATGATCCTTTGTCACTTTTCATTTTACTATCTCCAATCAAACTAACCCACATTGCCACCTCATGTTCGACACACATGCATAGAGTTAACGAAAATGATGAATGCCTTTAAACACTACACATATCCATTATTTTTTAAAATCAATTTTATAACTTTAACAAATCTGATTTTACCTTTTACCCCCTTACATAAGAAATAAATAGGATATGATGAAGGATTAATAAAAAATATAAATATGTGTTATTAGAATAAATGCAAGGTGAAAACCTAATATCACAAAGAATACAAATAAATAAAGCAAAACTTAAGATTAGAAAATATTACATCACGTTTCAAGACATCCAAAAAAAATTCATCAACTTCAATAAGATTTGTTATTTTATAACTTTATTTAATTCTCACCTCAACTACAAAGTTATAATATAGGGAATATTAGGAATATTTTTAAGGTGCAAATATAAATGCATTTGATTTTTTAATTTTATACATGAAATCAAAAGGTTAGAATATTGTATTAAGAATAAATAAATTATCTCAACCCAAATAATGAAATTTATGTCAACTAAGTCTAATATATATAAAATAATATTAAAATTTAATTGATATTTTTTTAATTTAAAAGTATTTACATGAGGTTTAGAGGCACATATATTTTAGATTATATATTGTTAAAAATTATTTAATTATAAATGTCAAATTGTGCATCCAAAATGATATTGATTTTGCAATTTTTTTGAAATTAATTAGAAATAAGTGTACAAAATGTCATGGGTGCTTTAGGCAGGAAAAAAGCATAAAAGTGCTCTACATAGTGGACAAACATGCTTAGAATTGAAACATCATCGATATTCACCTATTATTTATATTTAATTCCTTCACTTTGATGTCTATATGATAACAATTATTACCTAAAACCCAAACATTGTTATCACCACACAAAAAGTATCCATAGACTTCAAATCCATTTTTAAGTTTGAAAGCATGTTTGATATGAACACAATACAAACATTTTTGAAATTTATCTTTTTTATAAATTAATATTACATGTTAATTTACTCACTAAGTTGGCACTCTTTATTCTAATCATTCATAAGATCACATTTCAAATGGGAAAAATCAAAGCCATTTTTTATATGTAAATATATTAACCAAACCAATTAAAATAAAAAGTAGAACATTTGAGCCATACTAAATAAATCTAAATTTGTTTGAATCTTTTTTTATATATATTTTTTTATTTTTTAATATGTCAATATTTATGATAGCCTTTTTTATGGCTTACCCAAAACTTTTGAACAATGTTCTAAAAATTGTAGGACCAAGATAAACATATTGGGGTTCAACCAATTCTTTTTGAACATATAAACTAAATGGTGTAGGTTTTAACTTTGTTAAGGATATTTTTGTACATTTTAAAAGTAAGTGTATGGAGGCTTGGGATTTAATGACATTTTTTCTTGAAAATTTATATACATGAATTTGGATGAAATATTTGATATGTTTAGATTTTATATTTAAAAATACTTTAAGAATAAGAAATGTAACATTTAAATTCTCATATCTTTAAGGTAATAATATTTTTTGAAAATGGTGAAGTTTAACTAGGTCAAAAATCATATTTTCAAAGAGTCATAGATATTTTTAAATAAAAAATAATAGTGAGACAATCATGCTCCACACATTTTTTAGCTTCTTCAAGTAATTTTGTATCAATTTTATGAAAATTTAGAAGAAATCATGTAGTTTACAATTAATATATTTTTTTTTAATTTTTAAATAATAATAACTATTTTAATTTACTTATAAATGAATAGACCTTGAACAATAGATAGTTGACCATGCTTCCCATTACTTTTTCTAAAAAAAAAGAAAAAAATCATTTATATTATATATATAGAGAGAATCAAAATATATATAAAATAAACTATCTATATATGTAGAGAGAGAGAGTATGTTAAGACATGTTCTTAATAAATAAATATTAAACCACAAACCACATTGTGTTATGGAAAACACTATATTTTTATAAAGTAGAAGACCAAATTGACATATTTATCACATTTGTACATAATTTTCTAGTAAAACCTATGATGGTTTTCATGGTGGAAACTTATTTTTGTTAGAATGAGTGAAAAATACAAATTCTATAATATTTTTTGTAGGTCAAATACTTAAGATTATAAATTTGAGCCATTTCCAGGCTTAATTTATTTTTATTTATTTATTTATTATTATTATTCTTTTTAATTTTAAATTTTAAAAGTGCATTTACAAGCTATAATGTCTACGTGTTCTTGATGGGTTAATAAATTTTCTATTTTCAAGTTTATTCACATAAGGTATTTAATAAATTAAACATTTAAGTGTAAGTTACATTTTATGTTTTTAATTTAAATTTATTTTAATAAATACAAGAAATAAGGGCCAGTTTACATCTTTTGAAATTGGACTCACATCTCTAACAATTATCATTTAAGAGATAGTTTTCAAAATCAAATTTGGTCAATATTTGGTCATTTTCAAGATTACATTATTGAACCAAAGGTATTCAAGGTGTGAAATTTACACTAGATGTTTATTTTGGAAAAACTAATGTTTTTTTTGTAGGTTTTGAGAGCTTCCAGATTGATTGTTGACATTTTAATTGCAATAAATAATGACCAATTATGTTCAATTGGATGTTGTTATCCCTAAATAGACCAATCTTGTACTAACAAGGACCAACATGATTAATTACTACTAATTAATGTTAATAAAAGGTGTAACTATTTCCATATTAACCAATGTTTACATTAATAAATGTGTCTACCATTACAATTGATTAGTATGTAAATTAACTTTAAAGTATTATAAACTTGAAATCTAATATAAGAAATATGAATAAACAACCTAATGTAAAAACACAGTGATATAATTTTTTACAGAAGTTATAAATTATTAAAAATAGTAATTAGCATTAGGGTTAGAGAGATGTCCTTGCAAACTAGTTTATTCATTTTTGTATTATGCTTTCCCTAAGTGTGACCTATAAAAATGTTGATAGAGACATGAAAACAAAATGTTAATTTAAAACTTTACCTTATTGTATTCTAGGACAACTATGTAGTAACCAAATAGGTTTTTAACATGTTGTTATCTTTTACTGTGACTTTGTTTATGTTGACTATATGTTGAATCTAATTGTTTGAGACTGTGCCCCTCTATCTTTAGATCAACTGATTCTATGTGGAATATGTTTGTATGTGTGGATCACCTATAAAATCAAAACCCTATCCTGCACAAGGAATAAAACAAGTTCAGATGCAAAAAGGTGAAAACATGGGGAAGTGGGATATGGTTGAGATATCCTCAAAAAAACCCTTGTTGATTGAGTGTTTTATACATAGTCTGAATGGATCTCATGCCAATGTAGTTCCCCCTATGGAGAAGATCATATATGAATTAAACTAGAAATTTGTATTAGGATGATTGACAAAGGATGGGCTCAACCTGGAAGAAATGTTTTTACTTGGTTAAAGAATATATTATTGATAAATAATTGTATTAGGGCACTTTTTTGAATAGATAAGTGCTTTTGAATCACCTTTGAAAGAGAGTGTTAACTAATAGAACTAGGATTTTAAAGTGAGATACTTGATGTGAAATTATAAGATAATATCTAAATTTTTTATGATAACTCACCTATTTTTTCATGCAAGAGAGTTTTTAGGAAGTGTGTCATTTTTAAAAATTAGTCATTGAAGGACAAGTCCACAATAGTGGACATGTGCACAGGCATCCTTATCTTCCTAGTACACACTTGTCTAGATTGGACAAAGGATTTTGAAATTAGATGGACAATGAAGTGTCTAATGATTAGGGACATTTAGGAATAAATTAGGGGAGTCTAGAATATTTTAATCATAAATGTAAGACTTATAAGGCTCTCATATGGATAAATGGTTATTAGAATGGTGAGTTGGCCAAGGAAGGTAAAAAATGTCAAGGAATAACAATGTCAAGATTTTATTGATTAAATCTTAGTGTGTGCATTTACCCCCATCCCCACCTTTATTATAGTGATTAATAAATTAATAAAGTAAAGGAAATTTGATACCTAAGTGTGTATACACACATTATCTTTATCATGGTGATGTGCATGACTCTTTGTTGACACATGTGGAGAAGTGATGAATTGAGAATGACCAAGTCTCAATTTGAATAATCAGTGTAGATGAATGAGTTAAAAATATAAGTGCTCCAAACCTCATAGATTAATTTGAAAATATGTGAAGAGATGGGAACCAACAAAGTGTTTTACTAAAGTGCAACCAAAATACTGAGTGCCAATAAGATCTCATGCAGTCCACTTTCTAAACTTGAAGGAGAAGAGATGGGAACTAGTTGATGTCTTTATAAAGTGACACCAAGACGTGGAGTGTCACTAAGCTCAAATTTGGTCCACTTTTAAAAGGTGAATCACACCATTGAAAATAGATCTAGATTTGAATTGTAAATTTGTAAAATTTACTTGATACTTGATTTTTGAAAAAAGAGAAAATGTGATTCTTCAAAATAGTAGCTTGGTCATAATTGTTTATCATGTCCCATGTACTACATAGAGTGTCAAATGTGATCTTTTGAAATAAAATTTTAATCCTTGTACTATCTTCACACAACTATATATGTGCTTGAGTAACTAAATGAGTCCAGTGTATAAGCAGGATAAATTCTTTCATAATCTATTTTTTTATTTGTGCATATTGTAAGTTGCCAAAATTGAAAACATACTACTTTTAAAAGACCCACTATGATACCCCCCTTTTGGGATAAGGGAGATTACCTACAAAATCACTTATCTCAAAATAAAAAGGGAGAGTGTTTGTGAAATATAGATAAACATGTAATAGCATTTGAATATATTGAGTGTGTATTGAATTTTTTTAGATGTAATATTGAAGTATTTGAAAAAAAAAAGTATTTTCTTTGCATCATGTAATTCTTATATAGCATTTTAATAATGAATGAATCATGCAAAATTTTCAAGTTGTTCCATATGTATTATAAACATAGTATATTTAAAAATAGATGAATTGAAGCACATAGATAATATGTGCATTGTGTGTATCATGACACCATACGTAAATAAATATATACATATTAGTGCAAAATAAGAATCATGGCACCATAATATCCAAATAGAAATTAAGTAGGCAAAATCACATAATTTTCATCTAAGAAGGCCTAGAGGCCACATACAAGGGACATATAATACGTCGTAAAGAGTATAAAAATCATATATTTCACATATTGAGCCCAAAGACTGAATATAAGGGACATGAAAATTTCATAAAATCATAGAAATCCAAAGACCACACACATAAAGCATGGTTATGCCATATAATCAAAGTGTATATTGAACATACACAAGGCCAAGGCATGCATTCAATATGAAAATACGTGTGAACCATGTTATGAAACATAAATAAGCTTGTTATAATAACATACAAACAATGAAACTAAAATAACAAAGCATATGTATCTATGTATCAGTTGAGTAAGTAGCATGTTCACCAAGACATATGTGAAGATAAAATGAAATATAAAAGCATGTATTTTCATTTATATCTCAATATGGAAAAAAAGTTGTGGATAAATACAACCTTAAAGAGGTTTATATAGAAAAATGCAATGCCCTCAATAAATAAAGGTGGTTGGGTGAAAGTCTTGACTATCATTGACACCATATAAAAGTATGCCTGAGCTTGAAATTTGACTAATATATGAATGTTCATATAGACACCTGAATTCTCCCAATTTAGTGTTATAGTTGTATTTGTTTGAAATTGAGACACTAAATCAATCACCATCTTAATTAAAATTTACCACTAATATCATCTACCTCCCTTTTTAAAATAATTAATTAATCCATATTAATTAATTATCCATGCATACATAATTTTTCAAAACTAATTAAAATCTAGAATTTCTACCTCATCCAGACATCTTCCACACTTCTCTCAACCAAGTCTTGAGTCATCCAACCAACTCTTTAACTTCCTCAACCAATTACTGAGTCACTTTTAAACATTTCAACTACCTTGGTGAGTCATCCAAATACCTTGACTCATTCCTAAGACATTTTAAATTACCAACTAACTCTTCATCTTCTTCTCACACACATAGAAATTAGTCATCATCTACTGAGATGAGGACTTAAATATAGTCATTAATTATTATCATAATTAAACAAATATGGATTATTCTCAACCATTCATCTCATCACCTAAAACATATAAATTAAAATAGCATCCTCTATTTTCATCATCTACCTTCAAGATATAAAATTTATACCGAATTCATCCCACACATGCATTAAGAATTCAAGCTATTTTCACCCATATCTTTCCTAATTCACCTTTTTTTGGAGAAATGAATGGAGAACCCACATTTAATGAAAAAATATCAAACCAAAATTCATAGTGGATAAGGTGATGATGTATTCTATGTTATAAAAATTAGTGTTCACATGTTATTGATGATTTACCATATGATAACTTGGTATTTACATTGTTAGTTATTTACCATGTGGTAAATACTATTAGGTTATTGTTTGTAAATTACCATATGGTTAATATGGTAATATAGTTATTATTGGTTAGTTATTTAGGCATATATATTTTTATAAAAAATGATAGGTTATTATTAGTTAAACTTAATATTGTTATAAACAATACTACATTAATAGGTTTGAGTATCATTAGGAGATATTACAAGTAGAAGGATCTACATGAATATAAGAAAATATTTCTTTATATATATATATATATATATATATATATATATATATGTATGTATGTATGTATGTATGTATGTATGTATGTATGTATGTATGTATGTATGTATGTATGTATGTATGTATGTATGTATGTATGTATGTATGTATGTATGTATGTATGTCCTGAATAATATGTTGATTATTTAATTATTATTATTATATGTAATCTCTATGTTTTCAGCTCTAATATGCATTGCATGAATTAAATCTTTGCATTAAGCTCCTACAAAGCTAACAATGGTATTAGAGCAGTGTTTTGTTATGTGTGATAGAAGAATAAGAATGATAATGAGGTAACTCCATTTATATATGGTTGCCTCAAATTTATGATTCAATCCCATTGTCATTGAATTTATAGCAAGATTAAATTTTCTAGTTATTATATTACTAACATTATAGTATTAGAAATCTCTACAACTTCCATTCTCATGATTCAGTGATTCTTATGAGCTCTTCATATAGATCTAAAAAATTAGTGAGCCTAATTTTTGCTTCAAATATCTACAGTGATTCATAAATATAAAGTTCATTAATCTCCATGATTTATCTTCATCAGTCTCAAGATTCCACCACAACATTTTTCTTAGACATTGTAAGGAAGAGTGACTATGTCAAATCTATTCACTGTCACTTGTGGATGCTCATTTTCATTCATCTCCACATCAAATCCATTTTATTATAATGTGTAGAGGTTCCTCTTGAGTACAACATTGACACCTATGTTAGAATTTCATCATTATGAATTCTATTCATAGACATGCTCTGGCAATTTGAAACTATTATCTCTCTTTATCATAGACATAACTTAGTCTATGTTCCTCTTACTCGGTGATGGGTTTAGTGACTCTTTTGGAATGATATTAAGAAAACTAACATTCATAGTGGAAAACAACATATCAAAGACCCTATAAATAGATACACCTCAAGTTCCATACCAAGCAAATTTCATCTTTTCAAGAAACAAATCTACCATATTAATTTTTGTGGGTCATCATTTTTTATGACAAAGGCTTGTGATGAACATAGATTGGAGGTTCAAATATTGCATAGAATTATTAATTTTTGTAGGATGCCTTCTATATATGATGATATCTGTCATCCTCTAATCCCATTGTGGGTATGTCATTTTTTATTTTATTTTGTGTGTTATTATCTAATTTTAAGGTCTTTAAGTCTAAATAATTACATCTATCATAGGTCATCTTATATGTCAAAAGAGTTATTTTTATGTCAAATAATGTGTGTCAATCAAGGAATTTTAGTTTGTTTGATATGCATTAAAGGTTTTTTTGTGTCTTAAATGCTCAAAATTCATTTATTTCATTTGGTCATCAAATTAAAATTCTTTATTATAATGAATGCATTACCACTTGTACGCGATGTATAAATTATTGGGGTTTCTTGTCATCAAAAATGACATGCAAAGGTTGATACTCAAAGCCATATTTTCTAAGTAGCAACATAAGAAGGTTAGAGGCATTAGAGGATGGATGCCATTCAATCCTCTCATTAGCCACTAGAAATGGGGCCACTTCTACTTTAGTGTCTTGTGTTTTGTTTTTTAGTTATGTGGTTTGGTAGTTTCATTTTATTTTTAGGATGTGTGAAAATAAGAATAGATATGTATTCATGTTCACTTGTTTATGTCACTATTCCTAATTCAATCCTCTAATGTAAACATATAGTATAAAAATGAAATCATAAAATAAAAGCAACATCATGATACTTGTAGAGGTTGAATAGTCAGATTTATTCTTGCTCATACCTAGGTTTGTGGTAAACCTTTGTAAAACCATTGAAGTTTATGTAGATGGTTCCTACTTGAGTTCCCACACTGATTAGGTCAAATGTGTTCCTTACTTTGAATGGTTGATAAGCAGATGGTTCTTGTATGTGATCCCACACTAGTATGGTTAGATGTGTTCCCAACAGTGCATGGTTGATAAGAAATTGATGTGTTCCTTCTTATAATTTAATTTCAAGTTGTGTGCCAAGATCATGAATGAGTAGAGGTGAGAAAGATGCATAAGAAGTGTCAAAGTTGTTTTGCTACCCTGTAAACACTAAGGGGATAATGTTAGGAAAATTATTGTTCACATGTTATTGGTGATTTATCGTATGGTAAATTAGTATTTGCATTATTATTTATTTACTATGTGGTAAATACTATTAGGTTATTATTTGTAAATTACCACATGGTTAATATGGTAATATAGTTATTATTGGTTAGTTGGTTAGTTGTATATATTGTTATAACAAACAATATATTCTACATAGGTTATTATTGGTTACGTAATATTGTTATAAATAATAGTACATTAATAGGTTTGAGTATTATTAGGAGATATTATGGATAGAAGGATCTCCATGATTGTAAGAAAAGCTTTTCTCTGTATATTTGTATGTCCCAGATGATCTATGTAATTGAGAATAGTGTGTGTGAAATATAATAATATATTAAGTATTTAATTATTATCTTGTGTACTCTTTATGTGTTTGATTTTAAAATTATTACATGAATTCAATCTTTGCATTAAGCTCCTAAAAAAGCTAACATTATACATAGTTTTTTAAGTGTTTCTATGTTTAGCTTTATTTTGTTGTTTTAGCTCTATCAGAGGTTTAATTTATATTTAGAATAGGATGCTTGTATTAGTTTCATTTCCTATCTTAAGTAGACTCTAAATTTTTGTTAGTGCAGGACTTTATTTTTTGTATCTTTGTTTTATTCAGGTTATTCTTACACATGTGGTTTAACTTGCTTAGATGTCATTTGTTATAGGGGGTTACTTGACCATCATTATTATCTAGTTGGTAGGACTAACTCCTTAACCAGTTATTCTAACATAGGAGTCACATGCCTATTCTAAGCTCTCTTTCCAATATTCTAAGGGTGGCTAATTGTCATCTCTCCTATTTTTACTCCTTTTGTAATGGTGAATACATGGAATATTTTCATTGTTAAACTCTCAGTTTCTCTCTTATAGTTGCTTGCTCATTTTTCATTTTGCTTTATTCAAGCGTCAATGTATTCAGTGTTTCATCTTTGATCTCGGTGAACTCCCTAATAATTTTAACTATCACATTTTAGCACATCCAGTGAAAATTTTCTCAAAAGTTTTAATCCTATCATTTTTTTGTTTTTTTTTAAGGTTTATTTAACTTATTTTATTTGAAATATAGGTTTCAAGCCTATTTGGATCTAAGTTGTTTGTTATTCTTATTTTCCCCAAGTTATTTTTTTAAACACATGAATTTTAAAATATTAATAAAATTTAATTTACATTTTAGATTTTTTTAAAGATTTTCAATTTTGTGTAGCTTTATACTAACACTAACCTGTTAAAATTTTGTGTCAATCTAAATTATATTTTAGGATATATCATAAATTTTGTGACTATTTTTTTAGTTAACAAAAACACACATGACTGTTAAAATAGTTATTAATTTTAATTTAGAATATAGGTTTCTTTATTTCTTATAGGTTTATTTAGTTTTATACCAAAAATTACTTGTTAAATTTTCATGTAAATATGAATTGTGGTTTAAGAGATATAAACAAAATCACAATTTTTTTTATTTTTTTAGTTTTTCTAACTTTTAAGTTTGTATGTTTTTTTAACATTTTGAATAACTTACAAATTCTTTAAGTTGTCTAATCTTCACAAACAAACTTCTAACATTTTTTGTGTAGGAATGTTTGTCAAAGAATGTAAAGTTTTTTTTAAAAAGTACTTCTTTATTTATTTGTTTATTGCTAACCCTTTTGATTATTTCAAGTTTTTGTTTATTGCAAGTAGTAATTAAATCACATTTACTTTTCTTACAAATCTTGCTTGCTTGTGTCATAAAATATTATGTATGCTCTTTTCTTGGCATCATATTAGTGTTAATACTTGGAAATAAAAATCATCTTTTGTGATTTTATGTTTCCTATATTTCACTTATGTCTGCTAATTTCTTTATGTCACATTGTTGATGATACCTAGAAATCATAATCAAGTGTTAATCTCTTTATTTTTATTTTTTTAGGGGCTTTATTAACCATGGATTTCACCACCACTCGATAGGCCAAATTTTAGGTACCGTAAGGGTATACAAATTGAGGATCCATTGTTTTAATTGCCTAAGCAGTCATGTGTTTTAAGCACAACTTGACGTGAGGAGATTTCATCTTCCAATACTTAAGGTTTTAACAATAACCTCAAAGTTTGATTTTTAATTGTAAACCTACTAAAATATTATGACTGGGTTGGGTACTTAGGGACTAAACCCTTTTATGCATGTTTTTTAAATAAACTTCTTCCATGGAATTTGGCCTCAACATACTAAAATTTATATAGTGAACTCCCCTTTATAAAATCTTATAAAAACCTTAAGCTTTAGGATAGCCATTCAACTATTTGAATTATAGTGCATCAACAAGTAGTTAGCTCCAAAAATTTACTCTCAAATTACCCTTGAAACTGAGTTAAGTGGGCTATGGGTATGGTTCTATATTCCATAATTATTCTCTAAAATATTGAGTTGACACTTTCCAATGGATGATCTAGTGTATATGAGAACCTACAAGTCATTTAAGTCATGTTTGCCTAGATTTTATACTTTTATGTCAATTGCATTTTTTTTGGTTAAAGTAGAGATTGCTTGTTCCTTTTGTTTATTTTTACCTCATTGTGAATACCATGTACTTGAAGTTTTTATGTTTTAAAACCACGTCTAAGTATTTAAAAACCAAAACCATAAATAAATAAATAAATTCCAAATCCAAAGAAACTTAAAAGTTATTTCAAACATTTATACTATCAAGTTTTTTTTTTTTTTAAAAAGTTATATACTTTTTGTTTTTAATTTGAACCTTGAAATCAATGTCTCCATCACAAGACAAATGGCCTTGTTTAATAATCCCAGATTTAGAGAAGAAATTTTTTGGAAATGACCCATTCCAATTTAGAAACCAAGAGCATTATGTTGAGACCAATGACAATGTTGATGATGAACATACCCATGAAGTCACTTTTCATTAAAAACCCTCCTTCCCAAGTCATAAAATACCTATTATAAAATAATAATGATGTATTGTTGCAAATTTTGGATTTATTCACCAAATTTACACCTAATTTTGAATCCAAATACTTACATCATTTTATTACAAGGAAAGAAACCACACCTTACATCCAAGAACAATGAACATCTAGTGATTCCCTAGGTAATAATAAAGCCATTATATGTTCCAATATCACCAATCAAAATGTCTCCCAAACTTACATGGATAAAGGTAAAGTGGTTATAGATGAAACATCTCAAGAAAACTATGCCTTTTCCATTGAATACCATGTTAAAGAGTTAGAAAATGAAATAGTTGATCTTAAAGCCAACATCTCAAGTAATCCTCTAACAAATCAATCAACTAATCCAAATCCTAATTTGAATTCACATTCAAATCTAAGTCAATAAACCAATCAAAATAAAAATAAAAATTTGAATGTGTATTCAAATTCAAATCAAACCACCAGTCCAAATTTGAATGTCAATTTAAATTCAATCAAAAAAAAATGTCAATCTAAATCCAATAAATAATCCAAATTTGAATTAAATTTGATTCAAAAATACAAATAAAAATCATAATTTGAATGTTTATTTAAATTCAAATGTCAAAAATCAAAATTAGAATTTGAATGTCCATTTGAATTCAAATATCAAAAATCAAAATCAAAATTCAAATATCTATTTTAATTAAAATAGACACCATCTAAATCTAAATCAAAATTTGAATGGCAATTTGAATGTAAGCAATCAAAATTTGAATTTAAAATTGAATACCAACCCCAATCCATTTTCTAATCCAAATTAATTTACAAGTCAATCATCCAATCCAATTTTGAATCCAAATCTGAACCAATTATCACCACTCAAGGATACATAATTTATCCAAGAATGGAAAATCATGAAATAAAAGATCCAAAGATTATAAGATGGTATCTACTGCAAAAATAAATAGTTTAAGTTTGAATAAATTAGTTAACACCCTTTTGACATCACTATGATGATGATACTGTTTCTTTCACATTTTAAACCCCCCAAAGTTTGATAAATATAAAGGAAAAGAGATCGTAGAGAACATCTTAAATTTTTTTATATGATGTGTTCAAACATTACTTATAGAAACAATTATCTATTAAGACTCTTTCCATGTAGTCAAGAGGGTCAAGCTCTAAAGTGGTTTTTACAATTACCCAAATGATCAATCACAACATTTGAGGACCTTTCCAAAAAAATTGTGTGACACTTTTCATATAATGTTAAATGTGAATTGACCATGTTGAATCTATACAACATTAAAAAACATAATGGGGATACTTTCACCTCCTTATTACTAAAATATGGCATGCCTTAGCAAGCTTCTTCCCATGCTTACCTCCCAAAAAACAACTTATATATATCTTTACAAATAATCTTAATTCAGAATTAGCCTATCAAATAAAACTCCATTGTGATACATTCTTTGATGAAATCATAAAAAAAAGAAATTCAAATTGAAATATCCTTAGTTTCCAAAGTGTGCCATCAAAATCTTCAAACAAGACAATTCTTCTTAAAGCCAAAATAAAAATCCTAGGTTCTATGCAAAGAAAAAGAACATGGTAGGAGACATTGTAACCAATGTTAAACAAATAAAAAACATGCAACCTATCAACAACATTTTTGAAGTGGTCAACCTCGAAAAGATAATAAAAATTGAAAATTCGCTCCTTTGAGAATACCCTATGATGTAGTGTTTTGAAAATTGGTAGCCAAAAACATGATCAAGTTCCCCCATACATAATTATTTGATGAAAACATTCCAAAACTTGCATGGTACAAAGATAATGAATATTGTGACTACCACAAAATCAAAGGTCATTCCAAAAATTGTTGCATGAGACTCAAACACTATATCCAATATCTTATTGATAATGGTGATATAGCAGTAGAGGATTATGCATTAACTTCAAATAATAAAAAATTAGGGATATATCAAGATCCCTTTCTAAAATGTGAGTAAGGGTGTATTAAGCAAAACCAAAGTCAAATAAAATGAATAATTTCAATCAAATTAATCACCCTTTTGATTCTATAATTAATTAATCACATTGATTATATGGATCATCATGTTTTTGTACTTACAATTAAATCCCAAGATTGCATCATCACTATGAGGTGTGAAAATATTACCCTTCCTAGTGTCCCTTTGCCTACTCTCAAATAAAAATATAACATTATAAAGAAACATAAGAAAATACCAACCCAAATTTCCATCTTGAACCTTCTCAAGATGTCTCTTACATATAAGGACATTTTGTATAAAACCTTACAAGAATACAAATTTTTGAAAAATATCAATATGTTAAACTTCCAATCACTTGTAGGACACTTGTCCTCTAACAATAAAGTGACTTTCAACCATTCAGATGTTTCACCCATTATTTCATCCCATAATTTTCCATTGGACATAAAAGTCTTCATTTCCAAGCATAAATTAAAAAGGGTGTTTTTAAACAATGGGTTAGGCTTAAATTTGTGTACATTAAGTTTGATAAAGCATTTGGGACATTCTACATAATCACTATAGCCTAATACCATTACTATAAAGGCTTATGATAATAATGATCCTAGTTCGTAAAAACCATCTATCTTCCACTTATGGTGTGGCCTATCATTCAAGAAACCTTCATTCATGTTATTGATCTATATCTCTATAAAACTTAATCCTTAGCCATACATGGATCCATGTCATGAACATAATTCCATCCATCTACCATCAATGTTTAAAATTTTCTCATGAAAGTATAGAAGTTACAATTCTAGGTGATCCTCAACCCTCTCAATATTGCAAACTATTGAAAGGGAGATATAAAAATTCCAATTATATACCATTTATAAAATATACTTATGAACCTAATGAGGAATCACCAAATATTTCCAATTATATCCATCTTGATGATTTACTCTCTATATCCACAAATCTACCCTCAACATCTGCAAATCCACCATCCACATCTAAGTTTGATATCCACCATCTAGATTTTCCATTTTGAATACAAGTGTCAGAGAATATGAAATTTATGATTCCTATTATCTAGTAAAAATTCAAATTCCCCCCAATCATGGCAAGCCCCATCATAAAAAATAAACACAAGTGGTTTATAATATTGATGATTAAAACCTCTCTTGGCTCAACTCTGTGAATTAGCTACATGTTTCCAAAGGAATCAATATCATATATCTAAATTAATTATGTGTAATATCATGAACTATAAAGGAAAAGATCTTGGTCTCCATGAATAAGGTTTCATCAAACTTATTGTGTCTGCAAAACATGAAACCTTTCAAGGTATTGGATTCAAGCCATCTAGTGTGAGAATATGAAATTATGAAAGTGAATTTTATGCCATGTCTAAGGAAACATCTTCACACATTGACACGAGGTTCAATTATAGCCATTTTGAAGACTTAGTCATTACAAACCTATTTCATGGTAATTTCATTTTGATCCTTGAACTATACTTTATACAACTTATCCTATGGGACCAATAACAACAACCATCACTTGATCATTTTTAGAATGATGAGGCAATATCTAAGTTTTTGAGAGTTAGAGATCATATACCAATATGAGATCATAAGAAGGGTTTTTCAATTCCATAGTATAATTATGCATAATTTAGGTAATTTATAACTTCTACTCATCCACATAATCATACAAATAGTATATTTTAGTTGACATAAATATCAGATGATGAAGTTCCAAATTTACAAAATATTAATGAAGATATTCCTAATCAATAGGACTTTGAAGAGGAATTTAATCTTCCTCCACTTCCAAAAAATTTGCAAGAAGAATATACTTTATTAATTAAAAATACCATTGATATCAATATTGGAATAAAATAAAATCCTAAGATTATGAAACTTGTTGCTTCCCTTAATCCATAAGAACAATTCAATTTAATTCTACTCCTAGGAGAATTTTTATATGTGTTTTCATGATCATATGTAGACATGACCGGGTTGGATCCTTCACTAGTTGTTTATCATCTTGTTGTACATAAAGATGAAAAACCAATCAAATAAAAACTTATAAAAATGCATCCAAAGGTGACACTACTCATGAAGGAAGAGTTTTTAAAAAGTTTGAAGTTAGATTCATACAGATAATAGACTACTCATAGTGGATATCCAATATATTACCAATCTCTAAGAAACCAACAGGATTAGAGTCTACACATATTTTATGAATATAAATAAAACATGTACTAAAGATGACTTCACTTTACCAAACATAGACATGATTGTTGATTACATAGCAGGTCATGAGATGTTTTCATTAATGAATGATTTTTTTGGGTACAATCAAATCAAAATAGATATTGAAGACCAACATAAGACAATATTTATAACACCTTGGGGCATGTTTTATTATCAAGTAATTTCATTTGGCCTTAAGAATGTTGGATCCTCTTATCAATGTGAAGTGATAGTTATATTTCATGATATGATTCATAGTATCATTGAAGACTATATACATGATATTTTGGTTTAAAAAAACCTAAATAAGATCATCCTTTGATACTACACAATATATTTGAATGGTTGAGAGAATACAAGGTTCATCTCAATACAAATAAGTGTGTGTTTGGGGTTACTCCAGGCAAGCTCTTGGGTTTCATTGTATCATAAAGAGGTATAAAGTTGGATCTTTCAAAGGGCAAAACTATCACAAAAATGCCTTCACCAATAAATCTCAAGTAGCTTCATAGTTTTCAAGATAAGATTCAATCCATATGAAGATTCATATCACAACTTGTAGACATATGTCACCTTTCACATTTATTCTTAAAATAACATTGCATTTCATTAGAATGAGGAATACAAACAAAAATTTACAAATATTAAATGCTATCTAGAAAATACACTAGTCCTAATGCCACCAACTTTAGGAAAACCTTTACTCCTATATATTCCAGTAACACAATATGCATTGGGGGAATTATTAGCATAACATAGTAAACAAGGAACCAAAAGAGTAGTGTATTATCAGAGTATAACCTCGGTATCATATGAACTAAAGTATTCTACCCTTGAAAAATCATGTTTAGCCATTTTTTTATTCACAATACTTTTTAATTACATGCTCAATAATTAAACCAAAATCATTACCAAAGTCAATCCACTTAAGTATATCCTTTCCAAATTATCTCTAACAAGGAGAATGGTTAAGTGGGTTATGCTTATAAGTGAGTTTGATATAGATTATGTCAATAAAAAATTTATCAAAGGAAAAGTACTCATAGATACCTTGGCATACCCACCATTGATATATGTCAATATTCTCTTCATTGATTTTCTAGATGAAGTTATCATGTCTTTAAATGAATCACTAGAGTGGTAGTCATTCTTTGATGGATCTTTTAAAAGTCATGGCTCAAGAGTAGGGATTTTTCTCATCATTCCACAAGGTGATATATTAAAAAATAATTTCAAATAGGATTATCTTATACCAATAACATAACAGAGTTTGAAGCTATTTATTTTGGACTCAAGCTTACACTTCAATGGAAAATACATCTCTTAGTTTTTGGGGATTCATGGCTCATCATCAAACAAGTAACTAATGAATACCAATCTAAAGATGATAATATAATTCATTATGAATGTATGGTGGATAATTAAATATAATTTGAGTAAGTTAATTGAGTCAATAACATGGTATTTAATGTCATGGCTACAATTGGTTCGCTCCTAGACATGCATCCAGACGACAAGCATAGCCAATTCTTTGTTGATCAATTGATGTGTTTATCATATGATATAACTAAATATAAAATGTTCTATAATTTTGTTTATACTACTTCCCCTTGGTACCATGATATATACACATACCATCATAATAATATAATTCACCCATCTTATCCCATAATCACAAAAAATCATTCATTCAATGAGCTTCTCATTTTACCATCCTTAGAAATACATTATACCGTAGGGGTTATTATGGTATATGTGGTGATCATACTAGTGGCATGGTCCTTATAAATAAATTTATACATGTCGGATATTACTAGCCAAGGATGGAATCTGATTCATGTCAATATGTCAATAAATGTGCCCCTTGCTAAAAACATGGTGACCTGATTTATATCCCATCGCAAGATTTATATCTTATCACCACTCCATATTATTTATCCACATGGTTTTTAGACCTCATTGGAAAGATCAATCCTAATTATTCAGATGGATATATGCAAATAATCACCACCACTAAGTATTTTAATAAGTGGGTTGGAACTATTCCATTAACCTATATAACTGGAAAACAAATCTTCAAGTTTATCCGAAACCACATTATTTACCATTATGGTAGCCTTTATACCATTATATCAGATAGTGGTAAATATTATTAAAAAAAAAGTCAATATCTTTTTCCAAGCCTACCATATCAATAAAAAATGGTCCACACCATACTATCACCAAGACAATTGTAAAATAGAGGCATCAAACAAAAATATCCTCAAAATCCTTAAGCATGTTGTCAATGATGTTGGATGTGATTGGAATTTATAGCTTTACCCTACTATGTGGGCTTACTATACTAGCATTTGTACATCCATAAGGGAAACCCCTTATTCCATTGTTTACGACACTAAGTCCATATTAAATGTTGAAATCAAGATTCCCTCCTTAAGAATATCTCTATAAAACATTCTTGATGAATAATAATATTTCATATCAAGGTTTCATGAGCTCAATCTAATAGATGAGAAACACCTTAATTCCCTTAACCATATGCAAGCCTAAAAAAACATATTTTTCATAGCTAAAATAATAAAATTATAGAAAAAGAGTTTGAAATCAAAGATCTAGTTATAAAATAAAACTAATGGAACACCAATTTTGATCATGAAAATAAAAGAAAGTAAAAATATAATTGGTTAGGTATATACATCATTATTGCCAAATATGTATTGGGTGCTTAAAAACTAGCAACATAAGAATGAGAAGAGCTTGATGAACCTATGAATATCATGCACCTCATGCCTTCCATGCCTAAATGGTTATATTACTATTGCATATATGTGTATAAAAAAAAAGAAAAAATGGAAATATATATATATATATATATATATATATATATATATATATATATATATATATATATATATATATATATAAAGATAAAAAAACAATTCATCCAAAAGTGAAAACCATTCTTATAGTAATTTGGAAAAGTGCCATGGTGAAAACTAATTTTTAGCACCATGCATAGAACATTGTTTATATACACCCTAGTTACTTGGTGGCATCCCCTAGAATTATCCATTTGTATATATATCCCTACTCATTTGTATGTATATCTCATCCTTTCAATTACCTATGACATTTTAGTTTAAAGTTTGATCTTCATGATTACATGGCCATGTATTTGTTCATGTTTTGGAATACTATTGTACATAACCCTCAGATAACACCACATAAAAACACAACAATCTAACAACAACAACAACACTTATCCATAATTAAACAATGTCATCTATAATCATTTCTTGGGAAGGTACCTTTCATCTAATTACCATCATCTTACCTAGTATCATCACTTTTCATCTCTTCTCTCATTGGGAAAACTACATCGACCTGAGGTTCGTATAGACTATATAGGCAATGCTTAGATACATGGGGCATATAAGATCATATAGAAACCATCATCACATAAAACATTAAAAATTACAAAACCAATCCAAAAACAAAAGTGTCCTTAGTCAGCGTATCCTAGTTATCTTTTACATAGATTACTCATTAGATGATTAACATTGTCAAAGATCTCACACCTCAAAAGGTTATATTCTAGCCAATGACATGAAAAAATGAATTTATTTATTTTCTTGTTTCCTTTAATTTTTTATTATTTGCAAAAAAATTGTGTTTTGCTTACTTGCTTACACAATTATTTGTTTACTTTCTTGTTTGTTTTCCTTACTTGTTTTCATTGTTTCTCTTTGTTATAGTGATGTTATTATGATCTCATATATCATGATGCACCAAGTATTTCACTTGTGAATATATTAATCCCTACATGTATAACATAATAGACATCATGATTTTTTCATACCATTGGTGTATATTGTCTTGAACAACATAAAATAAAGGTTGATCAATTAATGTTTGAAATATTGTTAGAACTCCAAGAAAAGCCTACAAAACTTAGATACTACCCCAATCCACATCATTATTATATTTCCAAACATAATGCACATCCCTAACCCACATCAACCCATTTAAATAATAATAATATAACTTCAAATCCATGCCAATCACCCATAGTTAACTCCATATATAAAATATTACTCCTTTCATATATCATTACTTGGGGTAAATAATTCCATCATCTAATCCAATCAAAATGTGAAAGCATTATATTTAGAAGGTTAATTACATTCATACCCTCATATATATCCATATTATAATCCTCCTCCTATACATTCAAGACATTTCAACCTATTTTAAAAATATCCCACCTCATTTTTACTTCACATCATACATCCAATTAATCGTATAACTCAATCTTTTTATTTTAGCTTGCAAATCAATCTCATAAAATTTTATCAATCAACCTTGGAAAATTTATTTTTCCTTTTCCAACCTTTAGATTATGAATGGGATATATAATTCCCACATCTACCCTTTTTTATATATTTTTACTTGTGGAAAAATCCAAGTGTGCATCTTCAAAAATAGGAAATCTTGTTTTTTACTTGGTTTCTTAGCACCAATCTACTTGGGGAAATATTTTTTACAATGCTTAAAATCATAAAATTATTTTAGAGACTTGAAACTCTATTAAATGTTGGTATTACCTACATAATTTATCCATATATCTATGTATCCTTCATTTTAATCATTTAATTGCACCACTTTTCCTATAAGAACACTCAAGGGGGAACCATTTAGTCATTCAAATCCACCTAGGGCATTATCTTTATACATCTATTTTCACTCTAATTTTTCTTTATTATTTTAAAATTAATTACTTCTTCTAGTTGTAACACTATTTTAAATAGGGGAAAATTAGACAATTAAATTACATCAATTTAGTGTCGTAATTAACTTTATTTAAAATTGACACACTAACTCAACCACCATCTTAATTAAAATTTCCCACTAACATCACTTCCATAGATTTTCCAAATAATTAATTAATTATCCTTGTCACATAATTCATTAAAAATAATTAAAATTTAAAATTTCCACCTCATCTAGACATCTTCCACACTTCTCTCAGCCAAGTATTGAGTCATCTAACCAACTCCTTAACTTCCTCAACCAATTTTTGAGTCACTTTTAAACATTTCAACTACCTTAGTGAGTCATTAAACTACCTTGACACATTTATAATACATTTTAAACTACAAACTAACTCTCCCTCTTCTTTTCACACACATGGGAGTTAACCATCATCCATTGAGATAAGGACTCAAATCTAGTCGTTGATTATTATCATAATTAAACAAATATAGATTATTATCAATTATTCATCTCATCACCCTCAAACCTATAAATTTATGTGTCATCCTATATTTTCATCATTAACCTTCAAACTATTGAATTGTTACCAAATTCATTCTATGCATCCATTGAGAATCCAAGCTATTTGCACCCATATGCTACCCAATTCACATTTTTTTGGAGAAATGAATGGAGCACCCACATTTAATAAAACAAGAGAAAATCATAACTCACAATGGATAAGGTGGTTGTATTCTATAGTTTTTTGTAATTATTTCTATTTTTAGCTTTATTTTGTTATATTAGCTCTATTGGAGGTTTAGTTTAGTTTTAGAATAGGAAGTTTTCATTATTTTCATTTCCTACCTTAAGTAGACTCTAAATTTTTAGCTATCACAATTCATTTTATCTATGCACAAAAATTGTGTAAGAATTACACATGATTATGTTGCAGTTAAAAATATAGATTGAAGATACACATAGATAGGTGTGTAGTGCACCGTTGTTTACCCATTACAATTTTGTCCAAATTGACTACATATAAAAATTTCTAATCAGGAAAAAAATTATTGTATATGAAGACTATTTTGCATTGTGAATTTTATCATGTTGCACACTCAGATATATTGTGAAGATCATTATGTCTTGAAAATATATTATGTACTGAAATAAAAATCTAGATGACATAATCAAAAACATATTCATCAACATATAGAGATGCCTGTAGGTCCAATTTTTTTATTTTTTGAAAATACTTTATTTTTTTTGGAATTTTTAGCACATATGAATGTTTTTGTATTTTTGCATATTTTAAAAGAGAAGCATGCATAATATAAAGCTAACAATGTTAAATAATAAGCATGGTTATGAAAAGTAGAAGAAAAGGAGGATATCTAAACAACCCTTAAGAAGGTGTTTTATTAAACCATGACAAGGGGAAAGGCATGTGAGGTGCCCCCAATTTAAATGTATTATTGTAAATATGGAAATAATGGACATATAAACACATTTAAAAAAATAGGTGTGAGAATGAAAGTACATATGAAAGTTTAGAACATGTATAAATGTACAATAATTAAGGAAAATAAGTTGCCATGAAAGATATGCATATTTAAAAATTAATAAGATCATTGTTTTGGGTTCAAATGGGTTTGAATCAAACAAAGGAGCAAGTGAACCAAAGTGAAAGGATGAAATCAATGGATAGAATAAATTTATATGGGTGTAGAATAATAAGCAACAAGATATGAGTAACAAATAAATTATATACATGTATGTATGAGGCAATATTTTTAATCAAGGCTCTAAAACCAAATATGGGAGTGAGATGGAATTCTTTAATGTGTCCAACCAATGATATCATCAATGGGATGATCATATGTGTATCCAACTACTTGATAATAAGAATCAATATTTTGTGACATAGAAGTAGTGCCAACTATAGAAATTTCTAATTCTGAAGAAGAACCATATGTTTTAAAATACCTTTCTAAATCACTGATCATATATCTAAATTTTTACCCTCATGTATGAGAGGAGATGATGAAACAACCTATATCTATGTAGGATACTTATAAATGACCTATACTTAAGTAGATATCTTACTTTTCTATTCCAACTAATCAAGTTCATATATACTCATGTTATGCTCAATAATAGATGGAAAAATGGAAATATCTTCATTTACATTAGTAAATGAATAAACTAAAATATATTTATGCTCATGATCATGAATAGATTGAAAAACTAATTTTGAAGTATGCTTGTGGATGTATATCATCATCCTGAATAGTATTATAGACTATCTCATTATTTATTTTCTCAATAACTGCACCAACCAAATATTTTAGAATAGGATTAATTACCATAGGTTCTATTGGATATTCATATTGAATTACTAAAATTATAACCACTTTATTATCATGAGAATAATTTAGACTCTTGTGACCAATATAAGGAATTACTCTAATTTTATATAACTAAGGTCTTTTGAATAACATATCAAAGGCACATATGCTTGGTAACACTAATAAAGAAGTTGTAAATATGAGATGTTCCACTTGAAAAGGCAAAATAATGTTTTCAAGAGTTTCTTGTGTATGGCCATCAAATGCCTTCATAGATATAAATGATTGATTCATATCCTTTTTTGTATAGCTAAGGGAACATAAAAATGTTATAGTGCACAATTTTTCACTTGATCCATTATCTATCATAATAGTGTGAATATGTTGCATGCCAAGATATGATCTAGGTAATAATGTATGTCTATCAAAATCATCATCAAAATATTTAGAATAATCAAATTTAATATATGGGTGTGATACTAGTGTGCTTGTAATTATACCAATAATGTTATCAAGTGAATGCCCATATAGACTTAGAGGAGGATGAGAATTATATGTGTAATTTAATTTATAATTTTGATTTTTTATCTTTCACCCCATGATTTGGAAAAGGATATTTATACATTTTTAGCTTTGCATTGTCATTTGCTTTTGGCTTATCCTCTCACTAGGTGTACCAATGTCAATAATGTTATCATCAATGAGACCTTGAATTTTATGCTCGAGCTTCATACATATATGATTAGAATGTCCCATGCATTTATGATAATCATAAAATGCATTCCCATAAAAACTTATATGTAGATTCCTAGATGGATCTATTTAAAAGGTGAAATGTAATAGCATGATATTCAAGAAACTTTTGTAATAAAACATGAGGAGGTGAAGGTAACCTTGAAAACTACCTCCTTGGTGGAGCTTGTAGTTGGAGATTTTGTGGGGTTTGAGATATAACACTAAATGTAACTTTAGTCTCAATTTTTCCCTCATTATATTTTATTTTATAACTAGGATTAATTTGAAACTTAATAGTAGATGTTGAAGGAACACTATAACTATACTTGAGCTTGTTTAATGTAATCAATTTCACCTTACGTTTATTTACTATATGACATAGCTCATCAAATGATTTAAACTTTAAAAACATTATAGAATCCTAAAGTGAAGTAAGTAAGTTTTGGGTTAAAATGTATTAAATCTCATTATCTACCATTTGATTTGAAATTTTGGCAAACATAGTCTTTATCTTGAAACATACTAAGTATCTCATTTGAACCTTGTTTAATCTTTGAAACTTGAGCATAAAATTACTTCTCACCAATATTAATATAAAAATATGCCAAAAATTAAATTTGTAAAGGATTTAAAGATGTAATTGAATTAAGAGAAAGATCATAGAACCATATAATATCACACTCTTTGATACTATGTGGAAAGATCTTAGTTAAAAAAAACTATAATTATTTGTATAATCTAGACAAGAGTAATAGAAAACATGTAATTATTGTTCAACAACACCATTGACTTTATAAAGAGTAAGTTTGGGAGCCACAAATCTAACTTGAAGAGGGTAGGATGCAATTTGAGGAGACACAAGGTTATGCAACAAGGTACCGTAATCTAAAGAATGGCTAGAATGAAAAAATGGTTTTCTCAATATTAGATAGCTTAGTTTGAAAGAGAAGAAGGGCTTGGTCAAGAGAAGCATTAGTTGTAGTAATAGGTTGGGTGCAGGTAATATAAGGTGCATAAATAAGGATAGACTTCATGGTAGAAGTAAAAACATGAGAGGTACTAATAGAAGCTAATTTATTAATTCATATTAATAAATATATATAAACAAATTAAAAAAATTGGATGTGCTCTAGCATAATCATGAATTTTAGCATGTTTGGTTTCAGCATCAAGATTAAAAACAAGGGACATGATCTATTCATTGAGAGGATGGGTGGTGGATGCTAAGATATTTTACATGACATAATATTTCTATTTATTATCAGGTCATTGAATATTTTAAAACAAAATAGGTGCAAGTAGAGGAAAAGATGAGATGAAACAAGTAGGCAGATATAGAGGAATAAAAGAAGTATGAGAAGGATTTTCTTTAATTTATTTGCATATAATCTATGAAAAAACATAATGAATAAAATGTTGAAAAGGAACATTAGATTACACAATAAATTTCATAATTTTATGTAATATATTAGAATAACATGCATATACTACACCCATGAATAATATAAAAATCAAGTAAGCAAGATTGTAATCTAAGAAGATAATGAAAATAAAAAATTATGTACAAAAGGGTGATCTATACCAGGGTCTTGAAAGATTTTTAGGCTATCAAATCTACTTTCAAGACCATTAGAAAGTGTAAACATAATATTCTAGAGCATTAATTATGGAGGTTCCCATATCTCACTAAATCAAGTTTTGAGGGTAAGTTGAGAGTAACTTCTTGGGGCTAACCACTTACTAGTGAACTATAGAATCAGATGAATGATACAAATTTCTATTGGTGTAAACAAGGGGATCCAAGGAATTTATAATATACTATGAGGTAAGTGGAAATTATTGAGTATTGGAGTAAATCCCTCAAGCCATGATGTTTGTAAACATAACACCATGTAGCCCTTCATGATGGTAGATAAGTAGTTTAACAATTGTTAGAACACAGTTTATAAAATAAGCAAATGAAAATGAAAAATAAAGTGAAAAAAAAAGTGAAATATTTTTATGTATAGGAGATAACAAAATTTGACTCAAATTTGAAATAAAGAGCTTTTGTGTCAGTATGTATATGAGGTGACAAGAAAACAAATTAGTGTTAGATTACTCCAAGATTGAAAAAGTGAATCATTATGTTATGAATAATATCTAAGTAATATAATTTTGTAGTGTCAAGAATATATAAAATTAAACTAAAACCCTAGGATAAAAATTAACAAGAACTACAAGTAATGTTCTATTCTAAAAATAGTTTCACCAAAATGTTTACCCTAGAATTAATTAGATTGGAAATTAACTCTAAAGTATTGTAAACTTGAAATCTAAACTATGTGAGATAAAAAAGTAGTCTACTATAAAAGCATAGTGATATAAAAAATTTATAGAAGTTGTAAATGAAACAACCCAAAAAAAAATTAGGAATTGTTAACAGAGTACATGATGGGATTGCATATGGAACCCACTACACCACTCTACAATGCATGATGGATCAACATGGTCCTACCAATGAAATATTTATGCCATGATGACCATTTTCAGAGGATTATAATGATAAAAGGATTACCTAAAGTGTGAAACACCATTCGAGGGGTATTAGTGTGAAGGCCCACATTAATAGCCCAAAAGAAGGTAATTAGTTTCCCCATAGAATCACCTAAGGATTTTCAACCTACTATAAACATCTGATAACCCTGTATGGATATGATTTGGCATCTCACTAGGCAATAAGATTCACCTAGGCCCAGGGGTACCCTTAACAAGGATGATGACACATGGTATGATTCAACATAACAATAAGTTATCTCACTGGATAATAATAAATAAATAATCCTGGTATCAAGGAGGTAAACAATTCCAAAAGAGGGGAACCAAAGTACCAAAAAGCCAAGCTTTGGTTTATCCAACCTTACAATACTCAAGGATCTATGAGTAGTTACATCAATTTGTCACCAAGGTGACCCATCATAACTCATGAACATAAAACCTTATGTTCTCATAATCAAGGATCATTTCAAGTTTCTACCCATAAAACCATGATGCCATGATTCATAAACTTAAGGGTTTTTACACCTGTGCACCATCTCTTCGTAGATGCCATCCCACCACATATGGTCCAATAGGTTAAAAACAATAAACATTGCTTGGGATATTCAAAATTCCTAAATGCCAACATGGATAATATACATCCACCTAGTCATATTGCCTATGCATAAAAAGATCATGGCATCCTTAATAGACCCATTAATCAAGTGTGAACACAACCATGGGAATTATTACTTGGTACTAGATGAACACCAGGTATTAGAGTGTACTATTATTACTTGTGTTATCTAGTTACAATTAAATTAAGGGATTCCCCACTAAAGTTCCCCACACTAACAGTATTTCAACTCCTTGATTTAAGGAAAATAATGATTTAACCAAAAGCATCAAGGATTCATTGAATGATGATTCAGCCATTTGGCTAGTTATAATGTCATAAAACTAGACCAGATATGGATATATAAATGAATAACCAATTACCATAAAATCATTGCTTACACATGACCAACCAGGCATGCCAAGAGCAATCTACCAACTTAGAATGAGATGAATAATGAAGCATCCACCACAATTAGTTAACAATCATTTATTAAGGTTGATTTAATTTAATCCCAAGATAAGACTAACCCAAAAAATGAACTTCTCAGTTAACTATGGTTTCATGGTTTCACTACCAAGGTACATATTGAATCATTCAATAATAACAATGGTAGTATCAATTCTTGCATTGAAAGTGTGAGATAATGTGTCAGCATAACGTTGGTAATGTGGATTCCTTCCTTACTAAACATTATAGAAAATAAAATCTACTTTAGTAATATAATCCCAGCAAGAGTGAAATAATAAAATAACTTAATTCCATATTGACCATTCATGGGCAGCCCATATATAAACTATTGTACTATTCTTTTCAATATAATAATCCTCAATCCACTATCATATATAATTTCTAAGCAAGTAGAAAAATAAAATGTAACCCAAATAGATTTCATAAAACAAGAATCAACCAAGTATAGAACAATAATATGGATGGTTGTAACATTGCCAAATAAGTTCTAATTCACATCACTTAATCTAGCGTAACAATTCCAAACAATACATTTTCCCCTCATGTAAATGTGACCATCCAAGTAAAATATCATAACTAAAAGTATTTGATTAACTATTATGCATTACTTATGAAAGAAGGAGTATCAATGTATTAACCCATAAATATTATTTCCACAACAAAGGTTCACAAATATGCCAAGAATGAGAGTACCATTTCTAGCCATGTGCGAATCAACTTGTACTAACTCAACTTGATTCAAGGACTCACTTTCGAGACATTAACATCATATATACATACTAGTGCAAACCCATCTTAGTTAACTAATTGCATAGACAATAAGAGAGTATATTAACATTCAATCTAAAATAATCAAGAGTTATGTGGATAGAGTAAATAAGAAATATTTACTTCATTCTCAAAACCTCTAACATGTATAATTTTAACATTTAAATCTTCCACTATTGATGATAGGAATGCCTTAAATTAGAATGATAACTTCCAACTAAGATACTAGTACTATTGAAACTAGATAATCAACATTGTGACATTTCATATAATAAGTTACACTTAAACTCATTTGGGAATTCCAAATTGTACATTTTCACATTACTTCTATAACTGATCTATTTAAAAATCAGATTTAGTATGCAACCTATACAAGATTCACTACAAACAGGAAATTTTTCCATCACAGATTTACTTTTGCGTACAAGGAGGCCATGTAAAAAATCATCATATAAAATAACATAATTAATTACAAATTCTACTTGACATTAAATGTAGAATTATTTCTCAAGATGATGAGCATGAAAATATTCATATTACATAAAAGATCATGTGTTCTTTCATAAACACTATTATAATTGTAATGGGAATCAAATACAAGGTACCCCAATTTGGTTGGCAACCATCAAATGTATAGTATTATTTTTTTTTTAAAACTGAGAGATATTTTATAAGGTGGTCAAGACCAATTAGGGAAAACTTACTACTTTTGCAGCATGAAAGAAGGGTATACTTGGTTTTTATGTTGAAACTCAAATGTACCAATATGTAGAATTTTAAAGGAAATTACATAATTATTTCCATCTAGAATTTGTTAAAATTACACCTAGTAATCATTCAGGTAAACTGGAACCAAGTACTCTTTTAGGTATAATAAAATCAAGATATCCTTTAGGCTAAGTAAAACAATGTAACCAACCAAATTTTTAGAACACCCACAACATAATAAGAGATTTTTAATAAACCAATCACCTACTCACATCCCTCCTGCACCTAACCATGGCATAAATCTGTGTGGGTATGGAAAAATCTACCCACATGGGTGTATGCCCCAACAGGATTCTTTATAGGGGGTTTTGACAAAACCAAAATATGTTTTTTTAAATAGATTGTAAATAGGGAAAGAATGCCACATGTTTGGCAAGAACAAATGCAGGGTTTTTGCTTGTAGATCTAGCCTCCCATATCTAATTCCTCCATGCATTCATATATGGCACCCCAAACGTATTCCTGAAACCCTATATTCTCTATAAATATCTCCTCACCCACTCTTCCTTCATCCCCTCCTCCATGGCAGTGACTTCTCTCTTATGTTCATCATTTCACTTCAACCCCAATGCCCTTCTCCTCCAGTAGGGTCAATGGTTTCCAAGATAAAGGAAGAAAAATAAAATAGGAAATAAAACTCAACCACATAACCTTATCTAATTTCTTAGTTAAAATTTAATTCCTTTCAAATCCATGGTTACCACAAGAATAAAATAAAGTTCCACATAACAATCTATTGCATTAAGGAGGAAGCATAAATTTCTAGTGAGCATTTACTATTTCTTTCCATCAGGTATGTGGTGAGTTCCTCAAGGTCATGGCTAGGGAGAATTCATTGTTCTTTTATTATTATTATTATTATTATTATTATTATTATTATTATATATATATATATAGTTATAGTTATAGTTATAGTTATATGTATTTATATATATTTATATCTATAGTTATATATTTAAATATATTTATATAGAGAGAGATCATTAAATTTGTAAGGGAGATTTGTCTATCTACAATCAGTGACAAACAAAATACATTACGAGACTTCATCAATTCGGTCACGAGGAGGGTGCCAATTGGTGGGGTCATGACATCCTCCCCTCCTTAAAGAGGAGCCATCTTGGTGATAAAACTGTAACCAAAAAACACGTTATACTAAAAATAGACTTCATCACTCTTTTCATAAAATGAACACACATTACAAGAATCAATAAATAGCTCAAGAATATAAATTAACCAGATTGATAACTTTATCAATGATTATCAATAAAATAGTTATGCCTACTATGCACTCACGTAGTCTAACACCAAAACAAGAAGTATTGCTATATAATTACATTATTGGTATAACTAATAGACTTAACCAACTGACAAAATGGGTAAACACATAGCCTTACCTTGCTAAAATCCATAAACTACCTCCAGGATAACCATGTCCTTCATTTAACCAGGCTAGGAAGTTACCCCATTTTAATTGGGTTTCCTTTTGTAAAGTCAAGGTGAGCAAAATGAGGTGTTGCACACACCTATACCAATCATGAAACTCTAAAAAATGCAACTAGAATAACATATAAATCTATAATTTTGTGTCTCCTAAGGCCACAGTTCCACTTAGGAACATTAACCCTTAAAACAACACGTTTTTCTCTAGCTAAATATTGCCCTTTTTCATGGCAAGTTTGTCTAAAAATGGTTGTTCCCATCATAGTACCATTAAATTTTACCTAATTTCCAACCATCCATGCAACTAAAAATTAGTCAATTCATGTAAGAACATGCATGATAGCTGTAATTATCAAATATAATTCAATATTTAACCTTTAAAGAGTTTTTCAATACTCTTTAAATCACAAATTCACAACTTCTTGCCAAGATAAAATAAATATATATACAAGAATTCCATCATAGTCATGAACACATTACCATAATTTTAATAGCAAAACAGTTTACATAGAATTTTCCTCACTATGAGGAGTTATTATCATAAAATTAGAAACTTTAATAATAGTTACCGAAAGCAATTTAATAAAATTTCCCAAAATCCTTGGATTTGAGGTGTTTTCTTCCAAAACATATATATATATATATACACACACACTCAAAATTTTACATCATTATATATAATTTCAAGCAACATAATGCTCGTATAGGCTTGTGGCATTGCCACCAACTCGAGTATGCCTCACTCATACTTACTTCATTCATTCTAGATTGAAATCAACAACAACCACCATATCACTATGGTTCACATAACAGATGTTGTGCATACAAGTCATTTTGGTAACATTCATAATATAATGTTAGAAAGAACAAAGATCCATAAAACTATGGTTACTTATCTTTCACCATTTACCATTTGTCGGTTAGTGCAGCATCTCACACCAACCACCCCAAACACTAGAGAAGCCATACCAAGAATTCACATGCAACCCTAAGGTTTTTCATATGTTATTAATAATTTTGTGAGCTCACACAATGGTTACAGGGATTGAAAATCCTACCATGACACTGTACTTACCTCATAACAGCATAAAAAAATATGTAAAAATAATAAAATTTTCTTGATTAGGACTTAATATTTCTCCTCTCAAGCATAAAATCAGCATGCATTTCAGCCATGCTTAAACAATCAAAAATATATATATTTAAAAATATATATATTAGATATATACAACAATACCTTATGGTGTCACTTATATGCACCCTTTGAGGAGATTCAAAGATCTCCTCATCCAAGTGGCACAATGTAATGACATCTAGGCTTGTGGGCAGCCTAATGAATGAGGTGAGTCTCTAGATAGGGATAGCTCCCTTGATATACCACTTAGGATTACAACTAAGACTAAATTTAGGGGGTTGAAAAGGGAGAAATAAATTTAAATAAAATATAAACTAATATAGGTGATACACCATATAGATTGGTGACATCTAACCATATGCATATGACACTTAAGACCAAGCAAAAAACCAAACCTACACTTTCCCAATCTACAACTTCATACATCAATGTTACATTGTGAGGTCAAGATGAATACCTAGGATAGAAGGACTAGACAAGACGCTTTTAATGGCACTGATGAATATACAAACTCACTTAATCCTTGACATATCTCAATAACACTTCACATGCCCTGCAAGAAGAAGTTTTCTAACTACAAAAAGGTTGCAAGAATGAGCTAACATGCTAAGGAAATAAGAGTGTCACTTAAGCAAAATAAAAAATTCAAGTACACACACTAAGTATAGTCATGGAAGAGGTAAAAGTTATTAATTTTATTTATCAAAAGGTGTACAATTAAGTAGAGCTTCACCATACTTAGGTGGAACATAGAATCCAATGGTCAAAATGGCTAACTCTTATAGGATTTGAAAGAGAGAGAGAATAAGATAAGTCCAAGGGTCACAAGGACACTTTTTAAGCTAATAATATAAGTTATCCATAAATGGGAAGAGTATATGAGTCAAACCATGCAATTTCAAGAGAAACAAATGTCAATCCAAGTCACAAATTTGATGAAAAGTGGCAAGAAACTCCTCCTTTTGCACATAAAAACTACCTTCATGATTTCCTCTATTTGGACATCCCATAACTAATGAGGACTAGTTATAATGATTATAATGTAAGTTAGGGACATCATACATGCCTCTCCATGTATTAGTTTCATGTCTAGTCTTCTAGAATCAATTGGAAAGGGGCCATCATTATCTGATGTCCTAAAAATTTCCTTTTCATGAACCTTGCACACTTGGATTCCAAATTGACTTTTGTTGATCATGAAAATCTATATGAGTGAGTTAATTTTACGTTTCAAGACCCTCCATGGCCTTGGAAGCATCAGATAAGCTTTAAAATCAGTTCAAGTGAAGCTTTTCACCCCTCTCACTGGCTAAGTTGTAGGACCTATTTGAGGCACTTAATAAAATTTAAAGGCATTAAAATAACATGGGGATTTATCTTAAGTCTCAATCTTTCCATCCATTTTTCTTATATCTCTTGAAACTTCCTATAACCTATAAAACACATAAAATAGTGAAAAAACCCCTATTTTTGCCTCCATTCATACAAGTCCATATAAAATAAATAGGTTTGAATTATCTTGAAGGAGTCCTATCCAAGTTATAATAGGTTTCCTAATCCAACTATGTCTTCTGGATAGCTATCCAACTCCATTTTCACAAACTAGTCCTGGCAAGGGTTTAGTAAGGGTTTTAGACAATTTTTTGCTTTTAACCACTGTTCATAAAGATGGCACATTCTAGCTTCAAAACAATGAACAAACTATTTTTTATGGACCCTATATAACTCTTCCCAACTCCTTTTTCTCCCATGCAAATCCTCCAATAAGATGTGAGCTCCAAAAGTTGCCTCATTGAGCTTGTTTTCACCATTTTGCATAAGTTTGAGTTGGTTTTAGACCAAAAATGGTTTCTTCTTGATTTTATCTACAATATTAAAGATGAAACACATCTGTATTGGTCCTAAGGACATGATCTGGTCCATTATAAATTTCATTTAGGTCCACAATTTAAAGTGACCTATTGTTTGGTCTCTAGGAATAACCATATACACTAGGCCTGACGGCAACCTTAGGAGCATAGAGTATTGTGTTTGGTTTCACCTTCCCCTGATAGTTTTCCCATGATTTTATGGATGTATTTCAATTTAAAAAATCCTCCTTGAGTCTCTCCATGACTTTTGGTTCACATTTTCATCACTTTCTCTTAAACCTATATGGTTCATGTAAGGGGAAAGTGTCCCCTATCTGAGACAAAATAGAGGGCACCTCCCCTAATTTCTCACCAAAACTATCTATTGGAGAGATATCTCCATGTGTCAAGGATGATATATTCAAAAAATGAGCTCTTTATTACATGATTTTACCCTTCAAGTTTCAAACTAGTTCCTCCATATGTAGAATGTGTAGGGTTTTAGACCATAGATTGTGTTTGCAATATAAAGGTTCCTCCTTGCTTATTTTCCATTGTGAGAATGCCATGAGGTAATTTAAACCATATTTTATGATTTTTTATCTTTGGAATCAAATTATACTTGTATATTCTCATCTCATATCTTTTGGTTCCATGATTAGGTCATTTCCTACTATGATTGTGATCCTCTACCTTTAGGCCTACCTGTAGATGTTTAAAATTATAGAACCTTGTGCTAGGTCATGGTGCTTAGGTGTCCTTGTCTAATACTTAAAAACAAAATCACTTGTTTAATCTCCAATTTTAACCTCCTATTGACTTCTCATTCACTTTTTAACCTACAAACAAGGTTCCTTTTGTAATGAATGGGACACTCTTCTTTTAAGGCATTGTTATAGGTGTATTAGGCTCTAGGCTTAGATTCAAAACTCACAAAGCCATTAAGATATTTATGAAATCATAAGGATTTTATTTAAACCATTTTATCACTTTTATTCTTTGGTAAATATTAATAAATCCAACTCAATAGCTCCATGCCTATCTACCTGTTGTAGGTGAGCATTTTGACATTGTATGAACTGGATATGTGAGGGAGAGGTCCAAAACAAGGTACCATTCTTTTTTGGTGATATTTATGCCATGGAACAAAACTTGAGTCATTTTTAACATATATAAATAGTGGTAAGGTAAAATTTTAACCTTGGGTGAAGAAGGGTCTCATTTGGATTCACAATCCTGTAAACAGCATTGGAAAACTTCATTGTTTTTGGGGCACTTTTAGGCCTTTTGAATACCACCTTCCCTTCAACCTCTACCCTTCAAGTTTTATAGAGGTCTTTCCCTATGTTAGGGTTGTAAAATTCACCCATTTATATGTCATTAAATCTTTCTAACTATGTTATATTCCCTCTTGAAAAATCTCTTGGGCCTTTGTTTGCTCAAAATAGGGACTGAGTCCCTGTATCAGTCTTTATCTCTTCAAGCTAGTTTCCAACCTTCTCTTTCTAGTTTTGACATCTTCCATAAGTATATCATGATCCCTTATTATTAAATTGTTTTAAACACCATTTAAATCACTTTTTCCAAAACTTTAAAAGGGTGTCTAGGTCTCAATCAAGCTGCCTAAAGGTGTTGATGAAGTCATACATAGGCAGAGGGTAGAATCGGAGCTATATGTGTGAACAAATAGTCCCAAGAACAACCTAGACTCATCTTCAATCCTTAAAACATATATTTTGATTTATATATACTTAAAAACAATCTCTAAATCATCAATTCCAATGTGAAAATCATTTGCAAGCACCTGGTTGACTATGCACTATAGTCATAAGGCAAACTGGTTACATGTATGATTATGACTATAACTCCAAGGAGAATTTTACTTTGAAGAATGAGATTTTAAGGTGAATAAAATATAAATATCACATTTTAAATTTGTAAAATACACCAAAATAACCCTATGCACCTATTTACAAAGCATGGAAACTCAGAAATAAAAGAAAATTGCCCATCAACATAAAATGTACTAGTCTACAAACTTGAGGGTATTAGCTTGTCAAAAAAACTTAAAACTTGAAACTAATAATTATAAGTGTTATATAAGGATGCCAAAATCCTTTTTAATAAGTCTCAACATTTAAATCATATATAATTTCTCAAACCAAGGCAAAACATGAAGGGTGCACAGATGAGCAGGCAGTTTTGGACAGTCCACTTCAAATGGATGGTTCATGAAGTATAGTTGACCATTTATCAAAATTATTATACTTATTTTAAGGTTTATAATTTTAAAACAACCTCATATAATTTTTTGACATGAAACCCTTTTTACTGGATGTACCAAGTAAAAACCTCAAAGTGGTTTTTATATGCCAAAAAGGCCAAAATTATAGTAGAACAATTTTGGGCCAAAATGGAAATTTTAAAGCAAATAAAAGGTGTAAATTATTTTTTTGGAGCTTAAGATTCATATTTCCATATTTTCCAAGTGGCACACTTCCCAAGGAGGTTGTACAAGTGCCACTTTCTCTTTCTTTTCCAAGAAAACTAATTTTTTTCTAAACAACCTACCATATTTTAGTTATAAATAGTTATCTAATACATATAATGACACATGCGGCATGACATCACCTATTGACACATGTACATTTCCCAAGAAACCTATACAAATAATTAAATATGCCATTTTTTATCCTTAAAGTGACCCAAAATGATAAATAGACCTAGAAACTAATTAAACAAAGATATTATAACATTATTTTACATTAAATGACCTATAAAACACCACATGAAAATACATTATATCCCCTTATAGGCCTAAAAATCAATTTTTCTACTAGGGGTGCCCCAATTTGACCTAAAAGTCAAATTTGGTCAAAACATTGGTGACTCATAGGGGTATCATGCCTACTATACTAACTAGACTAGTAGCCTTATCAATCCATTGGACTTATGGAGTCATCTAAGGACTGATATAAATAATAAACTTTGACCATTGACTAAAACCTTTGATCAACAAGACACTAATGACTACCTTCTCCACACAAAGCAAAGGACACACACAACAAAGAAAGTAAACACACACATGTGCTCTAAGCACTTAGGAAAAACATAAAACAAATAATATGTATAACCTAAAAATAATCATACCTCCCTCTTAGATCAAGTGGGATGTCTCTTAGGTCTCTTCCATGACAAGAAACCTCATGGTGCCAAACAAGTAGTTTATTGAAGTAGACACTTTGTGATTCACCCTTCTTGTTTGCCACCTTGATTGGCATGTATTTAATTAGATCAGATTCAAACATATCTCCAACATATATGTATTCCTTTTTTTATTTGAGACATATATTATGCTGGTCCTTCATGCTAGCATAGCTCATTAATGCATCAATGGCTACAATTTTATCTTTGTAAGGCCCATTTGGCTCATGTCCTCCTTGGTATGTGTCTTGAACCAAATCATATTTCTCTATTTCTTTAAGAATATTGACAAAATGATCTCTAGCTTCTTCATTTCTCTCTTGAGGAAGGGATGTTATTTTAATGTTGCAATTAGTACAATAATATTATAATTCATCCCAAAAGGAATCACTTGTTTGTTCAATCCATTCATGGTCTCCTTCCTCAATATTAAAACCATACCAATTTGATTATTCTTCTTCTTGATCAAATACCAATACATCTTCTTGTTCATGAGAATATTTTTGGAGATCCTCATCATCACCTTCCATATTATTTTCACTATCTTCATCAAAAAAAAATGGAAGCTCATCAAGTAGAGATAGTGAAAGCTCATCATGTCTGCATGGCATCATACCTATTGCTTCTCCATTTAGATTATCTTTTCCACCCTTGAGTTATAAAATTTTATCTTCCACCTCACACAAGGCATGTTCTCCTTTATCAAAGGAGAGGGTGGGAGGGCAATAAAATTCCTTAACTAAGTTGAAGCATGTTTGAATATCTTTATTTTCCTCTTTCCATCTTGCAATTATCATGTCAAAGTTCTGAAAACTTTCATCACTTGAAACCACTTCAGATTGAGGGATAGGAGAATGACTTACCAAATCTATATTTCCATTCATATGAGTCTCATCAACCTCTTCCTTATTTTCCTCTTTAGGTTATGCTTACATTTGGAGGACATCCTTCCAACATGTGAAACCAATAGGCATATCTTCTTCTTTCCTTTCTTATTCAAGATTTTGGGATGATTCATGATGAGCACTCCTCCAACTTGGCATCTTGATATCATGTGTCTCCTCTTGATGATAGGCAACAACTTCATTCACCTTCTCAACGTCTTGATCTAGTTCATGATGTACATTTCTATAACTTGGGATCTTGATATCAAATTGAAGAGCTTGAGGAGGTTGATGGAGACTAGGAAGAGTTTGCACATGCATAGGAGAGGATGCATTAGATGGGTTAACAGGCTTATTCATTCTTATTTGATGAGCAAGTGTTGTTTGAAAAAAAGGATTTGGAGTGAGAGAACCTTGATTAGGTGTAGAAAATGATGCTTTGAGTTCACTAGAAGGTTGGTTCATTTTATTTTGGTGAGTATGTTTCATTTGATAGAAAGGATTTAAGGTATAAGGAGAAGGTTCTTTTTGCATGGGAGAAGGTTTTCTTGGGATGGAAGAAGGCACACAAGGCTGATTGCATTGGGTTGGTTGACTCCTCCATCTCACTAGTCTCTCTTCCATGAATTGTATGGCTTGAGCTTGCCTAAACAAGCACTCCTCTTTATACATTATCTCTTGTTGGTATCTATTGTACTCATTCAACCTATCCATCTCCATCATTTGCTTATCATACTCCAACATTATCTCCCTAACACTCTTAGGTTTACTAAGAGAAGGACAATTAAGAGAGTTACTTGAGGTGATTCCATGAATAACATGAGCTTTATCAAAGATATGTGAAGGAACATAAGATCCATATTTCTCAAAAATAGTATTACACATACCAAAATCTGATTTCTTGATGCACTAGGGTTGCGTAACCAGCTGATTCAATGCAGAGTCACTATTGGTGTTAATTGAGATGCCTCCAAAAGGCTGATTGGTTGAAGAACACACCAAAAATTATCCAACTCCTTGGACATAAATTCCCATCAAGTGTGACAAAAATTATTCACTTAGATATGCACCATTTGAGGAGATTCAAAGCTCTCCTCATCCAAGTGTCACAATGGAATCACCTCTAGGCTTGTGGGTAGCCTAATGAAAGAGGTGAGTCTCTAGATAGGGATAGCTCCCTTGATGTACCACTTAGGATTGCAACTAAGAATAACTTTGGGGGGTTGAAAAGGGAGAAATAAACTAAAAAAAAATCTAAACTAATAGATTTGATACACTAAATAGATTGATGACATCCAACCATATGCATATGACACTTAAGACCAACCAACAAACCAAACATACACTATCCCAATCCACAACTTATTACATCAATGTTACATTGTGAGGTCAATATGAACATCTAGGATAGGATGACTAGATAAGAGGACTTAAATGTCACTAATGAAGAGACAAACTCAATTAATCCTTGACATATCTCAATAACACTTCACATTCCCTACAAGAATAAGTTTTCCAACTTTAAAAAGGTTGCAAGAAAGAGCTAACATGCTAAGTAAACAAGAGTATCACTTAATAAAAATAAAACATTCAAGTACACACAATAAGTATAGCCATTAAATAGGTAACACTTAGTCATTTTATTGATCAAAAGGTGTATAATTAAGTAGGGCTTCACCATACTTAGGTGGAGAATAGAATACAATGGCAAAAATGGCTAACTCTTATAGAGTTTAAGAGAGAGAGAAAAAAATATAAGTCCAAGGGTCACAAGGACACTTGTTAAGCTAATAATATAAGTTATCCATGCATGGGAATAGGATATGCATCAAACCATGCTAGTTCAGGAGCAACAAATGTCAATCCAAGTCACAAACTTGATGAAAAGTGGCAAGAAACTCCTCCTTTTGCATAAAAAAATTACTTTCATGATTTCCTCTATTTGAACATACCATAACTAATTAGGACCAGTTATAATGATTGTAATTCAAGTTAGGGACACCATACATGACTTTCCATTCATTGGTTGCATGTCTTCTCTTTTTAAATCAATTGGAAAGGGGCCATCATCATCTGTTATCCTGAAAACTACCTTTCCATGCACCTTGCACACTTTTCTTCAAAATTATATTTAGTTAATCATGAAAATCCATTTGAGGGATTGAATGAAAATTTTCAAGACCCTCCATGGCCTTATAATCATCATACAAGCTTTAAAATCAGTTTAAGTGAAGCTTTTCACCCCTCTCACTAGCTTGTCCATTAGGCTAGTTTTGACTAGCTAAGTTGTAAGACCTATTTGAGATACTTAAGGACATTTTCAAGGCATGAAACTCACGTGGGGAGTTATATTAAGTCTTAATATTTTCATCCATGTGTCTTTCATATCTTGAAACTTCCTATAACACATAAAATAGTGAGAAAAACCCTATTTTTACCTCCATTCATACAAGTCTATAAAACTCAGCTAGGTGTAAAGTAGCCTAAGGGAGTCATATCCAAGGTCCAATAGGTTTCCTTATCCAACTATTCCATCTGGATATCTATCCAACTCCATTTTCACAAATTGTTCTTGGTAAGGGTTTATCAAGGGTTTTAAACAGTTTTCTACTCTTAACCATTGTTCATAAAGATGTAAAATTCAAGCTTCAAACCAATGCCACAAATTGGTTTATATGGACCCTCTATAACTCCTCCTAACTCCTTTTTCTCCCATGAATATCCTCCAATAAGATGTGAGGTCTAAAAGTTGCATCATCGAGCTTGTTTTCACCATTTTGCACAAGTCTAAGTTGGTTTTGGACCAAAAATAGTTTTTACTTAGTTTTCTCTATAATATTAAAGATGAAACACCTTTTTATTTGTCCTAAGGACATTATTTGGTCCATTATAAATTTCATTTAGGTCCACAATTGAAAGTGACCTATTGTTTAGTCTTTAAGAATAACCATGCACACTAGGTATGACTGTAACCTTAGGAGCATAGAGTAATCTATTTGGTTTCATATTCCTATGATAGGTTTTCAATGCTTTTATATATGTATTTCAACTTCAAAAATCCTCCTTGAGGCTCTCCTTAACTTGTAGTTCACCTTTTCATCACATTTTCTTAAACCTGCAGGGTTCATGCAAGGGGAAGTGCCCCCTATCTAAGACAAAATAGGGGACACTTCCCCTAATTTCTCACCAAAAATATCTATTATATAGGGATATATAAGTGTAAATTATTATATATTCAAAAAATTATCTCTTTATTTCATTATTTTACCCTTTCACCCTTTAATTTTAAAACTAGTTCCTCCATATGCAAACTGTGCAAGGTTTTAGACAATAAACTATGTTTGCAATATAAAGGTTCTTCCTTGCTTATTTTCCATTGTGAGAAAGTAATGAAGTCCTTAATATAATATTATATGATATTTTATCTTTGGAATCAACTTAAACTTGTATATTCTCATCTCATATCTTTTGGTTCCATGATTGTGTCACTTCCTGCTATGATTGTGATCCTCTACCTTTAGGCCTACTTGTGGATGTTTAGCATTATATAACCTTGTGCTAGGTCATGGTGCTTAGGTATCCTTGTCTGATCCTTAAAAAAAATCACTTTTTTACTCTCCCATTATAACCTCCTATTGACTTCTCATGTACTTTTGAACCTACAAATAGGGTTCCCCCTATTATGATTGGGACATTCTTCTTTTAAGGCCTTGTTGTAGGTGCATTAGGCTCTAGGCTTAGATTCAAAACTCACAAATCCATTTATATATTTATAAATTCCTAATGAGTTGGTTTAAACAATTTTATCACTTTGATTCTTTATCAAATCTTTAGAAATCCAACTCATTAGCTCCCTACCTATTTGTTTGTTGTAGGTGAGCATTTTGACATTGTACAGACTGGATATGTGAGAGAGGGGTCCAAAACAAGGTGCCATTCATTTCTTGGTGATATTTATGTAATGTAACACAACTTAAGTCATTTAAAACATCTAGACATAGTGTCAAGGTCAAAATAGGGATTGAGTCCCTGTATTAGTCTTTGTCTCTTCAAGCTAGTTTCCAACCTTCTCTTTCTAGTTTTTACATATTCCACAAGTTTATCATGATCCTTTATTATTCAAGGGTTTTATACACCATTTAAATTAGTTGTTCTAATACTTGAAAAGGGTGTCTATCTCTTAGTCAAGTTGCTTGAAGGTGTTAATGAAGGCATACACAGGTAGAGGGTAGAATTGGAGATATATGTGTGAATAAATATTCCTAAGAACAACCTAAACTCATATTTAATCCTTAAAACAAATATTTTAATTTATGGATACTTTTAAACAATCTCTAAATCATCAATTCCAATGTGAAAATCACCTACAAGCACCTGTTTGATTGTGCACTATAGTCATAAGGCAAACTAGTTACATGTATGATTGTGATTTCAACTCCAAGGAGAATGTGACTTTGAGGAATGAGGTTGGAAGTTTAATATATGATTAATATCACCTTTTAAATGTGGAAAAGACACTAACATAACCCTTTGTACCTATTTACAAAGCATGGAAACTTAGAAAATAAAATAAATTTGCCCATTAACATAGAATGTACTAGTCTACAAGCTTGAGGGTATTAGCTTGTCAAAATAACTTCAAACTTGAAACAAAGCATGGGAAGTGTTAGATAAGGAGGAAAAAATCCTCTATAATCAATCTTAGCATCTGAATCATATATAATTCCTCAAACCAAGGCAAAACCTAAAGGGTGCATGGATGAGCAGGTAGTTTTGCATAGTCCACTTCAAATGGATGGTTCATGAAGTAAAGTTGACCATTTAAAAAAAATATTATATTTATTTAATTCATCTGAGTGAAAAACAACCTCCTAAAATTTTTTGACCTGAAACCCTTCTTGATGGATGTACCAATCAAAAACATGAAAGTGATTTTTGTATGCCAAGAAGGGCAAAATTGCATTAGAATGGTTTTGGGCCAAAAATGGAACTTTTAAAGCAACTCAAATGTGGAAATGAGTTTGGGGGAGATGAAGAGTCATATTACACCTTTTCCAAGTGGTACACATCCTAAGGAGGTCATACAAGTGCCACTTTCTCTTTCTTTTCTAAGAAAATTGACTTTATTCTTAAAAACCTACCATATTTTAGTTAAAAATAGTTATATAAGACTTATAATGACACATGGGGCACTAAATAATCCATTTAAACTTTCACATTTTCCAAGAAACCTATATAAAGCATTAAATACACCATTTTTGATCCTTAAAGTGACCCAAAATGATAAATAGACCTAGAAACTAATTGACCAAAGATTTTATAACATTAATTGAAATTAAATTACCTATAAAACACCTCATTAAAATACATTATACCCCCTTATATGCCTAAAATCAAGTTTTCTACTAGGGGTGCCCCAATTTGACCTAAAAGTCAAATTTGGTCAACACCTTATACACAACATGGTTGCACTTGCCAGTCAACGCATGTTAGTAAAATTAGAATATTCATACTAGAACATTATTTTTAGTTAATTCAGCCATTACCTCAATAATAAAATGCTTGAATTTACAAGTCAACATGTACTTGTATTTCAGCAAGTTCAATCTTGCTGATTTTTCATAAAAGTTCAAATTTTAGGACCAAATAGAGATTTTACAAGGCTAAATAGGAAATTTTCATAAGGTTGTTTGTATAACAACCTCAAAGAGGTATTTTAAGGAACACTCAATCCAAGAGATGACCATTATGCATGAAGATCCCACGGCCATCCTGTGGCACTCATGGTGGATGACTTGAATGAATCAGATGGTTACTTCGTGCAAAGGGGAAAAGTGGGTTTTCAGCCTACGTGAGACTCCACTCCCTATCTTGAACCTAGTCTAATCATCTTGGGTATAGTGTTCTCCTCACCCTAAACCTCCTACTTGTATCAAAACTCAATGCTGGAGCAATGATGCGAGATCATGCTAAACAACATAGTCATTATACCTTGGTAGTTTTCAATAAAAGAGGATGATTCAAGAAGGAAAAATTGCATCATAAGGTATATGATCACATCAAAACACCCAATCATATACATAAACAATACATATCTTTAAGATAATATTGGGTTTATAACCAAATACATTCATACAAAATAAGAAGTTACATATTTACATGGTTAAAATGGCCAACAAGATGTAAAAATGCTTACACATCAAACAACAATTTACACATACTTAAGGGAAATAAAATATGATGACACACATTAGGGTTAAGAGGTTAGTGTATTACACAAAGGTATTTCACATCATAACACTTAAACATACTGAAAAGTGAAGTACAAGGGTTCATGGTCCACATCAATCTATCTGATGTCTAAATGTCATCCAAAATGACATAAAATATCTAACATGTAACATCATGCTCAGTTTTAGGAATCTCAAATCCATAAACAAATTCTTTCAAAGAAGGGTGTGGTCCAACATAGCCCAAAATCTACATCCATGAATCTTGAAAGGTTACCAACCAAGTTCATTTCTCATGGATTAGATGGCTCATGTTATCCACTAGCAACAATAGATCTCCAAAACCTCCTCACTTGCCCAAGCAAGTCATATTCACCCTCTAGGCCCTCTAGGCTTAAGCTACATCCTTAGACCTCCCCAAAGTGTTATACCTCAATCATCATAAGATGGCCCACTTATATAAGCCACCTATGATCATCAAATATGGTTTTATGATTCCAACAATAAGATCTATCACTATCCTTCTAATTGACTCGTGTCAACAATTCTAAGGTTGACTAGCAATTATTGCTTTAACGTAACATAATCTCAGGAAAAAGATGCACTTAGCCAAGGCTCCAAGTGAATATTACATCATCAACATGGAAATCATAGTCTTCACAACCATAATATAGTTGAAATCATAAAAGACGTCCCCATATATATATATATATATATATATATATATATATATATATATATATATATATATATATATATATATATATATATATATATATGTATGTATGTATGAGGCTATGATACCCCTAGTTATGTTTCATGACTATGTGATTCATAGCCTCTTAAATACATACATACATACATACATACATACATACATACATACATATATACATACATACATGCATACATACATACATGTGTGTGTGTGTGTGTGTGTGTGTGTGTGTGTGTGTGTGTGTGTGTGTGTGTGTGTGTGTGTGTGTGTGTGTGTGTGTATGTAAGAGGCTATGATACCCCTAGTTATGTTTCATGACTATGTGATAATTATCTAATTTTTGGATTGATTTTTGATATATATATATATCAAAAATCAATCCAAAAATTAGATAATTATCACATAGTCATGAAACATAACTAGGGGTATCATAGCCTTCATATGGGATTAATACATAACCATGATCAAATAACCACATCATGGAATCAAAATACATATCTACACACTCAATAGCCTCTAGCCCTTTTGAGTGACAAAACTGCAAGCTCCTTTGTACAACTTGAAGGGACAAAAGCACATAGCAAACCAAGAAAAAATTTAGTTGAATACATATATTTTTAGCACCTTAGTATTATGATGCATAATACTTGTTCACTTTTAATATACCATGGTTGTAATTTAGACAACCATAATTGAGTTTCCAACCTAAAACCCAGTCCAAACTTAGCTTATAGTCTAACACTTAGAACAAAACAATGTTTCCAAGCATTTAAAACATAACACTAGCAATTTATTTGCTTGTTATAACCCATCAGGTGTAGTAACGCACACAATCCAAGCAAGAACTAGAAAAAGCTTGCCTCAGCTATCAATAAATACAACTAGATAACCCTCAGTATGCCCATAATGAGTGCTAATAAAACAAGCAAAATAAATAAGGAGCAGCCCTTGAGGTTCCCACCAAACCATAGAGAATCTAGCAATGCCTTACAAGGCTATTTATGTTTATGATCTCTATCTTGATGCAAATCAGTCAATCGAACTGATATAAACACACAATTGTGAACAAAAAGAGTTGCATGCACACAATAGTTCAATATACTTTCACCAAGGTTACCATCATGACTTCCCAAAAAGGGCAACATTGATCACAAAAACATTGCTCAACTAGAAGCAACTCAAACCCTTGGAGACATTTTAACTCCACTTACAACCATGCAATTTATAAGGGCATGCTAGCTACTTAATTCTAGCATTATTTCACTCTTTCAATAACTCAACCAGATAATCGATTATCTGAACAATAAATTTTAGAAATCATACCTATGGGGATAGTAATGGTTATCACCACCATCCATGTTTTACAGCTCCACAAAGGCTTAAAACATTCCTCTGATGAGAAAAAAATTCAAGCTTGACTAATTGACCCATGCAGACCATTTCCCCTTACCCAATCTAGCCCTCCAGGTTAGAGTCAAACCCTTGGTCCTCCCAAGGTCATAGTGTCCCAAGCATATAGTGATGGGTTGCCCATACAACTCATAAAAAGATACCAAACACTATTCCCCTTTACTCTAAGAGTGAATCTTTCACCACTTATCTCCCATTGACCCACCCATACAAACCAATGGTCAATAAGTGAGGCTAGCCTGAATGCAACCAAAATTAGTAAGAGTTAACCCAACCAAGGCAAAGGCATAAAATATGGTCATCATGGAAAAAGTCAAAATTTCATCAACCCAGTGTCATACAAACAACATAAACTCAATACCACATTTGTCACACCCGGCAATTATATGTAATCATGTATACACACCTTTATATATCAACTATACCATTGAATTTTTCACCCTTAAAGGTAGGTGGTGAAAATATCTTAAGATCATTATTGCCTGGTCGACCACAATCAACACCCTCACATGTAGTCTAGACCATGTGCATAACCCATGTCAGATTGGAAAAACACTAGGAAACATTTCCAGGATTACCCAACACATGTTCTTGTTTCCGAATCATGCCTTGAATGGATTCATAGGTTATTATATCCTTAATGAGGGATTTTATCCACTTTTAAGGCCACCCAAGTCTCAGATTTTCTCAACATGAGCACCCTCTGATCTGTCTCTATCTCAATTTGTGAATCACAAGATAATCTACTTAGGCATATTATCATTTACAACCCTCACATGGAGTCACAACTGGTAGTAACCCAACAACAAGTACAACTTAATTTAATTATAAAAAGAATTAATATTATTTTGATTTCCAAGGAAGGATAAAAAGGACATTATCCTCCAAAATAATCAAAGCACAAGCTCTGATACCAGATAAAACAACCCAAAAAAAAATATGGGAATTGTTAACAAAGTACATAATGGAACCCACTATGCCACTTTATAATACATGATGCATCAACATGGTCCTACACTAGAAGATTAGGCATCCCATAATAGATTGGGTCAATGATATACATATGTCATGATGATGATCACTAGAGGATTCTATTGAGAAAAGGATTACCTAAAGTGTGAAAAACTATTTGAGGGGTATTAGTGTGCGGGCCCATACTAATAACCTCTGAACCGTAGAAGGCAATTGGTTTCCCAATTGAATCACCTAGGTATCATCAGCCTAGTAAAAATATCTAATAGCCCTATATGGTTATGATTTGGCAACTCACTAGGTAAGAAGATTCACTCAAGCCCACAAGTACCCTTAACAAGGATAATGACACATGGTATGATTTAACACAACAGTAGGTTATCTCACTGGCTAATAATAAATAATTAATCCTAGTATTAAGGAGGTGATATAATAGGTAAAATGGGTCCAAAATAGGGGAACCAAGGTACCGACAAGCCAAGATTTGGCTTAGATATCCTTACAACACTCAAGGGTATATGAGTATTTACATCAATCCATCACCAAGGTGACCCATCATAACTCATGAACATAGAATCTTATGTTCTCATAATCAAGGAATGATTCAGGTTTTTACCCATAAAACCATGATGCCGTGATTCATAAACTTAGGGGTTATTTCACTTGTGCACCATCACTTCATGAATGCCATTCCACCACATATGGTCCAACAGGTGGAAATTAATAAATGTGGCATGAGATATTCCAAATTCATAAATGCCAACATGGATAATATACATCCACCTAGCCATAGTGATTGTGAATAAAAATGTCATGGCATCCTTAACAGACCCATTAAGCAAGCGTGAACACAACCATGAGAATTATTACATGGTACTAGATTGACACCAGTTATTAAAGTGTACCATTATTACTTGTGTTATCCGATCGGAATTAAATTAATGGATTCCCCACTAAGGGTCCCCACACTAACAATATTTCAACTCCTTGACTTAAATACAATAATGATTTACCCAAAAGGAGTAAGGATTCATTGAATGATAATTCAGCCATATGGCTAGTTACAATGTCATAAAACCAAACCATTTATGGCTATATAAATGAATAACCAATTCCCATAAAAGCATTGCTTACAAATGACAAATGAGGCATGCCAAGAGCAATGTACCAACTTAGAATGTGATAAACAATGAAGCATCCACTACAATTAGTTAACAATCATTTATTATGGTTGATTTCATTTAATCCCAAGATAAGACTAACCCAAACAATAAACTTGTGAGTTAACTATTGTTTCATGGTTTTGCTACCATGGTACATGTTGAATCATTCAATAATAGCAATGGTAGTATCATGAGATAAAAGGCATCCAATAATTAAGATTCATAGGTTAATGAAGAGGTATAAACAATTGAAAGAGCATTAAAAACCAAGTTCTCACAAGGCCATAACATATTACATTTACAATTTAATTTCCAGTGCTTAATAGAATGATGTGGCTGAGTTACAACATACGTGAACACATATATGAAATGGGTTTATACACTTATATATATATATATCATGATCATCATCAAAATGTTTTGAGCATCCCTCAATTACTCAACAAAAATTGAATAGTATAACCATTTCACGTACATAAATAAATAACTGCAGTTTAACAAGTAAAAAAAACATATGCAAAATTATTCTAGCTATGACTATTATAACCTCACTACCCAAACCACTTGGGTAACTCTTCCCAACTCTAGGGAATTCCAAAATCCTACATTAGTCGTGCTCAAGGTAGAGGCACTCAAATACACAACTGTAATAGAATATAATCAATCCTTAAATAAGGATGTTGCTCATAGTACATCAAAACACTATAGAATATAAAATTTGATAGTTTTACATAAGAATACAATTATAAACCTAAAGGCATATGCACAAGGAACCTGTTGTGCTACTAACAAGTACAATGTTTATATCAGCATTCATTATAATATATACCAACTACAATGATGTAGCATTACATCAAGCTCAACCCATAACTTATCATTCTAAAACCCTTCATGGCTACCAATGATGAATACGTCACTAAATAAAAAAATAAAGATGGATAGGAAATTAGACTTTCCAAATGGAAGAGCCCACTGGCATTACAATTCCTGCACTTTAAGGGCGAGATAATATGTCAACATAACACTGGCAATGTGGATTCCTTCCTTAGTAAACATTTTAGAAAATAAATTATACTTTAGTAATATAATCCCAATAAGAGTGAAAAAACAAAAGAAGTTAATTCCATATTAACCATTCATGGGCATCCCATATATACACTATTGTAATATTATTTTCAATAGAATAATCCTCAATCCACTATCATATAGAACTTCTAAGAAAATAGAAAAACAAAATGTAACCCAAATAGATTTCATAAAATAAGAATCAACCAAGTACAGAATAGGCATATGAATGGTTGTAACATTTCCAAATGAGTTCCAATTCATGTTACTTAATATACCCTAACAATTCCAAACAATACATTTTTCCCTCATGCAAATGTTACCATCCAGGTAAAATATCATAACTGAAAGTATTCAACTAACTACTATGCATTGCTTATGAAATAAGGAATATCAATATATTAACCCACAAATATTATTTCCACAATAAAAGTTCATAAATATGCCAAGAATGAGAGTACCATTTCTAGCTATGTGCAAAGCAACTTGTACTAACTCAACTTGATTCAAGGACTCACTTTCAAGACATTAACATCATATATACATACTAGTACAAACCCATCTCAGTTAACTAATTGCTTAGACAATAAGACATTATATTAACATCCAATTTAAAATAAGCAAGAGTTATGTGGATAGAGTAAACAAGCAAGATTTACTTCATTCTCAAAACTTCAAACATGTAGAATTTTAACATTTAAATCTTCCACTATTGCTGATAGGAACGCCTTAGATTAGAATGATAACTTCCAACTAAGATAATAGTACTACTAAAACTAGATAATCAACATTATGACATTTCATATAATAAATTACACATTGACTCATTCAAAAATTCCAACTTGTATAGCTGCACATTACTTCTATAATCATGTTATTTAAAAATTAGATTTAGTATGCAGCCTGTACAATATTCACTACAAATAGGAAAGTTTTCCATCACGGATTTACTTTTGCATACAAGGAGGCCATGTAAAAAATCATCATATAAAATAAGGTAATTAATTATAGATTCTACTTGACATTAAATGTAGAATTATTTCTCAAGACGATGTGCATGAAAATATCTATATTACATAAAAGATCATGTGTCCTCTTTTCATAAACACTACTATAACTAGAATGGGAGTCAAATACAAGGTACCCCAATTTGGTTGGAAACCATGAAATGTATATTATTATTTATTATAATTAATCAAGAAATTTTTTACAAAGTGGTCGATTCCAATTAGGGAAAACTCACTACTTTTGCAACACGAAAGAAGGGTATACCCAATTTTTAAGTTGAAACTCAAATATACCAATATGAAAATTTTTAAAGGAAATTACATAATTATTTCCATCCAATTTTTTTTTAAATTACACCAATAAATCATTTGGGCAAATTGGAACCAAGTACTCTTTTGGGTATAATAAAATCAAGATATCATTTAGGCTAAGTAAAACAATGTAACCAACCAACTTTTTAGAACACCCACAACATAATAAGATATTTTTAACAAACCAATCACCCACTCACAACCCTCTTGCACCTGGCCATGGCATAAATACATGTGGGTATGGTAAAACCTACCCACATGGGTGTATGCCCTAACAGACTTCTCACTACGGGGCTCTGACAAAACCAAAATAAAATTTATTAAACAAATTTTAAACAAGGAAAAAATGTCACATGCTTGGAAAGAATAAATGTAGGGTTTTGATTTTAGATATGGCCTCCCATATCTAATTCCTCCATGCACTCATATATGGTACCCCAAACACAATCTTGAAACCCTCTATTCTATGTAAAAATATCCTCATACAGCGGCGACTAAGGTATAGACCTGAAACTCCATTATTTCCCTCAAGATATCCTCACCCACTCTTCCTTCATCCCTTCCTCGATGGTAATGACCTCTCTCTTCTCTTCATCATTATCCCTTCAACCCCAATGCCCTTCTTCTCCAGCAGGGTCGATGACTTCCAAAAGAAAAGAAGAAAAATAAAAATAAGAAAGAAAACCACATAACCTTAGAAAATTTCTCAGCTTAAATTTAATTCCTTTCAAATCCATGGTTAACACAAGAATAAAATAAATCTGTACACAACATTCTATTGCATTAAGGAGGAAGCATAAATTTCCAGTAAGCATTTACTATTTATTTCCATCGGGTACATGGCAAGTTCCTCAAGGTCGTGGCTAGGGAGAATTCATTATTCTTTTATTATTATTGTATTCATGGAATGCCCTCACCCCATCATAATATGACCACAACATGTCAAAGGTGTTTCAAAAGGGTAGTGATCCTAGCCAAGGCCTCCATGCCATGTAAATATTTATATAAATATATATATAGTTGTTTATATTAGTTTATAGTTATATATATATATATATATATATATATATATATATATATATTTGTATTTATATTTACATATTTAAATATTTATATATAGAGAGATCATTAAATTCATAAGGAATATTGGTCTATCTCCGATCGGTGACAAATAAAATACATTACGAGACTTCATCAATTCAGTCACAAGGAGGGTCCCAACTGACGGGGTCATGATAGTAAATTAATAAAATAACAATTAGGGTTAGAGTTAGAGAGATGTTCTTTCAAACTGATTTAATATTTTTTGTAGTATGCTTTCACTAACTATGACTATATAAAATAGTTGGCACAGACCTACAAACATAGTGTTAAGTTAAATTTTTACCTCACTTTAGTGTAGGAAAAGTGCATAGTAACTGGACAAGGTCATAGCATTTTTTTGTCCTTTACTATGGGTTTGTTTGTGTTGACTGTGCATTGAATATAAAAGCTTGAGACTATGTAGCTCTATCTATAGATTAACTTGTTTTTTGCAGAGTTTATTTGGGCACATAGATCAACTATAAAAGTAAAACTCTAGCATGCATAAGGAAGAAAACAATATCAAATGCAAAGAAGTAAAACATGGGGGAGTGTGATATGTCTAAGATATCCTTATAAAACCCCTTATTCACTAAATGATTCCTACATAGTCCAAATGGACCTCAGACCGATGAAGCTCTCCCTATGGGGAAGATCATAGATTAATAAAACTAATAATTTGTATTAGAATGCTTGACAAAGGATGGCCTCAACCTGAAAGAAAAAAACTAAGTTGGCCAAATACTCTATTACTATAGAAAAATTGTAGTAGGACTCTTTGATGAGTACATAAGTTCTTTTGAATTCATTTTGCAAGAGAGTGTTAGTTAATGTAACCGTGGGTTTGATGTGAGATACTTGATGTGATCTTATAGGATAATATTTTATTTTTTTACATAAATGACCAATTTTTACATGTAGGAGATCCATTATGAAGCATGTCATTTTGAAAAACTAGCCATTGGAGAATTATGGACAAGTCCACACTAGTGGATATGTGCACAGTACATCCTTATCTACCTAGTGCACATTATCCTGATTGGACTAAGGCTTCAAAAACTAGACTGACCTTGAAGTGTCTATTGATTATGTATGTTTATAAAAAAAATAGGGAAGTTTGGACTATGTTCATATTAATTTTTATACTTAAAAGGCTCTCATATGGATAAATGGTTATTAGAATGGTGAGTTGGCCAAGCAAGGTAAAAATTTCAAGGACAACCAATGTCAAGTATTTATTTATTAAATTTAAATTTCTAAAAAAGGTTAATTAAAATAAATAATGGTAATTTGGGTGTGATTATCCCTAAATTTATCAAAAAATATAATAATAAGGGATAATTACAAAAAATAGTGACTAATTGATGTTACTAAGGGGTGCAGTCAACCCCAAATTAACTAATGTTTACACTAATAATGGTTGATTGTGATTAATTAGGTTTAATTAGGTACGATTAGTTTAAGATTTAAAAAAAATTATAATAAAATAATGATTAATTTCAACCAATAATGACCATAATACTTGATTGGGTGATATTATCCTGAAACTATCTAACTTTTATACTAAGGGATGATTGTAAACATTTAGGTCAATATAAAGTTTGGTTACCCTTAAATCTGCCATATTTTACACTAAAAATGTATAACTATGATAAATCATGATCAATTATAGTTAATAGGGTGGAATTAGACCGAAATCAACCAACTCTTTTAATGAAACAAGATAATTACAACTAATAACGATTGATTAAGGACAATAAAGAGTGATTATCCCCAAATCAGCCAATATTTTCTCTAATAAAGGCTAATTAAGACCAATTTGATTCAATTAGGTATAATTGTTGGAGAAATTAAGGCCAATTTTGGGCTTTTCTCACATATTGACCCTTATTTATCATTATTTATGTTGTTAGGTAGTTATTAGATCTAATTTAACAAACCAATGCCATAATTAGGATAAATTAGAGAAATGAAGGATAATTTGGGATGATCTACAGATAGTTGGGCCTTGTTTTTCATTATTCAATGATCATAGATTGTTATTAGAATAAATTTGACAAACCAAGGCCCTAATTAGGTTTGATCAATGAAATGAAGGTCGATTATGTGTTACACAAATAATTGACCCTTATTTTTCATTCCTTTGTGTTCATAAATCATTAGTAGAATAAAATCAAAAAACCAAGATCCTAATTAGGAGAGATCAAAATAATTAAGGCTAATATGGGTTATGCACACACAATTTACCCTTATGTTTTGTTATTACATATTTATATACTACTACATTTAGTGAATTTTGTGCCTCAATTCAGGTTGTTGTACCAGAGATTGATATTTTTTTGTTTTTTTGGCCCACAAAGTTTATAAAATTATGTTTGATTTTGAAATGTAAATTTAACACATATTTTATGTCACAAGACATTTTTATTACACTATGTTTGTGCCACACTTGAGTCGTAGTTACACCAAAATTATTTGTGAGGTTTATGCCAAACATGTTTCTAAAAACATATATTAGTATATATATTTCAAAATTATATATATATATATATAATTTTTTGAAATATATATGAAATTATATTATTCTATTAATATATGTTGTGTTTATTTATATATAAAAATTGTTATAATATTGAACATTCATAAGTTTTTTGTTTTAAATTATTTCAAAAAAATCATATAGTTATATAAAATAAAATCATCTTTAATGAACAATAAATTTAAATTTCTGATAATTATATAAATACAATAATTTATGGTGTTGTAGGGAGTTAAATTACCATAATATCTATTCCAAATAAAAAATACATCTAACTTATCCTAAGTTCTAGTCATCTTCTCATCATCCTCTATATTATACTTAAGATTGTTAAATGTATATTATGAGGTGTCCTCTAGTTCCTCATCATTGATATACTCAATGTAATAAATATCCTCATCACCGTCCTCCTCTATATCATGACTATGACCTAAGACATAGTGTCTATCCACCTAAAAATTAGATACAATTTAATTATCATTAAAATGTTTAAGGTTATAATTCATATACTTCATTACAATTGTAAATTATTTAGTAAATTTCTTACTATAACATAGTCCATAATCTAGGCCTACTTGTTGAAAGCTTGTGTGTCCCATCCTATTTCTTTTAAATGTTTTTCACTTCATTGGTGGCCCTACAATCATATCATTTCACCTATAGAAAATATATGTCATAAAATGGATGTAATATTTATTAAAAAAATTACAAACATATGTAAAATAAATTATTAAAAACTTAAAAATTTATGTAAAATAAAATATTAAAAAAAAATTATAAACTTATGTGCATCTTTTTTTTCCCCATTTAGCCCAAGTGACAAGTCACTAGGATTCCCTTAGCTACTCACACTTCTTGGGATTTGTGGTATTTACTCTTGATGTTTACATTAATTGAAATAAATGCAAAACACCTAACTAGTCTAGTATAAAAATTTCACAAATTTTCATATCTCATAGATATTAGTTTCAAGCCAATAATCATACAATTTTGATCAACAAATAATTTACATGCTAAGAAGTCAAATGATTCTCCTCTCTACATTTGTATTTCCTTGGTATACAACCTTTAAATTATAGATTTGAGAAAATATTAGAAGTATATAAGAAAATTAATAATTAATATGTATTTGATAGCCTTACCTTCATATGCCTCCTCATTATGTTAAGTGTAGTTATGCGAAGTCTGAAATATATTTTTGTGTTATAATAGCCTTTGCCAAACTTGTTTTCAAATATATTTATGTGCCATTATCTATTCTCCATCATAAACTTATTGTAGGCTATATTTGGAAATTCAAAAAATAGTGTTGTACAATGCATTCATATATTTTTTTAAATACCCCAAGTAAAAAAATGGAAAAAATATATTTATTTATTTGATAGCCTTACCCTCTTATGCCTCCTCATTCTGTTAAGTGTAGTTTTTGTGAAGTCTAAATTTTGTTTTTGTTACAATAGCCTTTGCCAAATTTGTTTTCAATTATTTTTATATGTTATTATCTATGATCCATTGGAAATTTATTGTAGGAAATATTTGGAAATTCAAAAAATAGTGTTGTATAATGCATTCATATTTTTGTTTCAAATAACCTAAATAAAAAAAATGAAAAAGAAAATATGGTATTAGATACTTGAAAATATCAATGATGACCTACCTTCAACTCACATGACTTGTACATACACATATGAATCTTATTTGCCCTTCTCTCACATCCACATGCTTTTCATAGGTCTAACCTTCCTGATTTACCATCAATCACATGCATGAATTCTCTAATTTGTGTCTAACTTGCTCAAAATCATATTTAGATGATATTCAGACTCAGTGTTCTAGAATTATATACTTGTCCAAGTTTGATGAACTCGTCCCACACCAAGCAATATGAATTTTTCAAATTCAAATCCTTCCTATGGTCCAACATATAAACACAAAGTATTTCTAAGACTATTGCCCATCTATCAAACACTTATCAATCATACTCAAACACATTCACATTAAAAATATTGTTTTATTACTTATAATTCATCCATCAATGATAAGTGGTAGATCCTAGACAAGTCTAAAACATCTCAAATCCAAGCCAAAGTTATCATTTTATAACTATCAAATATATATTATAGGTTGTATTGATTAAAAGAGAACTATTACACATATTAACCTAATAAGGAGAACAACATGTGGTTTAGATTCCTTCTTTAGAGTATTGGATACACTGATAATACATAACCATTCAATGAGGATTGGTTGGACTCAACCCAACCCACCTTCTTTTCCATTTCATAGATCAAAACCTAATGTCAAAATTGGACCTAGGGTTTCAAAGATAAAGAGACATATTTATGGTTTTGTGTACACAATCAACTTCTAAAAATAACACAGAGATAAAGTACAATAAGGCACAATGACATGTGCAAAAATAGAGAAGCAAGAATAACTTAGATGGAATCATTAGACTCAGAACATAACGTCATTAGGTACCATCACAAGGCTAAAAAATATTCTAGGCACAAAGAAACTCAAATCCAGATCTGAGTGACTCACACTCTAATTGATTACCTTTCCTAACTTTTGAATTCAGTCTCAACACTACATAGAATTTTAAAACACCAAGCATCTGAATCTTCTCAATACTTTCAATAAATATCAAGTAAAATTTTCAAATCATTCTATGCCTTTTACATTTAGATTCATGTTTAATATTAATATATCATATAATTTGGATTAGTTCCTTAATTTTATTTTGATATGTTCATTAATTAAAAAAAGGTAAAACATATTGGTGAACCTGTTTATATGTTAAACATAATCAAACTCTAGGTTTTCCTTAGGATTTCATCCTTCATTATATAGTTTTAGATTTATTCCTTAGGGTTTGTTTTTTAGAGTTGGTTTCATATTAGAAGTCTCTCTACCGAGCTCTCTATTGTCCACATTAGCACAACATTACAAAGGTTGGTGAAATTATTTTATTTGAATCAAAAGTTTGAGAATCAAAACTATAAATATGATTTGCATCCTTTACAAGCTTTAATAATTAAAAAAATACCACAAATAGCCTTTTTAGACTTAAAACCACTATTTAAAGCCTTAAAACTACTCATTATATCCTCCAAACTACCCATATAAAAAGTCCTTTGCTGCACATTTTCTCAAAAACTACTTATTTGATAAAATTGTGTTATTCTTTAGGAGAGTGGTTTTATTAAAAATTAGAAATTATAGCTTTTATATACAAGTTTTGCCTATTATAAACTTGTATTTATCCATAGGGGAGTTGGTAGAATAATTTTTTTAATAAAAGAAACGTTGTAAGTTCAAAACTCACCATTTAGTAAAGGTTTTAGTAGATCCTCCAAATTTAGCAACCCCGATAAATTTAGCTATAACTAACTAATTTAGAGACAAAAATCATATTTAAAAAAATCAAAGGAAGGAAAATTTGTAAAAAAAGGCTAAAGATCCCAAAAATAAAAATAAAATTGTAAATTTTTCAAGTTTTAAAGAAAAAGAGGGAAACTTATTTTTTGTATTATATTTGTATTTCAATTACAAAAATTTGTATATTTAATATAAAATATTGCACAAATCATGAGTTTTAAAACTCAAACACATGTGGTATAATCTATGCCTCTAATTCATATTTATAGCTAAAGTTGTCTCACTTAAGTTAGTGTATACATAACCTAATATAGATGCAATAATAACATCTGGGAATCAACCCTATAAATCATTGAGGAGAAATAAGGCACATGCACTCATATGCATCTCTCCATTACCTGTTTGATTCAATCTAAATGCATAAATCCTGATAGGTGGAAATTCTAAGTATATAGGGAAGTTGCACCCACATATGTGGAATTCCATCTAAGTAGGTGGTAATTATTAGATAAATCCATTTCAATATTGTTTAGGTACCATGTGCTAGATTCTTTCACGTACATTAATGCCTCTTTAATGTACCGACAAGTATGTAGAAAGGATGAGCTTCTTTCATGTATTGATGGGTATATAAGAAGGGAACATATATATAAATAGGTCTTTTATATCAATTTTATGGTATATATAAAGGGAAACCTTGATACCTGGAGTGATAAGGAACCAATCCCTCACCCACAGTCTTGATGATGGAAACACAAGTACCAAAATTCTTTCTGTCAGATTCTCAATTACTCAAAGGCAACAACTACTCTACTAGGAAAACAAAGATCAAAACTCAAATGGAATTTGAATAAATTTGACCCATTGTAGATGGAACATATACCTAACATGCAAAAAATGTTGACCAACAATTTAACTATGACAAAGCCAATTAGAAGGTGAAATCAATCATAATGTTTAGGGTATTGAATGAAGTGCAACCATGCATTCGTGAAGCCAAAATAGACAAGGAAGCTTGGGATGAGATCCAAACTATATATGAGGCCAAAAATGAGAGCACTATTCTACACCTATAGATTCAACTTCACTCTTTTAAATTGAGGTCAAGTGAAAAGGTTGAATCCTTTCTTAGACATGTTATAACACTAAGGGCATCACTACAATCCTTGGGTGAGATAATTTCATACGACTCTCTTGTACCCATTATCTTGATATCTATACCATCCTCATATAGTATTTTTGTGACTACCTTGATTATCACAAAACAAAAACCAAGTTTTGAAAATATGGTGAATATGTTGCAACAAGAAAAGTCTTTTAGTAATAAAAAATAAGGAGAATAAAATGTTCTTGCTTCCTAGAAAGGCAAAAAACCCATCAATTCTTCAAACTCATTATAAAAATAAAATCTTTGGCAGAATCCTTAAGGTGGTAAATCATAAAAATAATGTCTTTTTTATGTTCATAAGGGACATGAACTCAAAGATTATTGGTATAAATACATTCCATAAAGGATCTTCTAGTGGCTAGAAGCCCACTACCCAATAATCATCCTCATCAACTTAAATTAAACCATAGATATATAAAAAATGAATTTGATAGAAGAAAACAAAGTAAAAAGGTAACATCATTGAGCAAGAAGATAATGAAGAAGAAGATGAATTCATGTACTCTGCTGACTTCTATGAAAATTCCCCTTCATAAAGTGACATATGGTATGTTGATTTGGGTGCAACCTAACATATGATAGGAAGAAAAGATTGGTTTTTCACTTTGAATGATGCACCCAAGAAAAACATGTTTATTTGGGTGATGACACCTCATACAGTGTATAAGGAATTGGAAACATTACTTTTCCTCTTGTCACACAAACCTATAGAATCACAGATGTCTTATATGAACCTGACTTAACCAATAATCTCTTATTAGTCAGTCAAATTTTGGACCACAATTTGAAGATTGACTTTGATTATAAAGGTGGAAATAAAATGTGTTTGAATCAAGATAAATCTAGAAACTCAAAAATTATTACATGAGAATCCAATATGAGCTAAATGTTTTAGCTTGATTTCATGTAGAAAAATAATCAAACACTTATGAAAAAAACATAGACTCATCACAATTATGGCACAAAAGATTTGGTCACATCAATTTTAGATATGTCAACACACTCCATCATTATAACATGGTAAGATGATTTCCACCTCTTAATAAGGGAATAGACAAATGGCAAGAGTGCTTAGCAGGTAAACAACATAGAGCTCCTTTTTATAAATGTACATATTGGGCCCATAGGAAACTTGATTTGGTGCATATCAATCTATGTGGACTGATGACACCTAGTTATGTTGTGTTTAAGTACTTCATGCTCTTTGTTGATGATTTTAACAGAAAATGTGGGTTTATTGTCTAAATAAAAAGAGTCTGGTGTTTAAAACTTTCAAAAAAATTAAAATTGTTGTTAAAATTGAGACTGGTCAAAAAATCAAAACCATATGCTCAAATTATGGGGGGGATTACTAGTAATAAATTCAAATCATTTTTTAAATAAAACAACATTCATCATCAAATAGTACCTCCACATACACCATAACAAAATGTTTTTATTGAATAGAAAAATTGTATTATTGTGTAAATAGTGTGATGTATGCTACATGATTCAGGTTTTATAAAGGCATTCTAGGTCAAAGTAGTAAAAACCACAATATATCTACTCAATAGAGTTCTCACTCTATCTCTTGATGGGGTAATACCACAGGAAGCATGGTAGGTTGAAATCCATTTATAGCACATATTTGAGTTTTTAGATGTAAAACAAGCATGGACATTCCTTAAAAGGAGAGGACTAAACTTGACATGAAAATAAAAAAGTATGTCTTCTTAGCGTATAGTGAAGAATCACTTGCCTATATACTCTTAGATCCAAAAATTAGGTAAATATACATTAGAAGGGATGTTGAGTTTTTTAAGAAGATAAAAGCACAATATCCTTCTACAAGCTCATTTGGTAAACCAATTAGTCCTATAGAAAATGTAGAATATGGAAACCCACCAAAATATGATACTAATGATGGGAATAATGGTTCAGCTCCACCACCCATAGGAACCACTCAATGTATGCCTAAAAGGTATACTAGTACACTATGAGATGCTAAATTAGATGGTGTTCTAGACACATCTACCACTAGACCAAGGACTCATATTATGGCTCAAGGAGAGGCCAATTTGGCCTTGATGAGTATAATTTTTTAATCTGTTAAGCCATCTATAGTTTAAGAAGCCTTATATTCAAAACCTTGGAAATATGTCATGAATGTAAAATGTAATTCACTAATGGAAAACAAAACATGGTAGCTACTTTCCACCAATTTATAATCCAATAGTATGCAAGTGGATCTTCAAGACAAAGTGAAAATCATATGGAAATCTCGACAAGCATAAGGCAAGGTTGGTTGTAAATGGGTATGCATAGAAAGAAGGCATCAACTATGAGGAAACATTTAATCCCACAGTTAATAACAAAAAAATCATGATGATTTTTTCTCTAGATTCATAATTTGGTTGGAAATTCCATCAAATGGATGTCAAAAGTGCCTTTCTTAATGGATACTTATAGGAAGAAGTTTACGTGACTCAACCAGAAGGTTTTGTCATTCTTGGAAAATAAGATAAAGTTTGTAAACTTGTAAAATCACTATATGGTATAAAATAGGCTCTTAGGGCATGGTATATCAAAATTGATGAGCAAATCTTGAATTCAAAATGATTACATATGATATGAATCTCTACCTCAAACATCAAGGGAGGAGATAGTAATCATTGTTTTATATGTCGATTATCTAGTCATCACTATCAATTCAATGAAGATGATTGGGTCAATAAGAAAAATATAAATCAATCATTTGACATGATAAATATTAGTATTTTGTATTATTTTCTTGTTTTCAAAGTTTGGCAGAGATAAAATCACATATTTGTGTCTAAGCTAAAATATGATAGGACAATGCTCGATAAGTTTTTCATGATGGATTGCAATCCAATTCTCACACCTATAGAGACAAAACTCCAATTTTATCAAGTATATCCATCACCATAGGTAAATGCAACTCTATATCAGTAGTTGATAGGGAGTCTCATTTACCTCACTTATACTAGACTAGGCATCAGTTATGATGTTAGTTATCTTTCACAGTTCATGAAAGAGCCCACACTTTCCCATTAGAAAGAAACAAAGTGAGTATTGAGATACATCAAAGGAACCATGGATTTTGGCTTGGAATACAATAAAAATGATAATTTATTCTTGATAGGATACTTAGATTTAGATTATATAGGGAACATTGATGACACTTCAGGATTTGTATTCTTTTTAGGATCAAGACTGATATCATGGGGGAGAAAGAATCAAACTTATGTTTCAAGGTCCTCCATAGAATCAAAATATTTTTCAGTAGGGGGATCTATCTATGAAGTGATTTGGCTCAGATGTATACTTGAAGGATTTGGGATACCACAGAATCATCCAACAATCCTTTATGTAGATAATGAAGGAGTAGTGAAACTTGTTTTTTATCCTGTATTTCATGAATAGACCAAATGCATTAAGGTGAAAGTAAATTTCATTCATGAACATGTTCATAAAAATAACATCCATATCTAATATTTATTGATAGATCAATAACATGCAGATGTTTTCACTAAAGCACTTGTGTGGGAAACATTTTAGGCATTCAAATAATTTCTCTCCTATTCACTTGAGACAATATTGAATTAAGGGGGGAATATTAGGGTTATTAATTCATCATTGGTAAATAGATATAAATTAGTGATGTTTTATTGTTAATATATAATTAGTTTTTCCATTAGAAGCTTCGATATATTTTTGTAATACAACATATTTTAACTCTTGTATTATATTTGGGAGATTGGTTGTGTGTTACTCTACTCTGTAGGAATAATTTGATAATGCTCTCCATAATTTAGAGGGACTATTTCAAGCATTATTTCATGTATAAATAAATGTATGTAATATTTTTAATATTTGCGTGAATAAAATATATTTCTTGCATAAAATTGTTTCCATTTTCATAGGCACAAAAATGATGTCTTTCATCTTTTGCCCTATGGTTTCATGCATACTCTCATACTACGGATTCCTTTATTAGGGTTGTTCCTTATTTTATTGATATATAATTTAAAACAAATATATTTTAAAAACACATAGATTTTTTTTTCATATTACTTGGAACAAAAACCTATTTTTGTTCATTAAAATTATGTATAGATTTTTCAGAATTTCTATTTTATTATTTTTTAGTAAATTTGGTTTACAGAGTGAAACATGTATTTATTTTCAAAATAATTTATGGGTTTTTTTATCTACTATTTTAATGAAAACCCTCTTATTTTTTATAAAAGTTCCTCGTGACTTTATTTTTGTGGTGGGTTATTTAACCTTTTTTAAGTATTGTTTTTGCCTATATACACATTTAGTCTTTTATTCTTCTTTAAGGCTTTCATATTATTTTTATAGAGGGTTCAAATATAAATTTAAATTTATTATCTTTTAGCCTCAAGGTTGTGATATATATAATAAATCTATTATGGAAGTCCATGTTATTACTATCCAAAGAGGTATGGTGCATCCTTTTATTGAATATTGTATGAACATTGAATCTTCCCAATATATGAACAATGCCTAATAAGGCTATTCTAGATCAAATAGTTTATATGATAAAATCCATAGAGGCATTCTAAAATAAAATGTGTCTAAAGATTACATAACTTTAAGATAACCAAAATAAAATGTGTTTAAATATTACATCACTTGAGGATAAGATTTCACATCACAAAAATCCTAAATATACTAGTGTTAATTGCATTTATGCCTCTCCATAAATGTAACTCAAAACTTTTTATCTCAAATATGGATCTAAAAATTTAATACATATACATATAATAGTTCAAATAGTTTTCATAATGTTAATAAAAAACCAAGTGACACTTTAAGAGATATGCTTCAGAATAATTTGATCACATTGCCTCCTAATCATCTTCCACAAAAATATGAATATTATTTTACCTATCATAAGATGCATGGACATCATATGGATATTTTTTTGGTTCTTGAAGAGAAAATTAAAAAATATTATTGATAGTGATGATCCTAAAATAAATACATCCACTAGAGAAATATTAAATTTAATCGCACCTATAATTAAGCAATCTACTCTTATTGTGGTTACATCTTCTAAGGAATAATTGGAAAATGACTAGTTACATAAAGAAAATTTGGAAAAGGAAAGGTAAAAACAAGAAAAATTTCAATAGGAAAGGCTCTAAAAAGAGAAATTAATCAAATACAAATTGAAAAAAGAAGCACATGCTGAATAATAAAGTGTACTTATAGAGGAGAAAGTTAAGATATTATATTTTGACTAAGAAAAAGGTTCCTAAATAAGATGGGCAAAGCAAGATAATTCTAATTTCACAAGAATTATTTCCAAGGAAGAAAATATAAATCATTAATTATAACTATATCCTTTGATTCTAGATATTAATAATAATGGGAATATTGAATAGCAAAGAAAACCTAAGAAATTAGTTCTCTCTATAGACACCGACTACATATATTTATGAATATAGAAAAAATAATAAATTAAAATTAATGATATTTCAAATGATGATATAGTAGAGGACTCAACAGATAATAGACATGAATTATGGTTGAGAGGTACATGACCTACATGGGGACATTCCATTTAAGGGATAATTGGCTAGTAGAAACATAATCCATTGTACATAGCTTCTTGATGTTTGATTAATTGATTATTTCCCCTACTCTTCTATTTTTTACATGCATTCCTTCATATGCTCTGATTATTCATCTATATCTTTCTTTATCTTCACTTTGTCCTTTCCTTTTCTTTGTGTATCCTAATTTATACATCACCAACATCTACCTTATTATGGTGCATCCTTCATAAGAGTATCATTCTAATGCATGTCCTTATGGCACGTCACTTGCTCACTCCTACATATTGACTACTTATTCAAGCTATGGATTCTATTGAGTTGAAAAAAACACATACATTTATGATCACATAAATTTGTTACTTCTTATCCCACTCCATGTCTCGTATATTCTTTTGACCTATGAGGTTATGATTCAAATTTATAGTGGGGTCACACTTATTTCCTTCACTTACTCCACATTACCATGGTGCACACTATGCCATAAAATATTTTATATATTATTTATATACCCCCCATAAATATATTTTTGAAGCCTTGATGATTAGTCTTGCTTGAGTATATCAATGTATGTCAAAATTTCAACTATTTTAAAAATAGAAAAAATCAAGATAACCAAAAAATAAACAATCAAGACTTAAGCATGATAGATTTTCTAGTTACATTATTTATTTTTGTTATTTATCACATGTTTGGTAGATTACATTTTTTTTTCATATGCACATACATTTCACGATATATGAGTGAGATGTATTACATACAAATACACATGATACATTGATGCATAGATGCAGGACATTCCTATACCTAGGGGCCATTCTAATGTTGGGGGCATATTTTTTCACATGTCACATTAATACACATTATATTTTTATATGTCCTTTCCATTTACCATGTTGATCTACATGGTTTGCTTACACATGGTTTTCTATCAATCATACTGTATACAATGTTAGATTTCATGGATATGCTACTTTACTATGTTTTAACATTAACATACATTGATAGTATAAAATTGTTGACTTTTTATATGTTTCATTTTTATTGGTTCCTTTCATAATAGGATAATAGTTGTTTGTCTATTTTTTTGTCCCTTGGTTTTGTTTGTGTGAAATTTTATTTTCCATTGTTTACATAATCTTAGCCTTGTCTATGTGACATTTTATTGTACATTATTTGTGGCCTCTTAGCAATGTGTGTGTGAAATTTTATTGTCCATTATTTTTGGTTCTTAGCCTTGTGTGTGTGACATTTTGACCCTTATCCTTGTGTTATATTGAATGATATTTTGTATGCTTATGTTATGTGCACCATAATATGGCATTGTATTCTTATGAATGGATTAATATAAGGATATATATTGAGCTTGATAATGTTTATGAGTTTGTCATATTTTGGTCCATATCATGCATTTTTTATTTTTATTTTTGGTTCCATGTTTCACATCATGTACCTTTATTCCAGTCTTATTCAACCATTATATTAATGATGGTTATTACTATGTGATTCATTTTTATATCTATATTAACATGAAACTTATGTCTTACATTACATGTCTCATATATGATTTGATGATACATTCATACTATGATGATAAATTATCCACATGTTGATGTGATTCTACATGATTATATATTTTGCATAACATGATACAATTAACTCTTTTGTTTTAACATGAATAAATTTCAAGCTACATTCATTAATTCAGAAAAGGGATATATTAGTGAGTTTGTCATAGATATTTAATCCTCCATGAGTAGAAAAATTCAAAATTTGTTATAGTTTATTGGGTTCAGATATTTTATATTGATTTAGATTATCAGTTTGGTTCAAATATGAGATGTGTTTAAATATTGGAATAAAATTTTAAGGCATATACCATGTATATTCACTCATTTTACAATGACATGAGTTACAATTTTTCAACAAAATAACATGTATATGCATAACATTCTATATCATATTGGCAAAAATTAAATCAAATTACTATGCATGAAGCTTGTTCATGCATACACACCATTATAGTTTTGTATTTCAAAACATATTCAATGGTATTTATAAGTGATCACCCTTGAATATATAAGTCTAGTTAAAGTGGTTGATTCATGTATATTGAGGTAATATACTTGAGGTTCAGTGACACTCAATGGCTATAAATTAGACAAAGCGAGGTTATATGTGGTTCCCTCCTTAGCATCTTGGGGTGTAATATTAGTTATAAGAATAGTGTGGTTGAATATTTAGTGATTTTTAATGGTCTAGGCACTACCCTTTCAATGAGGGATGGGGTTTTTTATCTTCCCAACCTATGGCCTTACCTTAGCACATAAATTTTGGTAGTAATCACCCAAAAATATTCATAACAATTTAAGAAGGAAGCACATTTATCTAATTCTTCAAAAAGAAAGCATCATATCCAAAAACATGTTATAGTTCATCATGGTTCAACCAATTATAGGTGTAATCCTTCCTTATTATTTAAGTTTCAAATTTTTAATTATAGTTTAAATTTTATATTTCATACATGGACATTGAGTATTGCATGTTAATTTTAGGTTGCATGGAGAAAATTACACATTTGGATCCTTCTCCTAAATACAAAGTGTGTTACACACACTCAAGTACATCTATTTTTATTTTAATTTAGAGTTTTACTTCATTTCAATATTATAATAAAATGGGGGCTTTGGTAGACATAAAATACATGATTAGATACTTGGAAATGTTAGTTTTGACCTACTTTCACCTTACATAACTTATGTGTACATGTATGGCTCTTATTCGCACCTCTCTCACATCCACATGATTTCCATGGGCCTAACCTTCCCTATTTTATATTAGTCACTTATAATAATTCCCTAGTATGTGTCTACCCTATTCAAAATATTATTCAAACTACCTCTAGATCATAAAATTAGTTTTCCTTCTTTCTAGTCATAAATGTCAGGCTTGGACTGTTCTTGAATTCCAAACTCATTCAAGTCTAAGAGACTCATCCCATACCAAAAAATTATAAATTTTCAAATTCAAATCTTTTCTATGGGTAAACTCATAATTTTTGCATGTTGGTGGTGTGAAAAAATATTAAAAGAGTCACATATAAATAAAAAAGTAGGTTTAATAATATTACCTACCTAGTAAGCACTTACAAACATAATCAAACACTTGCATATTCAAAGGGACCACCCTATGATTTTTAATTTATCCATCAATCACAAGGACTAGGTTCTATCCAAGTCTAAATCATCTCAAATCCAAGCCAAACTTAGAATTTTCCAAGTATTAAAATCTAAATTATAGGTTACATTAATTAAATTATCAATATTACATGCATACACCTAATGGGTAGAGCTACATGGAGGTTTACTTCCCTCTTCAGATTATTATATATGTAGGTATCTCTCAAACATTCATTTAGGATTGGTTGGAGTTAGCTCAACCTACCTTATTTCCAAAATTTTAAATTAAAACCTAGTGTTGAAAGTAGACCTAGGGTTTCAAAGAGAAGGAGAAAAATTTCTAGTGTTACATGCATAGTTAGCTTACAAGTGGGTGCATCAACTTGTGTAAAAATATATAAGCATTAATCACTCAGATGGAACTATTAGACTTAGAAAATAACATATTTTGGTACCATATAGAGGCTAATGAACTCGTCCAGACATACCCTGAATCTCATATCTTGATTTGAGTGACTCACAATCTAGTTTCTCACCTTTACTGATTTTTTTTTTCAGTCTTAGACCTACACATAGTAGTAAGCTACTAAGTATCTTAATCCTCTTAGTATTTTACATAAATATCAAATATAATTATCCAACGATATTTTTTGTTTTGCATTCATATTTGTGTTTTATTATAATATAATCTAAGTTAGTTCCTTAGTTTTATCTTGTTAGGTTCATTAATAAAAATAAGGTAAAACAAAAATTAAATAATTAAACAATATAAAAATAAAACTTCAATACAATAAATTAAAATACTTACTCTCCCCATACATTAATATTTTCATATTATTATTACATATATCCTCAATTTTATAGATCCAAACATTTATTATTTGTACTAATCTAGTGTCAAACAAGAGGGACAATAATCATTTGAGTGTGGAGAGGATTATCCACTATCCAACCATAAATTTGGTGGGAGAACATCATTATTGTTATATGGGGGGCCTCTACACATTTTTAGGCACATGAAACCTTACATGCATAACGCGCATGAAGATGACAAGAGGGCCTATGCCTATCATGCTACTTGATGTAGGGAGATCATGAGGCATGGATGATGTGGACCAAAAATTCAATTAAATATTATAAAAAATTTAATTTAAATAGTTTAATTCAAAACTTAAAATTTAAAATTACACCTTTGTGTTGGGTTCCTAATAGCAAAGGATGTCAACTTGGCCCAAACCCATCCTTATGCAAGTCTATCTGACTAGTGTAACTATTATCAAAACCCAAAAAAGAAAATAATAATAAAGTTAATTTAAATTATTCATTTAATTAAAAAATAAAAAATTATACCTTTGTGTTGGGTGTCTAGTAATAGATGAAGGACATCAGCTCGATCCAACATCTTCCTCCCACATGTCTATTAGATGAGTGGACCTATCTTAAAAACAAAAAATATAAAATTTAAATTAAATTAAGTACTTAAATTTAAAAAATATAAATATAAATTATACCTCCACACTGGTTCCATATAAGTAACAGAGGAAGAATTCAAATCATCCTAACCTCATCCTTTTGTGGGTCCACCTCACTAGTGGACCTATTATAAAAAACAAAAATATCTTCAAATTAATTCAAATACTTCAAATTAAAAAATCAAGCTAATAATTATACCTTTGCATTATGTCCCTACGTCTATCCTCCCTCATACCCTCATTCCTATCATCAAAACTAATAATTGTATTAATAGTTAAAAATAATGAAATTAAAATAAAAACTGATATACAAAAGTAATTAAAAATGAATATATATAAATTTTTGTACCAATGGTAAGATTATCTAGTTGATGGGAAGTGTGGTAATTGTTGACGCAAGAAAATTGCACCCGGGGCAAGGAGGTCGAACTCCTGCCTTTTCTCTACAACATGGAAACTCCTCTCTCACCTGTGGGATGATGAAGCAGGAGAGGAGAGTCTCTAGATAAGAGCTAGCTCCCTTTGATGTATCATTGTTTGTTTCAGGCAAAGCAAAATATGGATATATATAGATATATAGATAAACTGGGAGGAAAAGGGAGGAAGATGTAGAAAAAAAAAAAACCTACTCTAAAGAGGTGATACACCAAAACCAGATGACCTTCCCACATCCACACTCAGGATAAAAAAAAACAACATACATACACTCAGGCTTGGTAGAAGGACCAGGGTGCAAGAGAATGATAGGGAGGTTCTTATGGAAAACACAAGAACAGGGACTCACCAAGATGCTGTGGAATACATACTGAAAATGACTTACTCTGTTTTTGCACCCCAAATGGAACTCTTCTCCTGTCAGTTGCAGAAAAATGGCGCCTTATGGATCGCTAGTGTGTTGGTATTTGGACCTGTGAGAGCATTAAAATAAAATGACTAAACACAAATCAAACACACAGGACATACAAAGGGTATCCATCCAAGAAAGAGGTAAAACTGTCTTTATTTGATCCAGGTAGAAATTTTAATAGGGCTGCACCTGACTAAACTATAAAAAGATTATTACAAAATGAACAAGGTCGCAAACTTATATCAAAAAGCAAAGAGGAAACTCATTGGTATTTTGCTTACAAGTGGCCTATCACGTCTTCCTTGGGAAGAAAAAAGAACACTATTGATGACATCAAAAATTCTGTTGGGACCATGCTTGCTATTTTGTCCCTTTTCATTTTGTCTTATCTGCCTACTTGGCCCATGGGGCAAACTTCTAAGCAGGTCGCTTGATTTTTTAGCTCCTTCTGGAAATATTTCTTCTTTGTTTTCCTCAGCACCCTTTGCCCCTCAAAATCTCCCTTTGGTTCTTTGGTCGAAAGTCCCTTGTTATTCGCGTAGACTACTGACAGGCCTAAGGCTTTGCTTTTGGTCTCCTCACGGCCTTTGACTTATCCACCTGTTAGTCGGCTTGCATCGGCTGCTAATGCAGACTACTTTTCCTTTTGCCAGTCGGGTCCATGTTGGCTTCTGCGGCTTACTTGTTGGCCTTCGCTATCTACCTCATTAACTTAGATAGTCCCTTAGACGTCGTCGGGCCTTCTCGTGTCCTTCGCATACTGTCTTGTATGTTTTTTAGGATTTGAAAGCCCCGTGGGTTTTATTCAGGCTATTTCCCCATGGACAAAAAGTCCGCGGGAGTGCTCCCAGGCTGCTCATTTTATTTGCTACGGGCTTTTGTCTGCATAAATTTTTCACAGACAAAAAGTCCATGGAAATGTTTCGATTATTCTCGCTGTCTTTAGCACGGGATTTTGTTCCCAGACATTTTACGTGGACAAAAAGTCTGCAAAAATTGCCTTTGCTTCATGCAACACAGCCCGACCTTTCCTTTTGAAAATGCCTACCCCTTACCTTAGACTTTGCTTGATTTGAGACTTAGCAAATTTGAAAGAACTTAAACAATTTTTTAACCTTACCCAGATCCTTTTGAAGCATTGACCCTCCATTAGGGCATTTGAACTTGGACTCCCCTTTGGCCAAGGACAATGAACATTGAAACAGACCCGCTGATGAACTAGGCTAAACCAATGAACTTGACGAAGGATGAACCAAGTGCTGATGAACCTCCTGTATTGAACCAAGCCTGAACTGGACATGTTAAACTTGAAAATAGACCTTGCAGCCTAAAAATGATTGGTTCTAAAATGCAAGGGAGAAGTTGACCATAATTTTGCCAGGGGCAAAATTGGAAAACAGATTCGAGACTCACAGGGGAAGTACGCCTGCCATGCTTAGAACCCAGTTGCCTTTGAATATCCATTGGGCACAGATTCGGATGTAGCTACAATGAAAATTAACAACAGCTCCAAAATATTTGAGAATCAAACATGTAGAAATACCCCACATGCAAAGGGAAACACACAAGGCTAAAAATCACTACCTGTGCAATTGCACTTAGGGAAAATGGGAAAAAACAACCAAAAGCAAACTACTATATACATCTAACCAGGAATGTCTGCCTTTCTCCTAGATCCAAGGGGAAACTTCTCAAGTCCCCTTCTTGGCAAAAGGACTTATGGCGCCAGGCAAGTAGTTGAATGAAAAAGCGAGTTGGTAGCCTGCTCCTCTTGCCTGTTACCTGAGTCGACTGGAATCCGAGTGGATATTCAAACATGCTCCCAACATATACATACTCTGTTTGTTCTTGGAAGCTTGCCTCCTATTAGTTCTTCAAGTTGGTGTTTCCCATCAAGAAATTGATTGATGTCGACTCATCACCATAAGCCCCTTGATACACACCCCTGACTGGCTTGCTCTCTTTTGCCTCATGCTCGGGTCCCATGGTATGACCATCCTCCTTTATGATTTCCAAGGAAGTATCTTCAGATTCACCAACCTTTTGAAGGAGTAAATCTGGAAAAATGTAACCTCCTTGCATGCTTATTTGAAACCCAATGCTGCCTTCTTCATTCTTAGCCAACTCACAGCCTACCTGGAGAATAGCACAGCCTGCCTTGACACCTTCAAATGAATTATTCGAAACATGAACAAGAGATTTCCCATGCTCCTCCACGTCACTGTGCTTGATCTCCTCCTCAGTTGCAATTATGAAGTCTCCCTGGTCAGTCATAAACTGAGCATAATCCATATCAGGGAAGGCCTGATAGCTTTCTTGGAGGTGTATGGATGGAATGCATTTGGACACAAAATCTATCATTTGATCTGAAACATCCATCACACGTTCGCTGAGGAGACCTGCTCTAGACTCCAATTTTGTAATTCACCTATCCAAATCTTCCTGGAAAAGCCTTTCCCAAAAGTCATAATCATTATCAGGGATGAGAGTAGCCTCTCTTTCTTCAAGAGTTAGACTAAAACCTTCCTCCTCCTCCTCCTCCTCCTTACTGGTCCAAGATTCAACTATTTGCTTCTAGCTCATGGTCCTAGGATTGGACTCTTACTTTTGTGAGCAGGCAGCAACTTTGTCATTTTGAAGGTCCTGGGCTAGTTTATGATGCTCCTCCTTCCAGCTTGGAATTTGGAGATCATGTTTAAAGACCTGAGGAGGCTAGGGAATAATTGGGAGGGTTTGCTCATGCATAGGGAAATCTATCTAAAGAGAGGAGTGCTAGAAAGCTAGGTGCACGGGATTGAGGACAGGACTGATTGATGCATTAGATGAGCCAGAATGAGCAAGTGCCATCTAGTAGAAAGGATTCGGCACACAAGGGAGAGCTTTTTCTAAAATAAGAGAGGGTAAACCCTGTGCCAAAACTTCTTGATTTTCATCCCTCCACTTCACCATCACTTCATCAATATTGAAATTAGCTTGTGGATTGGTGAAAAGGATACCTTTTGGCGTTGGCTAGTCTGTAGTGTCTGAAAGCTCCATCTCCTTTTCACCCAGCAGTCTCATCTTCTTTTCTAGTTCTTCAATCCGCTTGGCCAGGTCATCCTCATTTTGCATTTCTTCATTTTGGATAACGTCTTTCTCCTCTTTGTTGTTCCATGTGTTTCTAATCATTTTTTGCTATTTAATATTTAGAAGAAATAAGAAACTAAAGTTAAATGGTTAGGGGTTAGATGATACCTAGATGAAGCTGCTCACTGTATCCAGATGTTGTAGGAGCTCCTCTTTGGCTGTGGAGGATGACACCTATAGAGAGAATAAGACTTAAATAGAGAGATTGTTAGAGATAGATATGGTGGACTGCCAATCGATATGCTCGGTCCCATAAGGGCAAAGACTTCCTTGAGGGATGACAGTCCACTTATTGACAAAAAGATTGATGCTAGAAAAGAAATGGTGAAAGACTAAACAAAAGAAATAGAGATAATGCGTACCTATATTCTACTATCGGTCTATCACAGTTGTCGATGTTGGTTAGTATGTCAGCATCGATTAGGCTGCCGACGTCGGTAGGCTCAGGTTTGTGCTTGTGGTCGACAGAGGGAGTCTAGGAGTTAAAAGGGTCTATGCAGGGTTGCAAGGAGACAAATAAGGTCTGCAAAAGGATAAAGGTAGATGATAGGTTGTCAAAAAGGGTCAAGATAAAAAGAAGGCTTTATAGCCTCTCCAAGAAGAAAGCTGGGTCTGGTTGAAGGTCGGGTCTGGTCTGGTAGTATTTAGAGATAGGAAATTGACTAAGTTATTCTAAATTAATCAAATGAAAGGGTGAAAGAAATACTTAGCTCTAGTGAGATGAAGAGCCAAGATGTCGAACACTTGTGCTTGTTACGGCTAATGTCCAGGTCCCCGTGCAATGCTTCAGTCCAATCTGGAGTGACTGGTGTAGAGTCTCTGTGGCCAAGGGAGCATTAGTTGAAGTCTGATGCTTGTTGATGTCTCAGAGTCTAAGAGGAAGAGGGTGAAAGAACCAGATCCTAGAGAGAGCAGTCTATTCGAGAGTCCAAGAGCTAAGATTCATCTAAGAGTTTTTGGGGGCCATTCAATGTTAGACATCAGTTTATGTAACTGACGTTGGCTAGCCCACCGGTGTTGGCCGAAAGTTGACCAACGTTGGTGGCTGAAGAATGGGTAAATGGGCTAAGAAGCCCGTTCTTCATCCACCAAGTGCACTTGTTGGTTGGGGAATGGTCAAATGATGGGGTTAATAAGCATGAGGGTTAGTTAGGGAATAAATAGGGAGTGAGAATAGGTCTTAGGTGAGTCATGGGGTGAGAAAAGTTCTAAGGGCGAGGTGTCCAAGGTGAGGTGTCCTAGGTGAGTTGTCCTAGGTGAGTTGTCTTAGGTGAGGTCATAATTTAAAATAAGTTGTTTATTTTAAATTAATAAAGTGTGGGTTAGGACCAAGGGGAGTCGACACAATTTTGGTGTCTACATTTGCCCCTTTTTGTCTTGTTGGTTGTTCTGGATGAACTACAAGACAAAAATAGGAGTAAGTTGCCCCAGGTATGGATGAGGTATTCCCCCTCAAAGCAGGAGTCGAGGGAAGGTAACTTGATGTTGGGTGCCGATTTGATAGGCAGTCGATGGATATGGTGAAGTTTGAGTGTGAACACTGCAATAGTTGGGATTATGTGTACACCACTTCACATGGTAGATAGGTCAAATTATTGCAGTCAAAGGTTGAGGAGTGCTAAAATTGAAATAACTGGTCCCCAGCATTTAGTCGTAGCTGATTGGGTTAAATGATCAAAGCTGTAGCTCCAATGGTCGTCATGTTCCAAGTATCCTGGGCTTAGGAAGTGCTCTTGGAAAACATAAAAAAGTCACAAGTAGTGGGGATCAATTGGAGTGTGATCCAATACTTGTGAGGGTCATAATATGAGGTGTGCAAAATTTTGCTATCTATTCGTGAGGTAGCATACATGCAATCAAAATAACTAAGGCAAAGTTCTCTCGAAAGTGGTCATGGTCAGAGGAGATAGGCGTAATCTCCATAGTCATTGGTCAAGTCAGATTAAGATATAAGTAAGCTCAAAGGTTGTTTTTTGTGGTTAGGGAGATGTATGTGATCTCCAGTGTGCCCCATGAGAAGTCAAAAGTGACTTCTACAGTGTCAGGGCTGGTTGATTGGTCATGATTTGGTTAAAGGTTAGATGGTTGGTCTGTCAAGTAGATGGACAAATGAAATGGCCATCATAATTAGGGAGACGAATGGGGGAATGGTCAAGCTAAACTCAGAAGACTGAGTGATGCCTACATAGCCCCTATTGTAAAGGGCATTAGACCAATGTAGTTTAGAAAAAGGGTCAAAGTGGTCGATAGTTGGTCAGGTTAGAGATGTCAGCATTTCCCATATGTGTGATGGTACATGCTTGAAATGATGAAGATATGATGATGTTATAGCCTTTTCCATATTATGTGATGGTGTATCTGTAACATTGGTAATGTGGTCTTTCATCCCTAGCAATGTTCCATATTGGTGATGGTGTATGCCAAAAATGAAATGAGTATATTTATGCTTCAGCAAGTAATGGTTTATGCTTGACATAAATTGTGTATGGTTGATAGTTTCCATGTGTATTTTTTTCCATAGAAACTAGTATAATGGACTATGATAATGTTAGTGGTCTGAAAAAGGTTTGGTTTGGTTTGGTTTGGTCAGGTCGGGTTTGGTCTGGTTAGATAATGATTTGGTTTTATGTGACAAAGATGTATAAGAAGTGAAAGGTGCATTGCTCTTTCATTGACAAGGACTATAATGATAGCATAGATAAGGTTTTTTGGAAGCAAAATCCCCGTTCATGCATTACGTCATTGACCACAGGTTTGTGTTAGAGAAGTAGTTGAATCACTTGACATTAAGTGAGCTCGAAATCCCTTGAGTATGTTGGGGTGATAGGCATGATTGTGTGAGATGTAAGGATAGGGTAACCCTTTTTGGCAGGAACAATTTTGCCCCTTTTATAGGTGACCCTGAGAACAACTATAGACAAGTCCATGACTTAATAATTTGTCAGTCATATTATTTTTTGTGGGACTGATCAATGCGGGAAGTCCACTTGGGATGCTGTTTTGTTTTGTGGTCAGGTTGTGCTGTGTATGTAGCAAAATTGAAGCATAGCCATCCTTTGAGGGAGTGGTTTATATTCTGCTTTGTATGTGTTGATGTCATTGAATAGCTATCCTTCAAGGGAGCAGTCTATTTTATTATAGCAATGATGCAGTTGTTCTTTGAGGGAGCAGTCTACATTTATAGTTTATGACATTTGAATAGGCATCCCAATTTTACGTTTTATTTGTGGACTGAAATTTTGGTCATGGACTTGACTATAGAGGTTTAAGGGTTTCCCTTTTTAGGACAAGGCATTCATGCTTGAAAAAAGGGTTGACTAATGTAGGGAAAAAGGGTTAAAAGAAATAGGCATGACAATGATGGGGGGTTGCTCAAGGGATGAGCTCAAGTTAAATGTCAAGTGAGTGATTACTTGATTAACAGTAAAATGGTCGTAGACATAAGGCATAAAGGGGCTCAAGTTTTGTTCGGCCTTCGAGAGAAGATAGACAACAAGTACCTAATCCATGTTATGTGTGTTATGATGTAGGGTCTGAGTCAATTAGGAGCAAACTTGCCCCGTTTTCTTCTTTCCATGTTGGTCATGTGTTGGTCGTTGTTGTAGGCAGGTTTTGGTCGATGTTGGTCGTGAAGTCGGTTAGTATGATGTTGGTTAGTATGTTGTTGGCATTTTGTACAATGTTGAACATAGTTGTTGTAGTCTTGGTTAAGAGTGGGCCAATAATAGCCCAGGTGGTGAATGTGCTTGGCAACCGAGTTACCGCTGAAATGTTCCCCACAAATCCCATCATGGGCTTGTTTAATGACATGGGAAGTCTCAGTGGTTGTTAGGTATTGGATAAGGAGGCCGTCTTGACCTCATTTGTAGAGATGTCCCCCCAGCATGGTGTAGCAAGCAGTGCTTTTGATAAAAGCCCACCATCCATTGCTAGAGAGATTGGGAGGTATGATAAAATATGTCAAGTAGTCAACAAGTCATTTATACCAAACGTCATGTGGACTAGAGAGGTTAGGAGGAATTTCCCCTAGTGATGTTGGTCGAGACATGTCCAAGATAGAAATCTTGGGTTGTGTTGGTTGAGAGGTCTTGACGAATAATGGATATGTCAAAGGTGTAGAAGTCTATTCTTTTCCTTTATCCTTCATGGTTTGGGGCCTAGTGGCCACATCAATTGTGTTGATTTTGAATAAAGGAGTGGATGGTGGTAAAGGGACCATAGTCTTGTATGGGGATCCTGATTTAGGTGAAGAGGTTTGGGAGGCGTGGGATGGTGTCAAATTTTTTTCAAAAGAGTGGTCAGAAGAAGCCTCAATGTGAGGGGTGTCCTTTTTCAAGTGTTGGTGAATAACAACCTTAAGGGCACAACAATGCTCAGTATCATGTCTAGGTGTGCGATGATACCAGCAGATTTTAGTGTCATCGAACCAAGATGGTTTTGGTCCAAGATGTTGGCATGGTTTGATAGGCAGGAGGACAATGCTAGATGACTACAACAATCGACATAACATCAACACATAAGACCCCTTTAATGGCTTTGTGCTTTTTGTTGTAGTTGGGGTTGACAACTTTTGTTTAGGAGTTGTTGAGGGAGTTTGTCGTATCATCTTTGTGGTTGGTGGCGTGGCCATATGTGGAGATGGCATGTGTTTGATGAGAGGTGATGGATGTTTTAGAGGAAGTGTGTTTTTGGTGGGAAAAGGGTGTAATGGAGGCAATTTATTTTTGTTTTTGAAAGGTGTTGGAGTAGGAAGCACTCCTATTAAGGTGGAAGGGTGTGGGCCCAAAATAGAGGGCGATGATGATGGTGGGGGAGGAGTTCTCCGATGTGGTTTAGTAGCCTTCTTTAGTTTAGTGTGAGGACTACTATTGGGTGAGGTGAGGTTCAAGTCTACCTTCACTTGTGGGTGAGTGAGGTTTGATTGAGGGCGAACACCGAGAGATTTAATCTGTTTCGGCATAGTAGATGCCTATGAGGGTTTGGGTGAAGTGATAAGTTCTTCTCTCGGTGGAGAAGGATTTAGAGATTTTGGCTCTTCACTTGGATAAAACATAGGAATGGTCATGGCTTCTGCGTGTGGTCGAATAGCGGGGAAAGTATGATCCCCTAATGATGATAAGAAGGATGAGGGTGAGGCAGCTGGCGTTAGTGCCATCAAATTATCCTCCATTATGGGAGAGGTCAAAGTAGACTCTCCCACATGTGAAAGGGGGTTGGATAGAGGACAAATAGGAGAAGAAGGCTCTTCTACCTGTGGTGGACAAATAGGAGAAGAGAGTTCTTCCACCTGTGGTGGACAAATAGGAGAAGAGAGTTCTTCCACATGTGGTGGACAAATAGGAGAAGAAGGCTCTTCTACCTGTGGTGGATAAATAGGTTGATTAACCTCTTCAGACTGTGGAAGAGGTTGGTTAGAAACCATGTCGATCATGCGTATATTACGCTCTTGAAGGTCATCGACTATGGTCTGAATGTTATGCTGACTGGGGGGCTGGTTAGGGAATGGTTGTCTAAAGACATCTATGTTTTGGTTAGCCGGTGCATTTGGGTTATCCAAAACAAGATCCCCCTTGTCTAACATGTCTTGAATGATGTTCTTGAAGGTTTTGTAGTTGTCTGTGTCATGACCTTTGACACGGTGGTAGTGACAGAAGTCATTTTCCCTATACCATGTAGGGATGGCTTTTGAGGGGTCAAATTGAGGTGGTCAAATTTGAGGGAGATTGAGGACCCCCTGCTTGAATAGTTTATCCAAGACGGAAGCATATGATTCTCCTATTGGAGTATATTGATGTTGTACATGTCGTTGTTGGAATTGTCGTGTGATGTATTCTGATGTGGAAGGTTGAGATTGGTTGGTTGTTGTTGAAGATGATGGCCTAAGGACCATAGCATTTGTTGATCCCTTGGACTTGGAATTGGAAGAAGAATGTTTGGAAGATGAAGGGTCATTGGATTTTGTGTTACTACGCATTTGACCTTGTCTTCTTCGACTGCGCGGAGTTCAAGCTTTCTAGCCATGGTAAAAGCTTCATCAAATGTGTAGAATGTTTGAACCTGCAAAGTGGATGAGATGTGCTTGGCACATGCTCTTGAAAATATCTCAATGAGCTCAGTTTGAGGAAGTGAAAAGGAGAGTTGGTTAATCAAACCTCTCCAATGGGCAACGAAGTCAGCTATTGACTCATCGTCGAATTGTTGAATAGAATAGAGGTCTGTAATGGAGACCTTCTTAGTGATGTTAATTGAAAAGTAGTCAAGGAATAATTGAGAGAGTTGAGTGAAAGAAAAAAGAGAATGACTGGTAATGGAGCTATACCAGTCAAGGGCGGTGCCAGAAAGTGACATGGGAAACATGCGAAGTAATAACACATTGTCGTGTGTTATAAGGTAACAAGCATTTCTAAATGCTCGTAAATGTTGTTGTGGGTCCTCTTTACTCTAAAAATGAGTAAATTTAGGGAGTTCCCACTGGTTAGGATATGGTCGAATAGGCACTGAAGGGTGAATGGGTTCGTTGCATATTGGTTCATATGAAAAAACATTGCTTGAACCAAAAATGGATGTCTCAAGGTTAGACATCTTATCCATCAACATCTTGATTAGATCTATTGATGAATTGGCAAGTGGAGCACCCCCCAGGTTGTAAGGTACCTAGAAGGCATTAGGAGGGGCATATGATGTACTTGGTTGCGCTTGCATAGGCACAACATATTGGTAGTTCGTCATAGGGACTGAGGTTGAGGTCAAGGGGGATTGTACCATGAAGCTAGAGGGCACAACTTGACTAGGTGCTGCCAAAGGTGATTGAATATTGGTGACACTGGTTAAAGGGTAGGTGTTCACTCTTGTATTTGTGGGTGCAAGAGTGTGTGGGCTAGAGACAACCAAGTTCTAAAAAGGTGTCCAACTTGATTGAATTGTCTGTGGTTGAGGGGGTACGAAAACCCCAGTGGAGGTAGGTCCAAAAATGGAAGTGGAGGCCCAATTGTGGACATTGGTCATGGTCAGGTTAATGGTCAAGGTAATAGCCTGAGTTATTATGGGCTGGGTAGCAGATGCTGTTGATGTCGTTGCCACTTTAGTGACGGAAGTTGTCATCCCATAATCAGGATTACCTGAAGGGTCTCATGTTTGGCTTCTTGTGAGATAGTGTTGGAGAGCCTTGACATTATGGTCAAATAATCTCTCAAAGTTTTGATCCCCTTTGGGAATAATTAGATGTTGGTCGGGGGCAGGTTGGACAGGAGTATGTTCAATGTCTGAAATATACTCCATTTGGGGACTTGATATGAAAGACGAAGGTGGAAGTGGTTGTTGCCTTGCATGGTCAATAAAGGATTTGGTTTGACTATGTGTCAAATCCATCCAAGGCAAAAGGTGTCTAGGTTCCAGAAACTATATATTTTAGTTTCAAAAAACCAGAAGGGGTGTTTTACAGCAAGAAAGTTGGGTTTTAAGCTTGTTGTTTTGGAAAAAGTTTGTTGACAGTGACCAACGTTGGTTGAAAAATCGATGTCAGTGAAGATATGTTGCCGACCTCGGTGGAAAAACTGATGCCGGTGAGTAAAAGTTGCCGACGTCAGTTGAAAAACCGATGTCGGTGTCTGTGTGTTTCCAGAAACTCAAAAAACTAAAAGTTTTTGGACGAAAAAGAAATTTTGAGTTGTTTTTGAACTCAGAATAATGTGTCCTTACCAGCTCAAAAAAACAAATAAAAATAGCAAAAGTGATGAAGGGAAGCAACCTCTAAACGTTAAATTTCTAAGAATAAATTTTAGAGTCGTGGTGGCTTATGCCTTAGAAGAATATGTTTGGAAGTGGGCTTTTTAGAACAGGTCCTAAAAGAGGCAGTCTAAGGTTGGTTTCGGGTTAGTTTTGGTGCTCAAAAAGTCTATGTTAGGTTCTGCACATGTCTTGGTGCTAGGGGCTTGCTCCTCTCACTTCACGAGCCCAGAGCCAAGCTGGGTCGCTTAGCCAATATATACTTCACCTATAGTTTATACTCTGCCAGAGAATAGAGTGGGTCCTCCTCTTGGTTGTGAAGTCCAAGTAGGATCGCTAGGAAGGGTAAGGTATCTGCTAGGTGGTAAAATGATGGAATTTACACATACCAAAAAATGCGCTTCTTGATGGTACCAGGCTACCTAACTAGTGGATTTAAACTCAGAGTCGCCAGATGTTGAAGAAACTCAATTTTTTGTAATAGGACTAGCATCAATCCTACAACTCTACTACGTTAAAAAACTTGATGTCCCACCAGGCGTGCCAAAACTATTGACGCAAGAAAATTGCACCCGGGGAAAGGAGGTCGAACTCCTACCTTTTCTTCGCAACATGGAAACTCCTCTCTCACTTGTGGGATGGTGAAGTAGGAGAGCAAAGTATATAGATAAGGGATAGCTCCATTTGATGTATCATTGTTTGTTTCAGGCAATGCAAAATATGGATATATAGATATATAGATAAATTAGGGGGAAAAGGGAGGAAGAGGCAGAAAAAAAAACTACCTACTCTAAAGAGGTGACACATCAAAACCAGATGACCTTCCCACATCCACACTCAGGATCAGACAAAACAACATACATACACTTAGGCTTAGCAGAAGGACCAGGGTGCAAGAGAATGACAGGGAGGTTCTTATGGAAAACACAGGAACAGGGACTCACCTAGATGCTGTGGAATACATACTGAAAATGACTTCCTCTATTTCTGCACCCCAAATAGAACACTTCTCCTGTCAGCTGCAGAAAATGGCACCTTGTGGATAGCTGGTGTGTTGGTATTTGGACCTATGAGAGCATTAAAAGAAAATGATTGAACACAAATCAAACACATAGGACATACACAGGGTATTCATCCAAGAAAGAGGTAAAACTGTCTTTATTTGATCCAGGCAGAAATTTTAGCAGGGCTGCACCTGACTAAACTATAAAAAGATGATTACAAAATGAACAAGGTCCCAAACTTATATCAAAAAGCAAAGAGGAGACTCATTGGCATTTTTCTTGCAAGTGGCCTATCATGTCTTCCTTGGGAAGAAAAAAGAACACTATTGATGACATCAAAAATTCTGCTGGGACCATGCTTGCTATTTTGTCCCTTTTCATTTTGTATTATCTGCCTACTTGGCCCATGGGGCGAACTTCTAAGTAGGTCGCTTGATTTTTTAGCTCCTTCTAGGAATATTTCTTCTTTGTTTTCCTCAACACCCTTCGCCCCTCAAAATCTCCCTTTGGTTCTTTGGCCAAAAGTCCCTTGTTATTCGCATAGACTACTGACAGGCCTGAGGCTTTGCTTTTGGTCTCCTCACGGCCTTTGACTTATCCACCTACTAGTAAGCTTGTATGGGCTGCTGATGCAAACTACTTTTCCTTTTGCCAGTTGGGTCCATGTTGGCTTTTGCGAATTGATTGTTGGCCTTCATTGTATGCCTCGTTAACTTGGATAGTCCCTTAGATGTCATCGGGCCTTCTCGTGTCCTTCACAGACTGTCTTGTATGTTTCATGGGCTTTGAAAGCCCTGCGGGTTTTGTTCAGGCTATTTCCCCATGGACAAAAAGTTCACAAGAGTGCTCCTAGGCCGCTCATTTTATTTACTGTGGGATTTTGTCTGCAGACATTTTCCATGGACAAAAAGTTCACAAAAATATTCCAATTATTCTCACTGTCTTTCGCACGGGCTTTTGTTCGTGGACATTTTCCACAGACAAAAAGTTTGCAGAAATTGCCTTTACTTCATGCGACCCAACCCGACCTTTCATTTTGAAAATGCCTGTCCCTTGCCTTAGACTTTGCTTGATTTGAGACTTAGCAAATTTGAAAGAACTTAAACAATTTTTTAACCTTACCCAAATCCTTTTGAAGCGTTAGCCCTCCATTAGGACATTTGAACTTGGACTCCCCTTATGCCAAGGATAATGAACGTTGAACCAGACCCGTTGATGAACTAGGCTGAACCAATGAACTTGACAAAGGATAAACCAAGTGTCGATGAACCTCCTGTATTGAACCAAGCCTGAACTGGACATGTTGAACTTGAAAATGGACCTTACAGCCCAAAAATGACTGGCTCTAAAATGCAAGGGAGAAGTTGAACATAATTTTGCCAGGGGCAAAATTGGTCAACATATTGGTGACTCATAGGGGAAGTACACCTACCGTGCTTAGAACCCAGTTGCCTTTGAATATCCATTGGGCACATAATCGGATGCAGCTACAACAAAAGTTAACAATAGCTCCAAAAGATTTGAGAATCAAACACGCACAATTACCCCAGACGCAAAGGGAAACACACAAGACTAAAAAACACTACCTGTGCAACTGCACTTAGGGAAAATAGGAAAAAACAACCAAAACCAAACTACTATATACATCTAACCAGGAATGTTTGCCTCCCTCTTGGATCTAGGGGGAAACTTCTCAAGTCCCCTTCTTCGCAAAAGGACTTATGGCACTAGGCAAGTAACTGAATGGAAAAGTGAGTTGGTGGCCTGCTCCTCTTGCCTATCACTTGAGTCGACTGGAATCTGAGTGGATATTCAAACATGCTCCCAACGTATACATACTCTATTTGTTCTTGGAAGCTTTCCTCCTATTGGTTCTTCAAGTTGGTGTTTCCCATCAAGAAATTGATTGCTGTCGGCTCATCACCATAAGCCCCTTGATACACACCCCTGACTAGCTTGCTCTCTTCTACCTCATGCTCGGGTCCCACGGTATGACCATCCTCCTTTATGATTTCCAAGTATCTTCATATTCACCAACCTTTTGAAGGAGTAAATCTGGAAAAATGTAACTTCCTTGCATGCTTGTTTGAAACCCAATGTTGCCTTCTTCATTCTTAGCCAGCTCACAGCCTACCTAGAGAATAGCACAGCCTGCCTTGACACATTCAAATGAATTATTCAAAACATGAACAAGATATTGCCCATGCTCCTCCACCTCACTTTGCTTGATCTCCTCCTTAGTTACAATTATGAAGTCTCCCTGGTCAGTCATAAACTGAGCATAATCCATATCAGGGAAGGCCTGATAGCTGTCTTGGAGGTGTATGAATGGAATGCATTCGGACACAAAATTTGTCATTCGATCTGAAACATCCATCACACATTCGCTGAGGAGACCTGCTCTAGACTCCAATTTTGCAATTCGCTTATCCAAATCTTCCTGGAAAAGCCTTTCTCAGAAGTCATAATCATTATCAGGGGTGAGAGTAGCCTCTCTTTCTTCAAGAGTTAGACTAAAACCTTCCTCTTCCTCCTCCTTGCTGGTCCAAGATTCAACTGTTTGCTTCCAGCTCATGGTCCTAAGATTGGACTCTTGCTTTTGTGAGCAGGTAGCAACTTTATCATTTTGAAGGTCCTGGGCTGGTTTATGATGCTCCTCCTTCCAGATTAGAATTTGGAGATCATGTTTAAAGACCTGAGGAGGCTGGGGATTAATTGGGAGGGTCTGCTCATGCATAGGGAAATCTGTCTGGAGAGAAGAGTGCTAGAAAGCTAGGTGCACGAGATTGAGGGCATGACTGATTGATGCATTGGATGAGCCAAAATGAGCAAGTGCCATCTGGTAGAAAGGATTTGACACACAAGGGAGAGCTATTTCTAAAATAAGAGAGGGCAGACCCTGGGCCAAAACATCTTGATTTTCATCACTCCACTTCACCAACACTTCATCAATATTGAAATTAGCTTGTGGATTGGTGAAAGGGATACCTTTTGGCGTTGGCTAGTCTGCAGCGTCTAAAAGCTCCATCTCCTTTTCACCCAGCAGTCTCATCTTCTTTTCTAGTTCCTCAATCTGCTTGGCTAGGTCGTCCTCATTTTTCATTTCTTCATTTTGGACAACGTCTTTCTCCTCTTTGTTGTTCCATGACTCGACCACTCTATTCCAGCTCAAGCAATTTGGGCTGGGCATTTCCTTTGGGGTTGATGGGGCCCCAATGTGAGAGGATAACAAAGATTTTGATTCCGCTTCCCCTACTGCCAGAATGGACTGCTACATCTGAAGGTTTGCCAATTCGATCTGTCTATCAAGATTAGCCTTAAACACAAGATTCGTTGTTTCAGAATTCTCCTCAACATGATTGGGGAATGGACTTTGATAGGGTCGACTTAGGTCAAGAGCAGGGGATATATATGATTGATATGATGCTTTGGGCAGCGAGTATGCAAGTTGATAGACTTGGTAAGGCTAACTCTCATGCACACTCAACTTTTCCTCCACAGATGTAATTAAACCGCTCATATCCAGCATCTCATTTGAAAGCCCGTGCCAATTCACTCTTTCGATAGGAGCCCATTCTTTCTTAACCTGATCTAGTGCATTCCTCACCTGATGGATGAAATGATTAGGAATTTCTTGGCTACATCCCTTTTTGGTGTTAAGATTAGTTACATATTTGTCGTATCCCAGCAGTGCTTGCCTGAAAGTAGAAACGGGTTGATTGGCAAAGAGACTTGGCTAAGTGGAAGAAGCGACATATTGAGAAGATTTAGTGCAAGGCTGATATATCCAATAGCAGGGTTGAGATTGGCTATATTGGGCATGATAAGGATCACCATAAGGCTGGTAAGGATCATAACCATGCTAGCTAAAAAAATAAATTCCATAGCTTAAAATGATGGAATTTACACATATCGAAAAATGCACTTCTTGATGGTACCAGGCTGCTTAACCAACGGATTTAAACTCAGAGTCGCCAGATGCTGAAGAAGCTCGATTTGTTGTAACAAGACCAGCATCAATCCTGTAACTCTACTACGTTAAAAAACTTGATGTCCCACCGGGCGTGCCAAAACTATTGACGCAAGAAAATTGCACCCGGGGTAAGGAGGTCAAACTCCTACATTTTCTCTGCAACATGGAAACTCCTCTCTCACCTATGGGATGGTGAAGTAGGAGAGGAGAGTCTCTAGATAAGGGCTAGCTCCCTTTGATGTATCATTGTTTGATTCAGGCAGTGCAAAATATGGATATATAGATAAATTGGGGGAAAAGGGAGGAAGAGGTAGAAAACAAAACTACCTACTCTAAAGAGGTGATACACCAAAACTAGATGACCTTTCCACATCCACACTCAGGATCAGACAAAACAACATACATACACTCAGGCTTGGCAGAAGGAACAGGGTGCAAGAGAATGACAGGGAGGTTCTTATGGAAAACATAGGAACAGGGACTCACCAAGATGCTGTGGAATACATACTGAAAATTACTTCCTCTATTTCTGCACCCCAAATGGAACTCTTCTCCTGTCAACTGCAAAAAATATCACCTTTTAGATAGCTGGTGTGTTGGTATTTGGACCTATGAGAGCATTAAAAGAAAATGACTGAACACAAATCAAACACACAGGACATACATAGGGTATCCATCCAAGAAAGAGGTAAAACTGTCTTTATTTGATCTAGGCAAAAAAATTAGCAGGGCTGCACCTGACTAAACCATAAAAAGATGATTACAAAATGAACAAGGTCGCAAACTTATATCACAAAGCAAAGAGGATACTCATTGGCGTTTTGCTTGCAAGTGGCCTATCACGTCTTCCTTGGGAAGAAAAAAGAACACTATTGATGACATCAAAAATTCTGTTGGGACCATGCTTGCTATTTTGTCCTTTTTCATTTTGTCTTATCTACCTACTTAGCCCATGGGGCAAACTTTTGAGCAGGTCACTTGATCTTTTAGCTCCTTCTGGCAATATTTATTTTTTGTTTTCCTCAGCACCCTTCGCCCCTCAAAATCTCCCTTTGGTTCTTTGGCCAGAAGTCCCTTGTTATTCGCATAGACTACTAATGGGCCTGAGGCTTTGCTTTTGGTCTCCTCATGGCCTTTGACTTATCTAAATGCTAGTCAGCTTGCGTGGGCTGCTGATGCAGACTGCTTTTCCTTTTGCTAGTGGGGTCCATGTTAGCTTCTGTGGCTTGTTTGTTGGCCTTTGTTGTCTGCCTCATTAACTTGGATGGTCCCTTAGACATCATCAGGCCTTCTCGTGTCCTTCATAGACTGTCTTGTATGTTCCACAAGCTTTGAAAGCCCCATGGGTTTTGTTCAGGCTATTTCCCCACAGACAAAAAGTTCATGGGAGTGCTCCCAGGCCGCTCGTTTTATTTGCTGCGGGCTTTTGTTTGCAGACATTTTCTGCGGACAAATTTTTTTTGAAAATGTTTTGATTATTCTCATTGTCTTTCATGCGGGCTTTTGTTTGCAGACATTTTCCATAGACAAAAAGTTCATGGAAATTGCCTTTGCTTCATGCGACCTGGCCTGACCTTTCCTTTTGAAAACGCCTGCCCCTTGCCTTAGACTTTGCTTGATTTGAGACTTAGCAAATTTGAAAGAACTTAAACAATTTTTTAACCTTACCCAGATCCTTTTGAAGTGTCATCCCTCCATTAGGGCATTTGAACTTGCACTCCCCTTTGGCCAAGGACAATGAACATTGAACCAGACCCGTTGATGAACTAGGTTGAACCAATGAACTTGATGAAGGACGAACCAAGTGCCGATGAACCTTCTGTATTGATCCAAGCCTGAACTGGACATGTTAAACTTGAAAATGGACCTTTCAGCCCAAAAATGACTGGTTCTAAAATGCAAGGGAGAAGTTGACCATAATTTTGCCAGTGGCAAAATTGGTCTACAGATTGGCGACTCATAGGGGAAGTACGCCTGTCGTGCTTAGAACCTAGTTGCCTTTAAATATCCATTGGGCGTGGAGTTGGATGCAGCTACAATGAAAGTTAACAATAGCTCCAAAAGATTTGAGAATCAAACACGTAGAATTACCCCACACGTAAAGGGAAACACACAAGGCTAAAAAACACTACTTGTGCAATTGCACTTAGGGAAAATAGGAAAAAACAACCAAAAGCAAACTACTATATACAGCTAACTAGGAATGTCTGAATCCCTCCTGGATCAAAGGGGAAACTTCTCAAGTCCCCTTCCTGGCAAAAGGACTTATGGCACCAGGCAAGTAGCTAAATGGAAAAGCGTGTTGGTGGCCTGCTCCTCTTGCCTATTACCTAAGTCAGCTAGAATTCGAGTGGATATTCAAACATGCTCCCAACCTATACATACTCTATTTGTTCTTGAAAGCTTGCCTCCTATTGGTTCTTCAAGTTGGTGTTTCCCATCAAGAAATTGATTGCTATCAGCTCATCACCATAAGCCCCTTGATACACACCCCTGACTGGCTTGCTCTCTTCTGCCTCATGCTCGGGTCCCACGGTATGACCATCCTCCTTTATGATTTCCAAGGAAGTATCTTCAGATTCACCAACCTTTTCAAGGAGTAAATCTGGAAAAATGTAACCTCCTTGCATGCTTATTTGAAACCTAATGCTGCCTTCTTCATTCTTAGCCAGCTCACAGCCTACCTAGAGAATAACACAGCTTGCCTTGACGCCTTTAACTGAATTATTCAAAATATGAACAAGAGATTGCCCATGCTTCTCCATGTCACTTTGCTTGATCTCCTCCTCAGTTGCAATCATGAAGTCTCCCTGGTCAGTCATAAACTAAGCATAATCCATATCAGGGAAGGCATAATAGCTTTCTTGGAGGTGTATGGATGGAATGCATTCGGACACAAAATCTGTCATTTGATCTGAAACATCCATCACACATTCGCTGAGGAGACTTGCTCTAGACTCCAATTCTACAATTCACCTATCCAAATCTTCTTGGAAAAGCCTTTCCCAGAAGTCATAATCATTATCAGGGGCAGGAGCAGCCTCTCTTTCTTCAAGATTTAGACTAAAACCTTCCTCCTCCTCCTCCTTGCTAGTCCAAGATTCAACTGTTTGCTTCCAGCTCATGGTCCTAGGATTGGACTCTTGCTTTTGTGAGCAGGCAACAAATTTATCATTTTGAAGGTCCTGGGCTGGTTTATGATGCTCCTCCTTCCAACTTGGAATTTGGAGATCATGTTTAAAGACTTGAGGAGGTTGGGGAATAATTGGGAGGGTCTGCTCATGCATAGGGAAATCTGTCTGAAGAGAGGAGTGCTGGAAACCTAGGTGCATGGGATTGAGGGCAGGACTGATTGATGCATTAGATGAGCCAAAATGAGCAAGTGTCATCTGGTAGAAAGGATTCAGCACACAAGGGAGAGCTTTTTCTAAAATAGGAGAGGGCAGACCCTGTGCTAAAACTTCTTGATTTTCGTCCCTCCACTTCACCAGCACTTCATCAATATTGAAATTAGCTTGTGGATTGGTGAAAGGGATACCTTTTGGCATTGGCTGGTCTGCAGCGTCTGAAAGCTCTATCTCCTTTTTGCCCAGCTGTCTCATCTTCTTTTCTAGTTCCTCAATCCGCTTGGCTAGGTTGTCCTCATTTTTCATTTCTTCATTTTGGACAACATCTTTCTCCTCTTTGTTATTCCATGACTTGACCACTCTATTCCAGCTCAAGCAATTTGGGCTGGGCATTTCTGTTGGCGCTGATGGGGCCTCAATGTGAGAGGATAGTGAAGATTTTGATTCCATTTCCCCTACTGCGAAAATGGACTGTTGCATCTGAAGGTTTGCCAATTCGATCTGTCTATCAAGATTAGCCTTAAACACAAGATTCGTTGTTTCAAAATTCTCCTCAACATGATTGGGGAATGGACTTTGAAAGGGTCGACTTGGCTCAAGAGTAGGGGCTGTATATGACTAATATGATGCTTTGGGCAGTGAGTATGCAGGTTGATCGACTTGGTAAGGCTGCCTCTCATGCACACTCAGCTTCTCCTCCACGGATGCAATTAAATCACTCACATCCAACATCTCATTTGAAAGCCCATGCTAATTCACTCTTTCGATAGGAGCCCATTCTTTCTTAACCTGATCCATCGCATTCCTCACCTGATGGATGACATGAATAGGAATTTCTTGGCCGCATCCCTTTCTGGTGTTAAGATCAATTACATATTTGTCGTATCCCAGCAGTGCTTGCTTGAAAGCTAAAATGGGTTAATTGGCAAAGAGACTCGGCTGAGTGGAAGAAGTGACATATTGAGAAGATTTAGCGCAAGGCTGATATAGTCCATAGCAGGGTTGAGACTAGCCATATTGGGCGTGATAAGCATTGCCATAAGGCTGGTAAGGATCATAGCCATGCTAGCTAAAAAAAATAGAGTCCATAGCTTAAAATTATGGAATTTACACATACCAAAAAATGCGCTTCTTGATGGTACCAGGCTGCTTAACCAGCAGATTTAAACTCGGAGTCGCTAAATGCTAAAGAAACTCGATTTGCTGTAACAGGACTAGCATCAATCCTGCAACTCTACTATGTTAGAAAAACTTGATGTCCCACCGGGCATGCCAAAACTGTTGACACAAGAAAATTGCACCTGGGGTAAGGAGGTCAAACTCTTGCCTTTTCTCCGCAACATGGAAACTCCTCTCTCACCTATGGGATGGTGAAGCAGGAGAGGAGAGTCTCTAGATAAGGGCTAGCTCCCTTTGATGTATCATTGTTTGTTTCAGGTAGTGCAAAATATGGATATATAGATATATAGATAAACTGGGGGAAAAGGGAGGAAGAGGTAGAAAAAAAAACTACCTACTCTAAAGAGGTGATACACCAAAACCAGATGACCTTCCCACATCCACACTTAGGATTAGACAAAACAACATACATACACTCAGGCTTGGCAAAAGGACCAGGGTGCAAGAGAATGACAGGGAGGTTCTTATGGAAAACACAGGAACAAGGACTCACCAAGATGTTGTGGAATACATACTGAAAATGACTTCCTCTGTTTCTACACCCCAAATGCAACTCTTCTCCTGTCAGCTACAAAAAATGGTGCCTTGTGGATAGCTTGTGTGTTGTTATTTGCACTTGTGAGAGCATTAAAAGAAAATGATTGAACACAAATCAAACACACAGGACATACACAAGGTATTCATCCAAGAAAGAGGTAAAACTATCTTTATTTGATCCAGGCAAAAATTTTAGCAGGGCTGCACCTGACTAAACTATAAAAAGATGATTACAAAATGAACAAGGTCGCGAACTTATATCAAAAAGCAAAGAGGAGACTCATTGGCGTTTTGCTTGCAAGTGGCCTATCATGTCTTCCTTGGGAAGAAAAAAGAACATTATTGATGACATCACAAATTCTATCGAGACCATGCTTGCTATTTTGTCCCTTTTTATTTTGTCTTATCTACCTACTTGGCCCATGGGGCAAACTTCTAAGCAGGTCGCTTGATTTTTCAGCTCCTTCTGGTAATATTTCTTCTTTGTTTTCCTTAGCACCCTTCGCCCCTCAAAATCTCCCTTTGGTTCTTTGGCCGAAAGTCCCTTGTTATTCGTGTAGACTACTAATGAGCTTGAGGCTTTACTTTTGGTCTCCTCGCAGCCTTTGACTTATCTGTCTACTAGTCAACTTGTGTGGGCTGTTGATGCGGACTGCTTTTCCTTTTGGCAGTTGGGTCCATGTTGGCTTCTGTGGCTTGCTTATTGGCCTTCATTGTCTACCTCATTAACTTGGATGGTCCCTTATACATCATCGAGCCTTCTCATGTCCTTCGCAGACTGTCTTGTATGTTCTGCGGGATTTGAAAGCCCTGCGGGTTTTGTTCGGGCTATTTCCCTATAGACAAAAAGTCCACGGGAGTGCTCCCAAGCCGCTAATTTTATTTGTTGTGGGATTTTGTCCATGGACTTTTTTGCTGACAAAAAGTCTGCGGAAATGTTCTGATTATTCTCGCTATCTTTCGCACTGGCTTTTGTTCACAAATATTTTTCATGGACAAAAAGTCTGCAGAAATTGCCTTTGCTTCATGCGACCCAGCCCGACCTTTCCTTTTGAAAATGCCTGCCCCTTGCCTTAGACTTTGCTTGATTTGAGACTTAGCAAATTTGACAGAACTTAAACAATTTTTTAACCTTACCTGAATCCTTTTGAAGCATCGGCCCTCCATTAGGGCATTTGAACTTGGACTCCCCTTTGGCTAAGGACAATGAACGTTGAACCAGACCCACTGATGAACTAGGCTGAACCAATGAACTTGACAAAGGATGAACCAAGTGCCGATGAACCTCCTGTATTGAACCAAACCTAAACTGGACATGTTGAACTTGAAAATGGACCTTGCAACCCAAAAAGGACTGGTTCTAAACCGTAAGGGAGAAGTTGACCATAATTTTTCTAGGGGCAAAATTGGTCAATAGATTGGTGACTCATAGGGGAAGTACGCCTGTTGTGCTTAGAACCTAGTTGCCTTTGAATATCCATTGGGCATAGAGTCAGATGTAGCTATAATGAAAGTTAACAACAGCTCAAAAAGATTCAAGAATCCAACACGCAAAATTACCCCACACACAAAGGGAAACACACAAGGCTAAAAAAAACTACCTGTGCAACTGCACTTAGGGAAAATAGGAAAAAACAACCAAAAGCAAACTACTATATACAGCTAACTAGGAATGTTTGCCTCCCTCCTGGATCAAAGGGGAAACTTCTCAAGTCCCCTTCCTGGCAAAAGGACTTATGACGCCAGGCAAGTAGCTGAATAGAGAAGCGAGTTGGTGGCTTGCTCCTCTTGCCTGTTACCTGAGTTAGTTGGAATCCGAGTGGATATTTAAACATGCTCCCAACGTATACATAATCTATTTGTTCTTGGAAGCTTGCCTCCTGTTGGTTCTTCAAGCTGGTTTTTCCAATCAAGAAATTGATTGTTGCCATCTCATCACCATAAGCCCCTTGATACACACCCCTGACTGGCTTGCTCTCTTCTGCCTCATGCTCGGGTCCCACAATATGACCATCCTCCTTTATGATTTCCAAGGAAGTATCTTCAGACTCACCAACCTTTTGAAGGAGTAAATCTGGAAAAATGTAACCTCCTTGCATGCTTATTTGAAACCCAATGCTGCCTTCTTCATTCTTAGCCAGCTCACAGCCTACCTGGAGAATAACAAGAGATTTCCCATGCTCCTCCATGTCACTTTGCTTGATCTCCTCCTCAGTTGCAATCATGAAGTCTCCCTGGTCAGTCATAAACTAAGCATAATCCATATCAGGGAAGGCATAATAGCTTTCTTGGAGGTGTATGGATGGAATGCATTTGGACACAAAATCTGTCATTTGATCTGAAACATCCATCACACGTTCGCTGAGGAGACTTGCTCTAGACTCCAATTCTACAATTCACCTATCCAAATCTTCTTGGAAAAGCCTTTCCTAGAAGTCATAATCATTATCAGGGGCAGGAGCAGCCTCTCTTTCTTCAAGATTTAGACTAAAACCTTCCTCCTCCTCCTCCTTGCTAGTCCAAGATTCAACTGTTTGCTTCCAGCTCATGGTCCTAGGATTGGACTCTTGCTTTTGTGAGTAGGCAACAACGTTATCATTTTGAAGGTCCTGGGCTAGTTTATGATGCTCCTCCTTCCAACTTGGAATTTGGAGATCATGTTTAAAGACCTGAGGAGGCTAGGGAATAATTGGGAGGGTCTACTCATGCATAGGGAAATCTTTCTGAAGAGAGGAGTGCTGGAAAGCTAGGTGCACAGGATTGAGGGCAGGACTGATTGATGCATTGGATGAGCCAGAATGAGCAAGTGTCATCTGGTAGAAAGGATTCAGCACACAAGGGAGAGATTTTTTATAATATAGGAGATGGCAGACCCTGGGCCAAAACTTCTTGATTTTCATCCCTCCACTTCACCAGCACTTCATCAATATTGAAATTAGCTTGTGGATTGGTGAAAGGGATACCTTTTGGCATTGGCTGGTCTGCAGCATCTGAAAGCTCCATCTCCTTTTTGTCTAGTAGTCTCATCTTCTTTTCTAGTTCTTCAATCTACTTGGCCAGGTCATCCTCATTTTGCATTTCTTCATTTTGGACAACGTCTTTCTCCTCTTTGTTGTTCCATGACTCGACCACTCTATTCCAGCTCAAGAAATTTGGGCTGGGCATTTCCTTTGGGGTTGATGGTGCCCCAATGTGAGAGGATGGTAAATATTTTGATTCCACTTCCCCTACTACTAGAATGGACTGCTGCATCTGAAGGTTTTCCAATTTGATTTGTCTATCAAGATTAGCCTTAAACATAAGATTCGTTGTTTTGAAATTCTCCTCAACATGATTGGGGAACAGACTTTGACAGGGTCAACTTGGCTCAAGAGCAGGGGCTGTATATGATTGATATGATGCTTTGGGCAGCGAGTATGCAGGTTGATAGACTTGGTAAGGCTGCCTCTCATGCACACTCAGCTTCTCCTCCACGGATGTAATTAAACCACTCACATCCAGCATCTCATTTGAAAGCCCGTGCCAATTCACTCTTTCAATAAGAGCCCATTATTTCTTAACCTGATCCAACGCATTCCTCACCTAATGGAGGACATGATCAATAATTTCTTGGTCGTATCCCTTTTTGATGTTAAGATCAATTACATATTTTTCGTATCCCAGCAGTGCTTGCTTGAAAGTGGAAACGGGTTGATTGGCAAAGAGACTGGGCTGAGTGGAAGAAGCGACATATTGAGAAGATTTAGCGCAAGGCTGATATATCCCATAGCAGGGTTGAGACTGGCTATATTGGGCATGATAAGGATTTCCATAAGGCTGGTAAGGATCATAGCCATGCTGGCTAAAAAAAATAGAGTCCATAGCTTAAAATGATGGAATTTACACATACCAGAAAATGTGCTTCTTGATGGTACCAGTGTGCTTAACCAGCTGGTTTAAACTCAGAGTCACTAGATGCTAAAGAAACTTGATTTGCTGTAACAAGACCAGTATCAATCCTGCAACTCTACTATGTTAAAAAACTTGATGTCCCACCGGGCGTGCCAAAATTGTTGACACAAGAAAATTGCACCCGGGGCAAGGAGGTCAAACTCCTGCCTTTTCTCCGCAACATGGAAACTCCTCTCTCACCTGTGGGATGGTGAAGCAGGAGAGGAGAGTCTCTAGATAAGGGCTAGCTCCCTTTGAGGTATCATTGTTTGTTTCAGGTAGTGAAAAATATGGATATATAGATATATAGATAAAATGGGGGGAAAAGGGAGGAAGAGGCAGAAAACAAAACTACCTACTCTAAAGAGGTGATACACCAAAACCAGATGACCTTCCCACATCCACACTTAGGATCAGACAAAACAACATACATACACTCAGGCTTGGTAGAAGGACCAGGGTGCAAGAGAATGCCAGGGAGGTTCTTATGGAAAACATAAGAACAGGGACTCACCAAGATGCTGTGGAATACATACTGAAAATGACTTCCTCTATTTTTGTACCCCAAATGGAACTCTTCTCCTATCAGCTGCAGAAAATGGCACCTTGTGGATTGTTGGTGTGTTGGTATTTGGACTTGTGAGAACATTAAAAGAAAATGATTGAACACAAATCAAACACACAGGACATACACAGGGTATCCATCCAAGAAAGAGGTAAAACTATCTTTATTTGATCCAGGTAGAAATTTTAGCAAGGTTGTGCCTGACTAAACTATAAAAAGATGATTACAAAATGAACAAGGTCGTGAACTTATATCAAAAAGTAAAGAGGAGACTCATTGGCATTTTGCTTGCAAGTGGCCTATCACATCTTCTTTGGGAAGAAAAAAGAACATTGTTGATGACATCAAAAATTTTATGAGGACCATGCTTGCTATTTTGTCCCTTTTCATTTTGTCTTATCTACCTACTTGGCCCATGGGGCAAACTTCTAAGCAGGTCGCTTGATTTTTGAGCTCCTTCTGGAAATATTTCTTCTTTATTTTCCTCAGCACCCTTCGCCCCTCAAAATCTCTATTTGGTTCTTTGGCCAAAAGTCCCTTATTATTCGCATAGACTACTGATGGGCTTGAGTCTTTGCTTTTGGTCTCCTCATAGCCTTTGACTTATCCGCCTACTAGTCGGCTTGAGTGGGCTGCTAACGCAGACTGCTTTTCCTTTTGCCAGTCGGGTCCATGTTGGCTTCTGCGGCTTGCTTATTGGCCTTCATTGTCTACCTCGTTAATTTGGATGGTCCCTTAGACATTGTTGGGCCTTCTCATGTCCTTTGCAGACTATCTTGTATGTTTCATGGGCTTTGAAAGCCCCACGGGTTTTGTTTGGGCTATTTCCCCACAGATAAAAAGTCTGCGGGAGTGCTCCCAGGCCGCTCATTTTATTTGTTGTGGGCTTTTGTTTGCGGACATTTTCCATGGAAAAAAAGTCCACGAAAATGTTCTAATTATTCTCACTATCTTTCACGCGGGCTTTTGTTTGCAGACATTTTCCACAGACAAAAAGTCTACAAAAATTGCCTTTGCTTCATGCGACCCGACCTGACCTTTCCTTTTGAAAACACCTACCCCTTGCCTTAGACTTTGCTTGATTTGAGACTTAGCAAATTTGAAAGAACTTAAACAATTTTTTAACCTTACCTGGATCCTTTTGAAGTGTTGGCCCTTCATTAGGGCATTTCAACTTAGACTCCCCTTTGGCCAAGGACAATGAACGTTGAACCAGACCCGCTGATGAACTAGGTTGAACCAATGAACTTGAAGAAGGATGAACCAAGTGCCGATGAACCTCCTGTATTGAACCAAGCCTGAACTGGACATGTTGAACTTGAAAACGGACCTTGCAGCTCGAAAATGACTAGTTCTAAAATGCAAGGGAGAAGTTGACCATAATTTTTCCAGGGGAAAAATTGGTCAACAGTAATCATCATCAATCTCACACTATGTAGCCACATGTATGCTTGACTTTCCATAACCTACACTATGTAATACCCTCATAATTATGTTTCCATGTGATGGCCTACTATCCATCACACATGCTTAATATTTAAAATATTTACTTAACTTGTAAAAAATAGAAAAAAATATTATTTATTTAGTATTATTTTTTATCCTATTTAATAGTGAAAATTCCATGTTATTGTCTTTAAAATAATAGTTTGTGGCTAAATTGTTAACTCTATTAGAGATAATGATGAAGGATGAAAATCAAGCGAAGGTACAATTGGAAATTTTGTCAAAAATTTTGCATACAACTTAGAAAAGAAAAGAAACCAAATTATGAACTTAGTTTAAAATCATTTTATGAAACCTTTAAATTAAAAGAGAGGAAGACAAATGAATAATTTCCTCAAATAATTTTTATGCAAACTTGAAACAAACAGAGTGAAAATCAAGTGAGGAATTTTGTCAAACAATTTTCATATAAACTTGGAAAAGAAAAAGAGAGGAAACCAAAATTAATAATTTTGTTAAACAATTTACATTTTGTGTACACCTGATATTTTGACTTTATAGCTTTATTGATATTTTATTTTGTAGGGGATTGTCAACACATCAATATCCTTGAGTTCACACCTTAAAAGGTGCACCAAGAATGGGGTGGGATCAACTTGTGGTACTTTGTGATAGATGTTTGCATATTAATCTATCATACATTTATTATTATTAGTCTGACCTCTTCTAAGTCTCTTATATCTTATCTATGTGTCTAATTTCCATTCAGTCTTGCTAGCTACCCTATATTCATAATATATCATCCAAATCGATACAATCTGTTTAATGATTTTCTTCCCCTATACTAGATCAGCTTGGATAATATAGTTCTAAGTCATATTCATATTAGTTATATTGAATTGGCTAGGCAGATACTATCGGCTCAAAGTTTCATATTCTTTTCTTTCACTCAAATATATTTTCTTAAGTATTAAAAAGAAGAGTTATAGGTTTAGAGTCTTATCTTAGAGGTATAGTCTTGCTCATGGTATTTGAATCTCAATAGGAAGAGTCATGTCAAGGAGGTGTCTTGATATTTGAAGTCCCCAACTAAGGATATTTAGGTCTTATTATTTTACCTTGATGTATTTAATCTAAATATTCTCTTTCAAAGTGCCACTTGATCTAAAATCAAAGATTGAGTTGTCGATTAGTCCACCCAATGGTAAGTATCTCTATTCCTACTCTCTTTCTTTTATCTAATTAGTATATTCAATATTTATTTTATCATTGTTATTGTATATGTGTTTTTTATCAATTATTATGTTTCTTATTATATTTAATAAGTTGGTATAACTATAGGATTGCTTAGACTTACAATTTATCACCTTAAGTTACATAAACCACACATTGCTTGACCATTGCACCACTTACCTTCTTATTAGATTAATATTAGACCTAGGTTACCATTTTTCATCAGGTCATTATGTGTGTTATCCTTATTACATCCTTGGTACACCCATTTACAATCATTATTATGATCATTTATTTATCTTGAGCCCTAGAGAGAACTATACCCCATGCCATAGGCTAAGGCTTTGAAACCATGTCCTCTTAAAATTTTAATGTGGATTACCTTTTGACAAGTCTATAGTTATTCTAAGTCCTTTCCCATTCTTCCAAGTATACACAAGGTCTATTTTTATGACCTTGTTTGTATCAAAGTCTATTGAGAGAAAGAGGATTGTTACATGTCATCCTATCCTATGAAAACATTTTGGTGAACCCAACGTGATGCCATCCCACCTCTAATTAGATCATTTTCACCTTTTTTCCTTTTTAATTCTTAGGGTTGTCTTCCTCTTCATCATACACTTTAGTGAATATATTTACCCAATGGTATCAACCAACTCATATAATTCTCTATGGTTATGAGTGTATCGACCAACCCAATATAACTTACATTAATAAAAATTATATCATCCACTCGATACAATATTTCATTTACATTTTTGCCTCAAATATATCGACCAACCTAATATAGTTATATAATATTCAACCTAGCTACTTATTTATTGACCAATCTGATACAATATGTATTTTCCAACTAGATACAATTTAATTTGGACACTTCTATTTCTCCAACTATATTGGTTAGGTTGATACTACTTTATTGTTTTTATATTATTTCTCTCATTTTTGTACCATGTTTTAGATTTTCATCATAATTTTTCCTCTTATGATATTCCTAGAAAATCTCAATAAATTTAGATTTTACATGGGTTATTCTTTCATTCCTTCCTTATCCACCATTGATGACAACTCCTCATGGTGTAGTTTCTCCCAATCTCAACCTAGGTCTATCAAGTGTATCATGGTTCACATAGACCCTATTTTATATTTAGGAGATCCCAATAAACATATTAAGAATCTTGATACTAATAGTAGTTATACCCTGGCAAAGAATGAGATTTTTAGTAAAATCAACCCCTTATACATTAGATGGGGTAGCTAACACCAATGTAGGGAACCTTGATATTTCACAAGTCCTTGCTCAAATGGTTTAATCAATTTCCCCTATGTAATATTATATCAATATTCAAATCCTTCAAATGAAAATTCATATCTTAAAAATTTCTAATAAGGCTCCCCAAGTCATCATGAATCAACAAAATCATAATTATGTTCTTCCTCCTCTTAGAGATTCCAATGGAAATCTTATTCCTCAACTTCCAATTCAAAAAAATATTCAAATTGAATATTTAGATCCATTAATTTTGTCTATAGATATTGGAATAATTTATAAAACCATCACATATGATGGTAATACTGACCCTACATTACATCTTAGAAATTTTTTTAATCTCTATAAGGAATGATTCGATCTAACACCTATGCAACTACCAAACTTATAACCAAAATATTTTGGTTTTCATATTATGGTTTATTCCTCTCAAAAGGAATATAAATTCTTTAACCATATCTCCTAAGGTCTCTCACATTTTGAAATTCCTCTATGTCAAGCTTGAACCATTTTGAAATTCCTCTTTAATTGACCTCCCTATGTTTGATGATATTAAATGGTCCTATAATAAATGTGAGGTTAATTTGGTTTTCTTTAAGACCCTTTTAAACTAATAAACCACATGGGATTTTCCAAGAGCCTTTCGGCTCTATCTGCAAACTTACATAGTCCACCTGTGCATGCATTAGCCATTCTCTTACCATTTTTACCATGAATGATCTTGAATGTGTCTGAGGTATTTTGGTTGATTTTTGAGCATCAATATTTAAATCTCAAAATTCACTTGATTTTTGAGCATCTACTTGATTTTTCAACACTTAAATCCTCTTGTTCAATAACACTTAAACTAATGGCCTTAAGCTACCACATGCAACTTACATCAAGGATATCTTAGAAGAATTATACAAGTATTTAATTATTTAAAATCATCCATATAATTATAATGAATTATTCAAGCTTTTATTTAGATGGATTACTTTCCAAACATCAAATTTGCTTGTCTACAAGACTATATCTCTCTCACTTGAGGATTGTATGTTTGGGTCAGTACTAGCAGACCATTTTAGAGATGAATGTGGGCTTGGAGAAACATGGAAATGGTTTTGATGACTTTTAATAAAATTATATCATGTTTTTTTATTCTTTAATAATCCCAAAACCCTTTAATAGTATCAAATAACCACAAAACTATGCACTCTCAAACCTTACAGACCTGTACCTACACATTTCACAATTATTTACATTAAATGCTTGCTTGAAGATGGTGTATGAGGGATTATTTTAAATTTATGAGTTTTTACACATCATGTACACTTTTTTCCAATCACTTTCAAGCTAGAAACACTTCCCAACCCTATACAAACCTACATGTCATGTCCAAAACAATAGATAATGATATTTTCTTTCTAATACCAACATGATGATTGGAAGTTTGTGCTAAATTTTATGTTTTAGGGAAAATTAGACCTTCAAATAAAAAATTTCAACCATTTACATGCATTCACCAATCTTGATCATGCCATTTCAAGAGGAAAATCATGACAATGGGGTTTAGAAGGGTCTTAGAGAGGTTTAACTTCTTAACAATGATTCATAAAGCTCTGCCCCCTAATCCCAAAACTATTCCAATAGGTTTTAATGATATAGGGGTGATAAATACCCCTAAGATAATTTGGTCTAATACCTCTCCTCTTTCATGAAACATGCTTATGAAAATGACTCTTTTTGGCGTACTAATGACCTGATGGAGATCTTGGATAGTTTTCTACCTTATTTGTATCTATGAAATCTTCTTGAGCATGGTTTTAATCTTTTTGAGGCTAAAATAGGTTTTAGTGAGTCCTTATAACCTTTTTACATGATTTAATTGGTTTAATATGCCTAATCCAACATGAAACATGCATGATCTCTTTAAAACATACCCTTTCTTGGTATGAAACTTATCCACCTGGAATAATACCCTATTGTGGCTATTATGGCTATGTAAAACACATCAAATTGAGTTATACCTAACTTGAGTGATGATATTTTAATGTAAAAAACTATATTTTTCTCTCTTTCTTCACATTATGTTATAGTTGGACGTTAGACAATGATCAAAATAAATTTCCAAGTGAGTGTACATTGGAAAAGAAACATTTTAACACCTTGAGTAAGTTTAAAAATAAGGGAGGTAAGATATGATATTAAACAAGTGTCAAATGAACCAAAAAAACCTCTTTGACCTCTGCATGATATTGGTTCTTCATACTTGATATTCTTCTAGCAACAAGCAATTTAACAAAATAACATGAAACCTTAATTTCTCCAAAATTACGTTAATCTCTCCAAAATCTTGAAATGGAAAATGTTATTATCTCATTAGATTTTCTCCTAGACTCAACATCCATTATGGAAAACTATTCCATATTGGGATTCATCATATCAATGCTTCTACCATGGTTCTAAGTATACCTTAACTTTTTTTAAATAACCTTAAAATTTTCTAAACTGTATTGCAAAAGACCTCTTCAAAGATCATGGCATAAAATTTATTTTAAAATACACACTTCTTAGACCTTAACATACTAATAAGACCCTATTTTGGACCTTGAGATGATAGGGGGACTAATGTAATGGTCAAGTTTTATATGGCAGGGGTTGTATTTTGGCCTAAGAGGCCAAAAATGTCAACATTTTTGGCATCTCACAAGGGTTAGTTAGCCTACTAAATAATTATTTTAGTAGCCTTATCATTGCATTTGGATATGGAGTCACTTAACATTGAGAAACAAACCTGATTTAGGACTTGAAAAATGATTGCAAACCTTTAAAGTAAATTGAGACAACTGATAGTACCTTCCCAAACACACAAAAAATAAGACACCACACACCTATGACATGAGGCACTTAGGGAGAAGAAAAATAATGAACTACTAGGCAAACATGTCATATAAGCTCTTTGAGAAAGTAAAAACTAAACTATTATATACAAGGCTCAAAATACCTATATTCCACCTGGATCAAAGCAAAAACCTCTTAGGTCTTCTCCACATGGTTAATAAAGATGAAGAACCAACTATTGTTTTAATTTTGTTCTTATTGAATAAAATAATTTCCTTCTTGTCAAACTCATTGGATTATCTCAAAGTGGATCAACTGAAACAAACATGTCTCCTATGAACACAAACTCTTCTTGTGGCTCAATTCTCATCTCATGTTGTTCTTAAACATTAAGAAAACTCTCCAATTTGATCACATTTTGATTCATAAGAACAAATGCAACTTCATCATCTAATGGATCATTAGAACAGTTTTCTTATTTTTTATGTAATCTTGAGAGATGTCATTTTTCTTGTCAACTATTTCAAGTTATTCAAGTTCTTCAATGAGCTCCAAATACTGCCCCTAACTTCATCAGGTTATTTTTGAGATATGTTTTGATCAAACTCTTCTTGAGCATGCTATCCAATCTTGGTAACCACTTTATCAATGTCTTAATTAGGATATGTAGGCCTATTAATATTCTCAACATATTGAAGGATCTCAAAGTATTGATGCCACTCCTCATTTAGGTCTACTCCTTACTCATTTGGAGGAATGTCATATTCTTCAACTTTTAAAAATTGATCAAGAAGATGATAACAAGATTTGAAAACATCAAAAAAGTCAATATCAAGTGAAATGGTCTCTTAGGATGACATGATTAAAGGACTTCCCTTATTATCCTTAGTTAGATTATAGTCTCCTTGTAAAGGATCATAACCTATCTCTAAGATTTCAAACAAGCCTTGCAGTTGTCCTCTACTTGTTTGTGGCTTATGTAGACCTTATTTTGACTTCATGAGGGTTAGTATGGATGTGTTCTCATCAATAATGGATAAGAAACTGAAATATACACTTCATTAACTCTATTATTGAAATTTAAAACAATCCTTATCCCATTACAATGAATCATTAGGAGCCTTTTAGCTAGTGCAACAATCTCATGCTAAATAATGTATCCTTCATATGCTTGTGCTTACAATCTGATGTTAAATTGATCAAGGATTTATTATTGAAATAAATGTTTATCTTGGATGATTTTTTTAATCTCAAAGTCTTCTTATACCACACCAAGTGGAAGTTCCTCAAGCAAATTGATGTGTTATTCTTCAAGATCAACATTCTTATTATGCTTATCATGCTCTATCAGATCTAAAATAATTTGAACTTCCTCATGCAAATAGTGATTACTTTGAGTAGCTTCTTTAAAAGACCTAGATAAATCACTTTCTATAATTATATCATTAGATTCTTCAAAATAACATGTTCCTAAGATATTACCATCCATTAAGGTTGTAAAACTCTTCAAAACTTCCTCTTGACCATGGAGTTGGTGTCTCTTGCTTCAATCTTGGCTTCCTCTTCATCAATAATGTGTTCAAAAGACTGATTTTCTCCCATTTTTCCCAAATTTGATTTGATGGTACAATGAATAATACCAATGATGATTTCATCATCACACTCATTTGAAACACTCTCTTCTTCCCTTGGATGATCTTCACTTGCCTTTCATACAATTGATCCTCCTTCAAAAAGGGAGATGATGAGAAGACAAGAAGTTCCACTTGGAGGCAAAGGAAAATATGGCATTATAGGTTGCTCTTGGATTGGATTTGGGGTTGAAGAGGCACTACTAAGACTTTGATATTTTGAAGTGTTAGTTTCATTAAATAATCTTTTGTAAGTAGTAAAATAAACTTGTGCTAAGGATGTTCCATTATTATCTTTCCACTCAGCAATCAACCTCTCACACTCTAATATGCATTGATCTTCACAAAAAACTACAACTTTAGGAGTGGATGAGGGGATAATAAACTTGGAAACTTTCTCGGTTTGGATTCTATAACTTTCTCCCTCTCTTGATTTTGGATTGGCATATGAGGAGTGGATGATAAGCTTGGAAACTTCCTTGATTGAGGAGCTTGAGGAACTTGAGGAAGAATGGGTGGAGTTTTCACAAGCATAAGATCTTTCATAGATTTGGAATCCTAAAGCTTAGGATTTTGAATCAAGCAGATTCATTTGAAGGATTTTGGGGTTTTTCTTATTTCCAACTTGGGATTTTGGATTTTATTTTTTGTGCTCTGATGGGTAGCTACTACTTTTCTCTCTCTATCTAGCCTCATTTTCCCTAACTAGGCATCCTTTGTGACATATGTTCCATGACTCTACTTCTTGCTAATGAATATAGGATTGATATGCAATTTCTTCCTGGTGCCTATTGTATTCCCCTTCCCTTTCATTCTCTATAGGTTATATCTCAAAATCAAGTCTTATCTCTTCATATTTTTTTCAAGATGATTAAAAGGAGCATTACTTTGCCAATGTTATTTGGAAGAATGAGCAAAGGTGTGAGGGAGGTAAATTTCATGAGAGTATTGGTATATTTATATTTTAGGTCTACTTGAGGTGAATCCATAAATGTTCTCAGCTCGATATGAAGGATATGAAGGTACAAAAGATACATTTTCACAAAATGGAGAATTGAAATACATACTAGGCACTTAGAATGCTTAAACAAGTTATATATAACTTGGAGCCACCATTGGTGTTTTTGTAAATACCTCCAAAGGTCTATGTATTAAATGAAAACACCAATAATCCTTCAATACAAGAAATTTTGATCTCTTCAGGAATGATAAAAATTATTGTCAATTTGAGTTGCACACTTTGAGGAGGTGTTTCACATCTCCTCACTCAATTGACACAATGGGAAATATTTAAGTCTATGGGTGGCCTATGTCTAAATAGAAACTCTAGAGAGGGATGGATCCCTTGATGTTACACCTACACTAATACCATGCCTGATCAAATTGTAAGGAAAAGGGAAGAGAAAGTTGAAAACAAACATAAAAATGGTGATCCATCAAATATTAGTCTCCTCCACTTTCTTGTGACTGAACTATGATCATAAATAAGATTAAAACATGATCATACAACTCAATAATAGATAACCTAACATAAGTATTTTAATATGAAGGCTATGGCCAATACAACAACCAAGAGGAATGATCACAAGGTCTGATAGAAGACACTAATGAATATTTTCCACACTTAACCTTGTAAAACCATTTGGCCTAATACATATGACCTAAAATAAGACTACCTATTTTTAAAGAGGTGATAATGAAAATTAAAAATAAGAGGAATTTTAAGATACTATCACTAACATCCATCACACAATCCATCAGAAAACACTAGATACAAGATTAAGAAGGTAAATTTTAGTTTATATTCACTCCAAAGGAATGAACAAGTGTTAAGTTGAGTAGGGATTCACAATACTAACTTTTAGGATCCTTTACAAACCATTTAAGGCCAAATATATAGAATAAATGGGAAGAGAGAGAGAAGGGGAGGACGTGGAGTAAGTCCATCATAGTTATTATCTATCATGAAACCAGTTACAATGCCATGAAAAAGTGGATAAAGAGTCTTATTATTCATCCTTGACATGTTTTGTCTTGTCTTGATGATTTCCTTATGAGAGATTGAATAGAATAGACTCTTCATCTTCTATGACTCATCTTTCTTCATTTGAAACTACCCTTTCTTGGTTGGAGGAGTTACAAGTTGTTATCTTGAAACATGGCACATTTGACATCGTTGGCATCTTACTACACTATTATTGGCTCTTCAATGCATCTCTCATATTGGTGAGATTGAAACTTAAGTTTAGACATCTTCACACTTTGATCTCTGTCACTAGAACCTACACCTTCATGTATAAAATTGTTTGGTTCAATGTGAGGCAATGAAAACAAGTCTATCTCTTCATCAAATACATAGTCCTTATTTGAAAACTATCATAGCAGTTTGGAAACCTCCTATATGTCCTTTATAACATCATGTAATCTCATATACCATCTTCAAAAGAGTCTTCACAGCTCACTTGATAAGAGGTTTAAAGAAGGTTGTAAGTGTTTATGCAATAGGACTTCCATGAAGGCTTAAGAATTATATTTAAACCTTGTTCATAATTCATGATTTCAACATTGAGGTTTCAGGCATTTATATCCTCTTAAAATTATTGAAGAGTGTTTTTAACTTGAGATAAACTTGACAAGTCAATAGAGACCCGTAGTTGCCTTTGAAAGTTCTCAACATCATGGAATCAATAGGTTGCCTGTGTATAAGCCCCTCAACTCTACTTTTAACCATTAGAATAGGATTTTTTATGACATTAATATTCATACAATAATTCCCACAATGTTTTCAATGATTTTTTGAATATTTTCATACCTCAAATGACCTTAAAAGAGTCTACAACCTTACTTTGCTTGTGTAAACAAGAATATCATCTTCATCTAGGTTGGGTCTAGTGAATTAAAACCTATCCAATAATCATGAAAGTATATTTCAATGAATATTTTAAGTTTATTATTCCTCTTACCAATCTTGAGAATGTTTTCAACTGGTTAAGAAACTCAAAAACCTCTAAACACTGTGCAAACCAGTCAGAAAATGCAACTTTAGGCCTCCTTGATGTTTCTTTTTCTTCACATATACAAAATTATTAATCCAATAGGTGATACTTAGGTATATATACATCATCAAGGTGATTTCAATTAATTTCGAGGTGTTTAGCTTCATCAAGCTTCTTTGAAGGTTTTACAAGGGTTTTAAACATGTTTACCTTCTTAACAATAATTCATAAAGCACATCCCCTTGATTGACTAAAAATTCCATGAAATTGGAGGGAATATACCTATTAAATATAACCTAATAGTATTTTTCCCATGCATCTACTCAATCAATTTTTCACATGATGAAAATGGCCTTTTTGAGCCTGTAGACCTGTTAGTGCATAGTCAAGATGACTATTTTGTCAAAATAGGGTTCTAAATGTTTGATTTTGGTTTTGAAATACCTTATATATGTTTGATACATAAATTATTATGTCTATAAATATTTTACAAAGGATTTGACCTTATGAAAATCTTATCACTTGTTCTAACCCATGTTAAGGGTTTCTTGATAGTTTTATGGTTTTGACCCTAATGGTCTTATTTTGGTGTTTTCTCCACATCTAAAGTATGCAAATCACTACATAAAATTCCCTCATGGTCCATAATATCTATAATGAACCTTAAAAATTCAATATCAGCTCAAAATTTTCATGTTCTCTTCACGTTTGATGTAAAACTATGTCTTACTATAGATGTTATTTCTAGGTAATTGATTATGCACAATTTTATGCATTTTCCTAACAAGGATGGTCATATAAGCTTTTTTAAAATTGTTATATGCTCTCCTAGGATGTTCTAGACCATTTAAACAATAAAAAAATAATCTATTTATTGGTTTCTTAAAGATCAAACTTCAATAACAACATTTATCTCTTAGGTCTCTAGAGGCCTGATATACCTGTTGACCCTTTAGGTCATCTCAGCATGTGAAGAGCTCGAGCACCATTGCACAATATATTCCCATTACCACATAGGAGTATCACACCAAATAGTGAATCACATACCAAATAATCTAATGGATAGACAAATGGGTTTAGATTTTTGAAGTCATTAGAATAAATTGGGATGCATAGAAGGTCAAGCCCTACATTCAAAAGAAAGATTGCTCCCACATTCTCTTTATGAAACTATAGCTTTCAAGTAATTATGATGATAATTTTCTTTAGCACCCAACTAAATGCACAATCTCTAGAGTAAATTCCTTGTCATAATGCTTTTAAAGACTAAATCTTTTGTAAGTCAAGATAATAGGTGGGCATGCAACCTACACATACGTTAAAGATCCAGGGAACAACTAAGCTGCCAAAGGATTAAGGAAGATATGTGCTCTCTTTCTTACACCAGTTCCCAATATGCAACCTATGTAGAACCCAATAAAGTTCAATAATGCTCTAATTAGTGCACAAATATCCCCAAAAAGGTGTAAGGCACTGATTCCCATCAGATGCATAATAATTATGTAGTAGGTCCAAAGGAGGGTTCTGTAATGATTGACAGATGGAAGCAAAGTGCAAAGTAGTAGTTTAAAAGTAGATGAATAGTGTTTGGGGCCTTATCAAAAGTAAATGTGGAAATAGATATCAGATGTTAGAATACAATCACATGCCATGCCTCTAACTACCCCCCAAAGATCTATTCATAGACATGCACATGTATCTATAAGAATCTTGCCACTAACTCCCAGATATGAACCATCAAGCAAAATTTAAGAAGCATGGATGAAATATCATAATAGAATTAAAATATTATATCTTCCACCCCAATTGGTGCATTAATTATAAAAGGATTTCTCCCTTATAAAAGGCTTATTTTACATTGTAAGATGGTTGACATTTTTTAGGCAATCTCACACTACCAAAAGTTGCCCTCCAAAAATGCTTCTATTGGTTAAACCTTGCACTTTAATGAGAATTGAGTTCACCTCCCTTCATTATTCTTACACCTTGTGTGATTTATGTCTATTGATATTTTTCTATGGGTAATGTGTACCCCTCCCATTGCCATCCATTCATAACACCTCTATGTGGAACTTGGAACTCACTTGCAGGTCATATTATGTGTGCATTCAGGTATGTGTAGGCTTTGTCTATAGGTAACCTTCATCCCTCTCAATGTTGACCTATGTTCTTGCACCTCTATGCAAAAAAATTATGCATTTATAATTTCCATGGTGGGGTTTATGTGATATTTTCGTGTTCTTAGATATTTTTAATGTATTCATTAAGGCAGTGGAAGTGTTTGCTCTATTCTTGGTGCATCACCTTTTACTCTCCAAAAACCTCTTACCTTCTCCCTCCCTTTTCCCCTTGTAAAGTATAGTTTTAGTGCTATCTATATATTTCCTTTCTACTCTTTGTAGTTTTGTGCACTAGTCTTAAACTGATGCACTTATAATAGAAAGAATCCAACCTACTCCAGAGGTTCATCTCTAGGAGCACAGGGTCCCATACCTTGGAGATGTTCCCATTGTTGAAATGAGATAACTAATGTTATACACATATAAGTGATGTGATAACACTCCCTTTCTCAACATCAAATTCTTCAATTCCCTATTCTAAGTGCTCACCATCTGTTCCCTACATCAAAACCTCCCACATTGTGAACCAGCATGTTTTGAACGATAAGAGTTTTTGGACTTCCTGATGGGACCAAAGTTTAAATAGGAAGAGGAATTAGTGTTATATTCAATGGTTTGATTTGAAGACCCAAGAACAAGCACCTATAGACTCCAAGCATCTTTGGTTGTTGAAAGGTCAGTCTACTATCCACATGCAAAGAATAACCAGATCATCTTCAAAATGGACTGATTTTTAATTAATTAAGTTGCCCATAACCATAAGATGAAGAAAGACTATAGTGTATTTATCTTCCATTCCCAAAAAACTAGTGATTTTGTGTAATCATCCCCTAGAGATCATTATACCCCTCATTTAAAGAGATTAACTTTACCCAGAGGTAGGTTATTCATTATCCCATTCATGGCTGCATAAAAAAGTAGTTATTTTTGCCCTTCAATGGTGGGAGTCCCTTGATTCTAGCCCAGTACAATGACATTCCAATCATAGCCCTCAAAATTTTATCCTATTTTATTAGCGAGAATTTAAATTCTGCTATTGAGCATATACAAGACATCATGAATAATTGATTAGTCCATCGTGTCATGAAATACAATATTGCTATCATACTTCTTGCCTCTTATTTCATAGATAAAACACTTTAATGTTATTGAGGCTTAAGGCCAAACTCTATTCATGATTGGGATGAGTTAGGTGAGCAACTATGCAATTAATTTGAGGATCGGAGAGAGCACTTGTCCCTGATAGAGTAGCTTACAACTATAAAGAGAGCTCCACATAATATGATGGTCAATTTCAACTTCTAGTTCTAGAGGGTCTAGGATAGGATCCCACCCTTATGTAAGCCATCTCCCAATATAGTATTTTTATATTATTTAAAGGCTCTTAATAGTGATATAGTTATGATGATACAATCCATGGGAGGTGAAGTACTACCTGATGCATATGAGGTTGTCGTGCACATAGATAAATTATTTAATCCATGTAGGGAAAATTATGCTTACACCTTCTATGTCACTCTTCTCAGATCCACCACGCAACCAATATACTACATATCCTCTATTGACACCCATCCCCATCATAGTAAGACTACCTACTTTTTCTGTTGTGCCCCCTAATGAATTACATGAGGTTAAAAAACTACTATAAAGCTTTAGAAATGATCATGTAGCCCTCAAAAAGTAACAAGTGTAGTATTCTAGACTCCATAAACCTTTCACTTAGAAATACCAGTCAAGAAGACCTCCCTATCAAGGTGGAATGTAAGCACAAAATTATCTCACATACAATAGACCATATTGTGTGCATAATTATATCACTTCTAGTACCTCTAGAGCCCTTGTACCCATGCAGAACAATCTTGTACAAGATTTTGAATGGTGTTTTTCATGAAATCAAAACTATTCGATGGAACAATAGTCAAGACCATACGAATCACTAAGGATTTAAATCTTACATTTCTTGCATTCCCAATCTTTTTTATTATGTAATACATTGTAATCATCAACTTACCTTCCTACTTTTCCATCTACCTCTTTATAGAATTCATAGTAAAGATGGGTGGATAATTATCTTTAGACTAGTTGCATATATTGCTCAGAACTAGATATTGGACTAAGGTAACCATCAAAGTTGAACCCATCTTCAAAATTCGTGCTGAGTTATACTCTCCTAGCCTATTTGAATTAAACTGCATAATGTTTGATCAAGAGGAGAATCCAATTATCCATGAATCCACAACATCACTTGTAGAGGTCCTAGATCATTTGTTTGATGAGTGGGCATGTAAACATTATGAATGTTGTTTCAATAAATGTCTTTCTTATTATGGAAAAGAGAAACTAAATATGAGTATGGTTGAAAAACCTAATCGATAGTGCATGTATTGAATCGAAAGATTGTGAAGAGCTCCTATTTGGCTTGGGAGGATGACCTGTAGATAAGAAATCACTAAAGCAAACTTTTTTATTAGACAAATAGTTGATTGGATTTCCTAATGATAGCTAGATCCTAGAAGTGAGAGATTCCTTAAGGGCTATGAATCCACACATTTTAAACAATTAAGCTTATAAACATAATAAGAAAGCACTTGCATCAATGAATTAAAAGATACTAACATTGAATACAAGAGTGATTGCTAAAGAAAATAAAATAAAAATGATTAAATTAGTGATAAACTAAGTAATACTAATACTATAGGTTTAGGGCATGCTTCAAAAAATTAGAAAGGCATTTTTAAATGACCAAAAACATAGAAAATTAGGTTTGGTTGGGTGTAGGTGGGTGAAATCAACTTCTTGGTTTTTTGTGCCATAGTGACCATCGGTAGTTGGGATGATCCTCAATGATCAAGTTGATCATCTATGGTCAAGGTGACCGTCAGTGGTTGGGAAGACTATCAGTGGTTGAGACAACCATTGATAGTTATAGTGTCTAGATCTAGGTTGATAAATTACTAATTGATAGGATCTAATAGATGAATTTTGAGATATGGGTAAGGTCTAGGTTGGTTGTGAAATGGAAATAAAGTAAATGAACGTTAAGAATTAAGTACTTGTCTTACCAAAAGTTGATTGAGTGGATGGTTGAGGCAATTAGCTTGTTGGTGGAATTTACCTTGATTTCTATAGAGTAACAATACCTAAAGGCTTAGTGGAGAGGCCACAACAAATTGACTCTCTAATACAATGGCTAGATTGTTGGATTGTTGATGGTGATTGACTTGCAAGAAAGAAACTCTTGGATACACAATCTCTTGATGATAATTGCAAATGGTTTTCACCTCCCAATGCCTCTCTTCTTATAGGCATAAGCAAGAGGTAGAAGCGAAGGTTCAAATAGGCTATCTAATTATAAATTATCCATGCAAAGACTTACAACATGATTTAGACAAGCTATAATTAGAAAAGCAAAGTGAATGGTTTGCATGCTTTTAATTGAGAGGAAGACCCTGACCATCAATGGTCAAGGTCACCGTTGATGGTTACCTAACCATCGGTGGTCAAGTGTTGAGGGGTAAAAAGGGATAAAAGGAAAGGTTAATCTAGCTAAGTTAAACTAACTATGGGTGAGCTCGGTTAGGGTTTAGAGGGTTAGATTTATCTTGAGATGGTCTTGTAGTCCCCCAAAAATATCAATCATTTTTGGAAAAACATTTGAACTATTTTGGTCCTATAGACCAAAATTCTCTCTTCCCATTTCAAAAATTGTTCTGAGCATTCAGGTTCTTCATTTTTCAAAGCTTTCTCAAAAATCTATAGACTCTGCAAGCTTGAATTTATAGACTCTGCAGGCTTGAATCTATGGACTCTGTAGGCTTGAATCTATGGACTCTGCAGGAAGAAAATCTATGGACTCTGAAAGAAAGAAGCAAGCTCTCAACACTTGGGTGATTTCAAGGTTGGTTCAATGACAAGGTTCTACCAAAATGTCCATCAGCAAGCTTCTAAGCAAGGATTTAACCATTGAACCATTGAACCTTGAACCATATTGGTTCAATGGGTTCAATGGGTTCAAAGGTTCAATGTCATCAACAAGAGTTAAGCGCATTTGTCAAGGTTCAAAGCTCAACTGCTTCAAGGTTTAACGGATTCAAAACACTTATCAAAGAGAAGAAGGCTTGAACCATTGAACCGTTGAACCATTGAACCACTTTGGTTCAAAGGTTCAATGGGTTCAATAGTTCAATAGGTTCAATGACCAAATGGTTCAACACGTTTGGTTCAAAAAGATCAGAAGGACTTAGCCAAATAAAAAGAATGAACCAATTGAACTATTAAACCTTGAACCAAAGGGTTCAATGAGTTCACAGGTTCAACCAGTGCGATGAAGATCAAAGAGCTTAGAAAGAACAAGTGACAGACAAAGGATGAACCAATGAACCGATTGAACCTTAAACTGAAAGAGTTCAAATTTTAATGGTTTGTAGGTTCAAAGGCAGCCTCAATCAAGGAAAGAAGTAGCAAATAGGTGGTTCAATGGATGGTTCAACCAAGGAATGGGAAAGTAATTGAATCAGGAAGCAATGGAACAAAAGAGGTAGAATGAACCGATGAACCAATGAACCAATGTACTTTCAGTGGGTTCAAGGTTTAAGGTTCAACATGGTTTAAGTGGCTAGCGACCATTGACGGCTCCGTAGACGTCAAATTTAAAGTTAGGGAATATACGTTGAAATTCAAATAAAGTGTGGAACTTGAAGGAAGAACCAAGTGACTAGCTAAAAAGATAGCCCGAGAGCTTAAATTCCAAGAAGAGACAAAGCTAGAAAGGGCAAAAGCGAAAAGAGGGAAAATCCTAAAATATCTATGCAAAAGTTATTCCAGTAGGTGGAACAGTCCACAAAGTAGATATTTGAGCTTGCAAACATTAAAGGTGCAGCCTGTTGGTCTCCTTTGGAGTAAAGACAAAATGGATAGTTGATCAGATGTCAGAGGGGACAGAACAGATGATCCAAACTTAGGAGAAGACATATGGGATGAAATGACACACCATAGTTAAGATAGCCACCCTATTTTCAATGTAGTCCTTTGACAAACCTAGAAATGCATTTAAGGCATTGACTACAGTGTGGGTCATCCCATGGGAAAGATTGCCAAGCCTTGCTTGGTGGCTATATATTGTAAAATCTTGTTTTATGCAAGGGAGAGCTTCTCGTTACCAGAAGCAAAACTCTGCCCAAATTGAAAGGCGAATACTGAGACTTTGAGCTCAGATTATTGTTCATATCATTTTATCTAAATGAGAAAGCAAGTTATTTGGAGACTTTGTGTTGTCATAGCTTGTATCATTTTAGGATATTGTTCTTATGTCTATCTTTTGAATGTGTTCTTGTTTATTTAATTTTGCAAGCAGAAATAGTGGAAGTAATTAGGAAGGTGTCCTGAAGCCAACTACTTTCAGACTTTGTGTTGTCATAGTTGTCTTCAGTGTGTGTTTATTTTTTGTTTCTATGTAAAGGACCTTGGGATGACTTTGTGCCCCCATTGTTCTTCATATTTCACTCTTGGGCAGTCAAGGTGGAGACTTCACACTACATTTCAGGCTGATGGTTACTCTCTACTTGGTTACCAATTACTTGTCACTACTAGAAAGATTCATGTTGTTTGCAATAACAAGCACTTCTAAAAGAAGAGAAGTGTCTTCTATCATTTCACCAAGATTTCTACTACCCAAGAAGGGATCTGGCTCTTGGTTGAATGTTACTTCTGAAAGAAGAGAAGCACCTTCACTAATCACCCAGGATTTCTCCTTTGTGTTGTGAACATAATCTCTGAAAGAAGAGAGATGGATGGTATATCCTACCCCTGAGTGTTATTTTTAGCTTATATATATAGCATATAGTGTCTTTATACCTATAGGAAACCTCTCCTTGATGAGAGGAGAGATTTTTCCCCTTTGGATGTGATAAACCTGCAACTTTGGATGACTAATCTCCCTATGTTGTGGTTAAAGAGACCTATTTTACCCACCAATTAGCTAGTTGACAAAATATTCACCTAAAAGTCTTTTTTGCGACTCCACTAGGGATGAACATGGAGTCTAAAGCCTCAAGTTTTATATTAAAGTAGTCCCTACCCTTATCCATTATATAGACTCTGGTGACTCCATTCTGTGTCTTACCCATTATCCATTTATAGCCATACCATTTTCCTTCACCTCCACGCCAACTAGGAAAGAGTGTGCAGTTTGAAACCTCAAGCTTCAAGCTGATGTAGGGCCAGTTCTTTCCCATTTTTATTCTGCAATCTGGCCACTCTACCCATATTTGTTATCCTTATTTTTCATAATTAAATCATGGTAGTTTAAGGCCCTTGGGGTAACTCTTTTGGCCTACTTAATCTAACTCCACCTTTGCATGAACTTCCACGCAACTCAAGAAAGAACTTCCCCAAATTCTTTGGAGATGGGAGAGTTCACCTTGATGAACACATTGTAACTTTTAGCATAGCCCGTGGTGTGATAGGGGTGGAATTTGAAGACATGGTAGTTAGGCTTTTTGTGGAGACACTACAAGGCGCTACTGTAGAGTGGTTCTACCACTTGCAAGTTGGATCAGTGACCAACTGGGATACACTCAAAGCCAAGTTTGAAGCTAGGTTTAAGCCTATAGAGGATGTGCATGCTTTGTTGGCCCAGCTCACTCAGATGAAGAAGGAACCTCATGAGCCTATGAGGGATTTTATTTCCAAGTTTGACAAGCTGAGGAACAGGATTCCTACAATTGCTTAGCCAACACCTGAAAACCTCAAATGCTTCTTCATCAACTCAAAGCTACCTGAAGTGTGTTTTTTGTTGAGACGAGCTAGCCACATAGACCTTGCTACTACTCAGGACTTGGCTACTGAGGTAGAAGATGACCTTATCTTGGCAAGAAAGATAAGGAGAGACCCGAACAGAGGTAAATATTCTTCATCTTCTAAGTATCCATCTATAGGCACCATGGATCAGATGGTGCAGAAGCTGGCAAATGAACTACTAGCCTTGAAAAGGCAAATGGCCCAAAGTATGTCTGCTCCTCCTAATCAAGATATGCCAAGGAGGGCATTTCAGAATCATCCATATCAAGGCAATGCCACCAAGAATCAAGGGTAGCCAAATCATCTTCCTCCCCCATAGAGGAACCTTGCCCTTTAAAGCACCTCCAACCAACTCAACAGTTGGATATCTAGAAATAGAACATGATTTCTCTTTACAACCTAAGTTTGAGCAAGAAAATGACGTTGATCTCTTCATGGAGGATCAAGAAGAATTAGCTAGCAACTCCCACATTGGTTTCCTAAATTACCAAGATGAACCCAGAAGTAAAGGTGAAGTAGTTGAGGGATCATATGTTGTGTTCACCCAATCCAAGAACCAGTCAGCCTAGCAAGATGACAAAGAAAAGATAGAGGAGTAACCTCAACTAGCAATTATAATTGCTAAGCATGGAACCACTCTGTCTTTCCAGCCAAAGGACCCAGTGATTGCCAGAAAGGTAAGTGCCTCAAATATCCCTATGCCTTCTACTTCAAATTCGCAAGCCAGTCCTCCCCCTCCTAGAAACCAAAAAGATGAACTTCCATCCTCTCTTCCTAGTCCATTTCAGTCATTTGACATAGTCGACCATGTCAAGAAAACTAAAATTCAAATGACTGAATTTGAATTCCTACAAGCCAACCCTGAGCAGTTGGATAGGTTGGTGGAGTGTGTGAAGAATACATCCATCCCTACAAGACAAGAGATTAGAAAGGTAACTCATGATCCCCTAAGGAACATGCCCATCCCAGTCACTCAGACATTAGCACTTGAAGCTCAGATTCTATTTGAGTCTTCAAGCAGGGGTAATTACTTCTTGACCACAAAGGGTGTTCATATTCCTGTAGATGAAAGTCCTGTAGGTGGTAATCTAAAAATTGATTCAAACAAGACATCAGAAGAATTGGTAGGGTGCAGTACAGATGAAAAATCATCTTCCACTTCTAATGAAGAGAAATCTAATAGAAGATCAGTTTCTGATGATGCTTGGATCCTGGAATCCGATGGCAGCAATTCTTGTACCATTGCTAGAGCTGGGACTGTATTGATATCTCCTTAAGGAGATATTTTTCCTTCATGCAAGTTGTAGTTCAGCAACACCAACAACACAGCTAAATGTGAATCTCTATTGCTCAGATTGAAGGCTGCTCAAGACTAGGATGTCAAACTCCTTCACACCCAAGGAGATGATGGCCCAATGGTTTGTCAGGTGTCTGAGGGGGATAATCAAATCATGTGCTAGACTAAACTAGCAGAACAAGCTATGGTGGTGGACCATACTACTGTACTTCAAAGTTATCAAAAGGAAATCTTCACCAAGAGATCAAGGAGTTATAGTTTTTATATTGAAGACCATGCCTTGCCATGGGGCAAGAAGAGAGAACCAAGAGGAATGAACAAAAAGTGTGATTCCTGGTGGAGAGTTCCATTTTCCCATCACTGATTCTGGGGACAAAATGGTTTCTTGCTAGTTTATCAAGATTGAATGCCATTTTCATTGTCTTATAATGGACAACATCTAAATCACTTCAATTCTTGAAGTATCAAATAAGTTCACCTATACATATGTATATTTGTATAGTCTTTAGTTCTATTTTGTGATTTTCGTTTTCATTTTTTGGAGCCTTTCTTTTTGGGTAGCATGACTCCATAGCCCAATGGCACACTTCAAGGCATTAGATATTATGGTTTCTACTCCCCTCAACTGTTCCAAGTTTTCAATTGAAGGAAGTTCCCCAACTGGAGCCAGCTATTGTCCCCCAAAAATATCACTCATTTTTGGGACAACATTTGAACTATTTTGGTCCTACTGACCAAAATCCTCTCTTCCCATTTCAAAAATTATTTTGAGCATTTAGGTTCTTCATTTTTCAAAGCTTTCTCAAAAATCTACAGACTCTGCAGGCTTGAATCTATAGACTCTGTAGGCTTGAATCTATGGATTCTGTAGGCTTGAATCTATGGACTCTGTAGGAAGAAAATCTATAGACTCTGCAAGAAAGAAGCAAGCTCTCAACACTTGGGCAATTTCAAGGTTGGTTCAACAACAAGGTTCTACCAAAATGTCCATCAGCAAGCTTCTAAGCAAGGATTAAACCATTGAACCTTGAACTATTTTGGTTCAACGGGTTCAATGGGTTCAAAGGTTCAACATCATCAGCAAGAGTTAAGCGCATTTGTCAAGGTTCAAAGTTCAACTGCTTCAAGGTTCAACGGCTTCAAAACACTTATCAAAGAGAAGAAGGCTTGAACCATTGAACCGTTGAACCATTGAACCACTTTGGTTCAAAGGTTCAATGGGTTCAATGGTTTAATAGGTTCAATGACCAAATGGTTCAATGCATTTAGTTCAAAAAGATTAGAAGGACTTAGCCAAATAAAAATAATGAACTGATTGAACCGTTGAACCTTGAACCAAAAGGTTCAACGAGTTCACAAGTTCAAAGGTTCAACTAGTGCGATGAAGATCAAAGAACTTAGAAAGAATAAGTGACAGATAAAGGATGAACCAATGAATTGATTGAACCTTGAACTGAAAGATTTCAAAGTTCAATGGTTCATGGGTTCAAAGGTTCAAAGGCAGCCTCAGTCAAGGAAAGAAGTAGCAAACAGGTGTTTCAATGAATGCTTCAACCAAGGAGTGGGAAAGTGATTGAACCAGGAAGCAATGGAACAAAAGAGGCAAAATGAACTGATGAACCAATGAACCAATGTACTTTTGGTGGGTTCAAGGTTTAAGGTTCAACATGGTTCAAGTGGCTAGTGACCATTAATGGCCCTACAGACGTCAAATTCAAAGTAAGGGAATATCCGTTGAAATTCAAATAAAGTGTAGAACTTGAAGGAAGAACCAAGCGACTAGCTGAAAAGATAGCCCAAGAGCTTAAATTCTAGGAAGAGACAAAGCTAGAAAGGACAAAAGTGGAAAGAGGGAAAAGCCCAAAATATCTGTGCAGAAGTTATTCCAGTAAGTGGAATACTCCGCAAAGTAGATATTTGAGCTTGCAAACATTGAAGGCATGGCTTGTTGGTCTCCTTTGGAGTAAAGACAAAATGGATAGCTGTGCAGATGTCAGAGGGGATAGACCAAATGATCCAAACTTAGGAGAAGACATATGGGATGAAATGACATGCCATAGTTAAGACAGCCACCCTGTTTTCAATGCAGTCCTTTGACAAACCTGGAAATGCATTCAAGGCATTGACTATAGCATGGGCCGTCCCATGGGAAAGAGCACCAAACCTTGCTTGGTGGCTATATATTATAAAATACTATTTTGTGCAAGGGAGAGCTTCCCATTACTAGAAGCAAAACTCTGCCCAAATTGAAAGGTGAATACTGAGACTTTGAGCTCAGATTATTGCTCATATCATTTTATTTGAATGAGAAAGAAAGTTATTTGCAGACTTTGTGCTATCATAGCTTGTATCATTTTAGGAGATTTTTCTTATGTCTATCTTCTGAATGTGTTCTTGTTTATTTAATTTGGCAAGCAGAACTAGTGGAAGTAATCAGGAAGGTGTCTTGAAGCCAACTACTTTCAGACTTTGTGTTGTCATAGTTGTCTTTAGTGTGTGTTTATTTTCTATTTTTGTGTAAAGGACCTTGGGATGACTTTGTGCCCCCATTATTCTTCATATTTCACTCTTGGGTAGTCAAGGTGGAGACTTTGTGCTATATTTCAGGCTACTGGTTACTCTGTACTCAGTTACCAGTTACTTGTCATTACCAGAAAGACTCATGTTGTTTGCAAGAACAAGCAATTTTGAAAGAAGAGAAGTGCCTTCTATCATTTCACTAAGATTTCTACCGCCCAAGAAGGGATCTGGATCTTGGTTGAATGTTACTTTTGAAAGAAGAGAATCACCTTCACCAATCACCCAAGATTTCTCCTTTGTGTTGTGAACATCATCTCTAAAAGAAGAGAGATGGATGGTATATCCTACCCCTGAGTGTTATTTTCAGCTTATATATATATATATATATATATATATATATATATATATATATATATATATATATATATATATATGTATGTATATATATGTATGTATATATATATATATGTATGTATGTATGTATGTATATATATGTATGTATATATATATATATGTATGTATATATATATATATGTATGTATATATATATATATATATGTATGTATGTATATATATATATATATATGTATGTATGTATGTATATATATATATAGTGCCTTTATACCTATAAGGAACCTACCCTTGATGAGAGGAGAGATTTGTCCCCTTTGGATGTGGTAAATATGCAACTTTGGATGACAAATCTCCCTATGTTGTGTTTGAATAGACCTATTTTGCCCACCAGTTAGCTGGTTGACAAAATATTCACCCAACAGGTCCTAGGGTGGTTAAGGGCTACTTTGACATTTAGAATTATAGTGTGTATATTTCCAATGTCTACATTTTTTCCCTTTCTATTGTGAAGTTTGGAATAAACTAGCTACAAAAAAAATAGAGGTTGGTTAAAGTTTTTCTTGCCCCAAGTATGAGAGGACGTGTTTCCACCTCAAACTAGGAGGTGGTGAGGTGAAATAGAATCAGGTGCAGGTTTGATAAGATTGGTGATGATGATGAAAAATTTAAAGTGTCATTAAGGTGGCTAATAGGTTGGGCACTAGAGTGATAACAAATGCATAAAGTGCAAAAAAAGGTGTGATAGCAAGGATCATGTAAAGACAAGGTTACCATAGTTGATAACAATAAAGGTCAGTATCATGTGACCACATTTAGGTGTGGTAGTTGGGTACACCTATTAGTCTCCTCGATAAGGTCAGTGTTTCTAGTGGGTATTCAAGGTAGGAAGTGCTCCTGTGGAAGACACAAATAGGTCAAGTTTCATGGGTATTCAAGGTAGGAAGTGCTCCTATGGAAAACACAAATAGGTCAAGTGTCATGGGTATTCAAAGTATGAAGTGCTACCAAAAGACATAAGCAGGTTAGGTAAGTGTGAGGTGGTGCAAATTCAAAAGGTGATCAACATGGTAATGTTTTCACTACAATCAAGTGACCAAGCACAAAGTGTCACAAAAAGTAAGCTAGTTAGGCTGAAATAGACCAATGATAAGGTGATGAGGTGGTCGGGGTGGTTGGGGAAGGTTGTCTCAAAAAGGTTCAAGTTTTGGTTTAGTTTAGTTTTAAAAAAGGGGTACGTCAAGGTCAATACAGATGGTTATGGTTATGCTTAGGTTCTTTGTTGTTAATGTTTATGATAAAATACATGACATGATTTAATGAACAACACTAGATGAGAGAATAGAGAATATAATCTAGAGGTGAGTGCCATAATGAAAACATCAACTAGTCATGATAGGATACACAAAGAGCATGGTGCTTCTTCGTCAATAAGGACTAAAATAAAAACTAAATTTGTATTGACTTAATGAACCTAATCCCTTTGAATGCTTCACATGAGCATCCATTAGTTGCCTAGAAAGGTGTCTTGACCACATAATGTCAAGTAAGCTCAAAAATCCCTTGCATATAAGGGGGATGGGGGAAAATGGAACCTTCTTATGAGACTAACATGCCTCTTTTATAGGTGTCCAGAGAGTCAATATAAATAAGACTATGTTAAGCTATGTAGATTGATCGATGTGGGAAGTCTACTTTTGGAAGCCAATTGTGGCTTCTACCTTATCTTTCTATTTGAGATCCAATTATGGCTTTCAAGATTATTTTGAGTTTGATTTAATTGTGATAATGGGTCTTCTACTAATTATTGTATGTGGGAAGATGATCGATGTAGGAAGTTTTCATGAAATTGATATACTTTTGACAAATGCTTACTCATCCATCCTTCGAAGGATTGTTTTAATTTTATGTGCTTTATTTCATGCTTGTTTATAGATGTCCTCCAAGGGAGTATTCAACCTTATGTTTTGACAATTTCAAAGAGGTGTTCAATAGATGTCCTTCAAGGGAGTAGTCTGTGAATGCTAGGAATGACCCATGATTGCCAATGATAGGGTTTTTTTTATTTTCCTTTGATTTTTGCTTGACTTAAACTTGTTTAGGTAGGCTTAACAGTCCACCTTCATGGTGGAAAAACCAAAATCACAAGAGTGTTGGTTAGGTGTAAATAATCTTATGTGAAAATGACCATAGGAATCCATCCTATGAATGCATGGAAAGTACCATGAGAACCATGCCATGGGTAAAGTCATGATACCCATTGTTCAATATAAGGATATACCAATGATAGATAATCACATGATTCATTGTTAATCAATTACCCCTAAAAAAGGGAGATGAATGTGGGTGGATAAAAAGGGATGAGATTAAGTTAAACAAAAGGTGAAATTGAACCTTCCTAACAAAAGAATGGATGTAGGTGTGAAACATTGAGGGGCTCAGGCTCTGGGTGGCCTTTGAGAGAAGAAAACTGGTAAGATCCTAATCCATACTTATGGGTTATGATATAAGGTCCAAGTAAATTGAAAGCAAACTTGCCCCACTTGATTTTCTCCATATTAGTGACATGTTAATTTTCCCTTAGGATGAGATCTCTGATATTGAATTTTCACACTTTAAGGTGTTTGTTATAGGTATATTTGATACACTTTTAGTAGACATGAAGATGGGTGAGGGTTGTTAGGTGACGCTCATCAAGTAGCTCAAGATGGGATAAATGGTATTGACAATAATTGTCCTCTGAAAGAAGTCCTTGTAAAGATATGTGAAGAGAGGGTATTTGGACTTCAAGAGGCAAGACAGCCTTCACTCCAAAAACAAGAGAAAATAAGGTAGCACCCATAGGGGTTCTAATGTTGGTACAATATGCCCACAAGGCAAAGGGGATGTGCAAATGCCAATCTCGACCAGATTCACTGACCATTATAGTTAGCATGTTATTAAGAGTTTTGTTAGAAGCTTCTACCTATCCATTAGCTTGAGGGTGATAGGGCGAGGAGAAGCTTAACTTGATGTTCAATACATCACATAGACTCTAGAGTTGCTTATTCTTAAAATATTTACCATTTTTAATGATAATATTATGAGGAACATCGAAGTGGTAGATGATATGGTGGTTGATAAAGTTGATAATCTTTTTCACTTTGGTTGAGACTAAAGGAATAGCCTCTACTCACTTGGTAAAATACTCAGTTATAGTGATGATAGAATAGTGTCACTATGAGGAGTGGAGATTAATTTCACTAGTAAGGTCTAGACCCCATTTTGAAAAAGGCCAAAAATTAGTCGAGACACAAAGGCAATGGCTAGGTGTGTAATGTAAATTAGCATGTTATTGGTACTTAACACACTTTTTCACATAATCACAGCATTCTTGGTTAAGGTTAAGATAGTAATAACTAAGATAGAGGATGTGTTTAGCTATAACAAGGCCACTAAATTTCCCTCCACATATACCATCATGCATTTCCTTGATAGCATGAGAGGCTTCATGAATACGCAATCAATGAAACAGGAGGCTGTCAAATCCATTTTTATAAATAATTCCTCCCATAATGGTATAGTGTGAGGTAATCTAAATAAATACTCTTTGAGCATTCTTAGAGAGGCTAGAGAGAACTTGCCAAGGTTGAGATAGTCAAAAGTTTGTTGATACCAAAGGTCATGTTGGGTCTCCTCCACATTATAAATGGTGGGGGAATCAAGTTTAACATAGGAAAACTGTGTAAGTCTATGGATAATGACAAACAACTTAGAACCTAAAGGTGCAGAGGGTATTTCTGAGGCAAGGGAGGCCATGGTGTTGCCAAACATGTTGGTAGATTATGAGGTTGACTAGATGTGATAGTGATCAAATGATGTTAGGATTTCATCAACTAGTTATTTTTACTACTACAGAACATCATTTTTACACTAGTAAGAGCCATTTATTTGATTAAACACAAGTTGGGAGTCACCAAAGATATTTATTATTTTGACTCCTATGGCTAAGGCAATTTAAACGCCCATCACTAGGGCTTCATACTCAGCCATGTTGTTGGTACATTCAAAATCAAGCTTGAAGGACAAAGGGAGAGGTTCACCATCAAAGGGGATAAGGATGATACCTGATCCCCCACCATGTTGATATTTTTGTCCATCAAAGAACATGGTGAATTGATAGGTGAAGTCCACTTGAGATAGGGCCATGATGGACTCATCAAGGAAGTTAAGAGGAGGATGTTTATTATCTACTAAGGGTACTACAGCCAATTAGTCAGCAATGACTTTCCCCTTGATTGAATTTTTTTGGAGGAACTCAAGGTCAAACTCTACTAAGAGTATGAGTCACTTGTCCATAAACTAATTTTGATATGGCTTGGAGTACATGTACTTGAGTGGGTCAGTGTTAGTTATAACATAGGTTTTATGGTTAAGAAGGTAGTGGAAAATTTTGGTAGCCATGAAGACTAAATCTAGGTAGACTTTCTTAGTATGAGTGTATCGAGTCTCATATTATATAAGTGTGCAACTAATATAATACATGGCTTGCTCTGTATGTTGTTCATCTCAGTGATGCAACATTTCCCCTAGGGAATCATCGATGGTAAAGATATATAGGTAGAAAGGTTGGTCATCTTTTGGAGGGGTAAGTATAGGTGGTGACAAAAGGTACTCTTTGAGTGAATCAAAGGCCTTTTGATAGTCTTTATTCCACTTAAAAGACACATCCTTATTTAATAGGTGGTGGAAAGGTTGACACTAATCCAAAATCTAGGAAATGAAATGACAAATGGACTGAAGATTCTCTTACAAGCTTTAGAGTTGCTTAAGGTTGGTAGGAGGGAGCATTTCTAAGATTTCTTTGATTTTGGTAGGATCAACTTCAAATTTGTGAAGGGAGACAATAAAACCTAGAAGATTTCCTTACAAGACACCAAAGATGCACTTCTTTGGGTTAAGGCAAACATGATAGTGGATAAGGCACTCGAAGATGATCATAAGAATGGCTAAGTGATCCTTTTAGAGTTTGGATTTCTTGAAAAGGTCATCCACATAGTCCTCTACAATATTATGGATAAGGTCATGGAAAATATAGGTCATGGCACATTGGTAGGTTACACCAGCGTTATTTAACCCAAAATGCATGACTCTATAGTAGAAGGTTCTCAAAGGGGTGGTAAAGGCAATTCTGAGATGATCTTTAGGTGTAATTAGGATCTGATTATAGACCAAGAAACCATCCATGAGAGATAACATCTCATGGCTAGTTGTAATATCAACACAATTGTCGATGTTAGGTAGAGGTAAGTTATCTTTCGGGTAGGAAAGGTTGAGGTCATGAAATTCTACACATATGCATAATCCCCCTATGGATTTAGTGATAGGTATGACATTTGAGACCCATTGGGGGTAATCAATGGGTTGAATGAAGTTGACAGATAAAAAATGTTGAAGCTCTTCTTTGACAATAAGGGCTATGCAAGAATGCATGCATCAAATCTTTTGCTTGATAGTTTTGGAATCATGATGAGTGACTATATTAAGGGTAGAAATGGTAGGGTCAATTTTAGGCATATCATTTTAAAACCAAGTGAATGCTATGCTACAGTCTTAGAGGAAGGATGAGAAGTCCTAAAATTCCTTAGTATTCATTAATTGGCTAATTTTGACTATGTAGGGCTTACTTTGACTACCTAAGTTGATATCCATGGTGGATTCATTCAACATGGTTGAAGACTTAGGATGAAGGGATTTGTGGATCAAAGAAAATGGGGCACCAAAATAGGTGAGAATAAGATCATCATCTTGACACTGAATAATGTTAGTGGTGGTAGAGACTTCTATCATTTAAAGATGGATCAAAGGGATGGTTATGGTCATCCCCTCCTAATAAGTTCAAGGTCCTAGGTTGATCATGTTGACCAAAAAAAAATTAGGTGGGATGATGTCATCATCCTCACACATAAGTGAAGGTGAGGCCAATGAGGAAGGGAAATCCTCCTCAACAATGGTAGGGATAGGTTGTTTGGATTTCTTCTTATTAGGCAAGATGAAACCAAGGCCATGATTTTTATGAGGTTTCTTGGTCTCAATGAAGACCAAATCATGAATGTCATGCTCATATAATTCAAAATTGAAACCTTTCTAAGCACACCGATGGAGGTATGTCTTGGCAAAACTTAGTTTATCAAGGTAAGAGAAACTGACAGTGACTGGTCGAGGTGGAAGGGAGGTAGTAGAAGCATCGATGGATTTGTTGAGTCCCCCATAGAAAAAATAGGTTTGATGATTAGGATTTCTAAAGGGGGTGATAGTTTCAACATTAGGTTCATATCCCAATTGGTTGGTAAGTTTCCCATACTCATGAGGAGTAGGGAAAGCATCCAAGGTGAGAAGGCAATACTCCCCCAGCAAAAGGTGATGGAACGTTGATTCCAAAGGGTCTATGGTAGGAATTTGGTGTGAAGGTATGAAGGAGCTAGGTGATGCCTCATCAGTAGAAGGGGATATGATCTCTATTTTTTTGGTTGGAGGTTGGGTTTTAACTATTAAAGGTGTGATGGATGGGGTTATGAGGACATAATTGGGGTGTTAGGTCATGTTTTATGTTGAGAAAGGAATAAGGTCAGCTTGGATGGTGATGACTTGGCCCTCATGCTCAAACTTAATGTAATGGTGGAGGGTAGAGGGAATACAACACATGAAATGAATCCAAGGTCATCCTAATAAGATGCTGTATTATAATTCACCTTCTACAACATGGAATAGTTCAAGGAGCATGTGGGGTCCTACACGGATATGAAAGATGATAGTTCTTAATGTAATTTCCATGGTATCACTGAAGGAATGAAGGATGACTAAGGATTTGGACATGACCTTGTTCAGGAAGTTGATTTGGTTGTAGGAATGAGAAGAGATTATGTTTATGCTATCTCTCTCGTAAATCATGACATGTTTGATGTGGGTTTGGTTGATGTAAGCAGTGATAAAGAGAGGAGGATCTGGGTCCTCAGGATGGATGGAGGGCATTTTTGAAGGTAACAAGGTTAGAAATATAAAGAACACTAACAAAGGAAGATAGAGTTTAGGAGTCTTTAGGTTGGACCTGAATGGATTACAAAGCCTCTATTAGTGTTTGGTGGTGATGGGGAGAGGTAGAGAACAACTTGTACAAGCTCATCTTCACCAGGGTCTGATGAATATGTTTGAGGATAACTCTCCTGATGGATTCTTAGGGGTTAGATTGGGAGGCACTTAAGATAGACACCTTGGGTTTGGTCAAAGATGAAGATGGTTGGGTGTAGGTTGGTTGGGAGTTTAAAAAGGGGTATGTCCAAGGAATGGACACCTTAGCCTTTCCCATATCCTTTTTTATGCTTTTGTGACAACATTGATAGTATACATAAAAGGAGAGGTTGAGCTAGAGGATTAGTTAGATTTTTCTTCACTCTGAGGTGAGAGTGGATGAGTAGGTGAGTATTGGGTAGGTATGGTTGGTGGTTGGATTGGTATGGGGCTAATAAGAGGTTTGTCTATTAATAGATCATCTTCATTATAAAAGTAATGGATAATGGTTTGGAAAGCCTTATAATTATTTGTATCATGGCCTGGTGTCCTATAATAAACACACACTTGGTGATCATTGTACCAAACAAATTTTGAATCTAGGGGGTCAAAAGGTCTAATGGGAGGCAGGACCAAACAAGAGATTTGTAATAACCTATGGAGAATGTTTGAATAGGATTTGGCTAGGGATGGTAAATGTTTAGCATTTTTTTCTCTGGTGGTTGAGGTAGGAGGTTGTTTATAAATATGTTTATTAGTGGGTGTCTTGGGTAAGGTGGTATGTCTAGTTGATGGCTTTGGTCTAGGAAAGAAGGTTGATGAGATGGAGGTAGAGGATCACAAGGTAGGTAGCCTATGTACTTCTAGTGTGGTAAAGAGAGGTGTGTTAAAAATTAGTTGAGAAGGTGTAACCAAGGTAGGTGGTGGGGTTTTGAAAGAGAGGATGGGCCTCTTTCTCAAGGTAGAGGGATGAAGCCCTAGAATGGAGGGCAAAGTTGAGGGAGGCAAAATTTGGGCCTAACGACATTTGTGTGGTTTTGTCTCTGTGGTTATTTTGGTCTAGCACTTGGTTGGTGGGTTTGAAAGGGTTAAGACTAATTTCATAGATGGGTGACTAAGGCTTGATGTAGGGAAGATACCAAGATTCTTGGTGGATTTAGTTGGGATGATAGGAGAGGGTTTGGCTACTTGGGTCTTGGTTGGCTTAAGTGGTTGGGGGTTGATTGCTTTAGTGGAGGTTTTAATTGGTTGGTTAGGGGATATGGTTGTGTGGGTATATATAATGATAGGTTGGTCAATGGAAGTGGTAGGTTGGTCTAACCAAGGAAGGGTTAGAGGTTTTAGTTGGGTAATGTAAGGGAGGCCTAACTGCTATCGAAAGGTAGCTCGATCCATGTCAGTATTGGAGATAAACCCCAATTTCTACACTAGACTAGAGAAGGGTTTATAGGTGGGTTTGAGGAGGGTTTATATGTGGGTTTGAAGGCTTCTAGATGAATACATAGGGATGGTAACCTTTTCCTCTTCCTCAATCAAAGGATATGGGGTTGAAAAAGATGGTTCCTCCATGGGAGGAGTATACATGAGGTTTTTCTCCTCAAGAATGATCTCTTAAGGGAAATTAGTTTTCTCAATAATTAAAGGTGAAGGTGAGGTGGTGATGGTTAGTTATTCTATTATATTAGTTAAAAGGGTGGATAGTGGCTCCACTACCTCGATAAGTGGAGGGAGGGGGGATGGTATTTCCCTAGTTTGAGTGTCCAAAGGAAGGGAAGGTGACTCCACTACCTCAATAGATGGAGGATGTGTAGGATTGAAAGATTGGATACTAGGAGGTTCGATAAGGATTGCATCAAGGACCATGTTAACCATATGGGTGTCATGAGTGCATTTAATGTTATTTCTCTCATTCATTATAGGAGCATGGTTCAGGAAGGGTTTCCTAAATATATCAAGGGCTTGGTTCAATGGTGCATTGGGTTTGTCCAATGTAAGATCTCCCTTATCAATGAGGGATTGTACAAGGCTATTTAAAGTGTTTCACCTACTGACATCATGTCCTATCACTCGATGAAAGGCAAATAAATAATTCTTGTTATACCAACTAGGTGCAAGATGAGAGGAGTCAAATTATTGGGGTGGATTGATAGGAGGTAGTTAAATGATATTGGCTTTCAACAACTTCTCCAAGTTGGAAGCATAGGATTATCCAAGTGGAATGAATTTCTTCTAGTTGGTTCCTTAGGTTTTGCTTTGAGGAACTAAAGGAATTGGATTGGTTGATAGAAGGTAGATCATATTTCAGGATAACCACATTTGTAGTTCCCTTGTTCTTGGTGTTGGTATTGGGCTAGTTGCTTGATTTAGAGGAAGAATTCTCATTAGTTTTATAAATTGAGTTCTTGTTTTTGAGCTTAAGCTTTCCTTCATCAATGGCTTAGTTATCCAACTTATGTGTCATGGCAAAAGGGTCATAATCTTTGGACATGTAGGGTACAGGAGATATGCTTGGCACATGCTTGAGTAAAGATCTCTATGAGTTCAGGTTGAGGTAAGAAAAGGGATAGTTGGTTAATTAGGATCCTCCAATGAGCCATAAAATGGATGATGGATTCATCCTCAAATTTCTAGAATAGAGTAGAGCTCAGTGATAAAAACTTTCTTGGAGATATTGATAGAAAAGTGGTCCAAGAAGATTTGGGCTAGTTGGGTAAAAGAGAAGATGGAATACTTGGGCAATGAACTATACTAATCCAAGGCTGAACCAGCCAAAGACATGGGGAAGGTATAGAGGAGAAGGGCATCATCATAAGTGATGAGATAGAAAGCATGACTAAATTCCATAAGGTGTTAATGGGGATTCTCCTTACTTTGAAACTTAGAGAACTTGGGAAGTTCCCATTGGGGAGGATATGGCTTGATAGGTACATATGGATGGATAAGCTCATTACAAATTTGGTCATATGACAAGATGTTGTGAGCACTCGAGATGATGACTCTAAGGTGGTCATCTTGTCCATAAGCATATTCATTAGGTCTGCTTGGGGTTGTGTACCTTGTTGGGTGAATATTTTGTCATCAACTAACTGATGGCAAAATGGGTATATCAACCACAGCACAATGAGATTTATATGGAAAAATGGGTGTGGTTACCATAGCATAATGGGATAAATCTCTCCTCTCAGCAAGGGGAGGTTCCCTATAAACTATAATATACTAATATAAACTAAAAATAGACTTAGGGGTGAAATCATACCATCCATCTCTCTTTTTTCAGAGACGATGTTCACAAAATAAAGGAGAATTCTTGTGTAATTACTAAAGGCATTTCTCTTCTTTCAGAAATGATATTCAGCAAATAGTAGGAATCCTTCTTGGGGAATAACTAGATCTATGAGAAACCCATGAAGCACAAAGTCTTTTGTTGTTTCTCCTATTGATTCAGGACAAAGTAACATAGTAGAATGAAGTTCAGCACAAAGTCTCCACCGAAAACTACAACAGAGTAAAAGATTACGAAGGATAAGGGGAGCTCAAAGTCTCTCCAATATATTGAAACATAAAATACATAGACTAAAGACAATTATGGTAGTACAAAGTCTCCCACAGTTGACTTCAAGACATCTTTCAGATTATTTCCACTTGTTTTGATTATTTGATTAAATGGACAAGATTGTATTTAGGAAAAATACATAAGAATGATTTCCTAGATAACACAAGTTATTTCAACACAAAGTCTGAAAGGTCACTTGCTTTCTCATTCACTTGATAAAATATGATTAACAATCTGAGCTCAAAGTCTCAGGAATGCCTTCCAATTTGGGTAGAGTTTCACTTCTAATAAAAGAGAGATATCTCTTCTACAAATTGAGAGATTACAATATATAGCCTCCCAAGAAAGATTTTGGTGCTTGTTTTCACAAAATGGCCCATGCTGCATTGAATGCATTGAGAGTTATGTGAAGGGGCCATGTTAGAACAGGTTATCAGCCATAACTTTTGGCATTATAAATCATCTCTAATGTCTCCTCTGAAGCATGGGTTTCTTGGACTTCTTTATGATGTTTACATGGCTGTCCATTCGCCTTTACTCAATAAAGAAAAATAGGTCACGCCATTGAATGTTTGCATTCTCTGAGGTCCATATATCAGACTGCTCCACCTACTATAATAACTCTTTTATAGATATTTCTAGATTCTTTGTTTGATTCCCTCTTTCCTTGCTATATTTTGTCTCTTCCTAGTGATCTGAGCTCTTGGGGCTATCTTCTCACCTTCTGTTGGCTTCTTTGGCTCCCTTCTCAATGGATAGTTGAGTTTGTCCTCAGGTCTACATTATTTGAAAATCAATATTTATTCCATTATCCTAAATTTTAAATCCATGGGGACATCATTGGTCACCTGAACCATTTTGAACCTTGAACCTTTGAACATTTCAGAGTTCACCAGTTCAATGGTTCAACGGTTCGGCAGTTTGGCAGTTCAATGTTTTGTAAAGAGTCACGTTCACTTAGTCTTATTTAGGAGTTCAATGTATCATTGAACTAATTATTTTAATCATTCTGTTGAACCATTTGGTTGAACCTTTTTTTGGAATCTTCCATTTGAACCATTCGCTCAAACTTTGAATCTTTAAACCCTTTGAACTCGTTGAACCTTTGAACTCTCTTTGAACATTTCAGAGATAGAGTTCAATGGTTCACTGGTTCAATGGTTCATTCCATATTATTGAACCCCATCGATGAACCATTTTGATTTGAACCTCAGTGTTGAACTATCTTTACAATTTTTTAGGAAATGCTTTAAGTGTTTTGAGATTTTTCCTTGTGAAAGCCCGCCTTTTGAACCTATGATTTCCTTAGCCAAAAAGGCTTGTTCAATGGAATAACTTGACTACTCAAAACATTTTGAAAAAGAAAGAGACCATTTTGGCTTGTAGGACCAAAATGGTTGACATTTTGTCCACAAAAATAAGTGACAGATTTTGGAAATAACAGTTGGTTCCAATTAGAGAACTTCTATCAATTGCATTTTGAAACAATCGAAGGGAGTAGAATGCAGACTCTAAGTGCCTTCATCTATGCTATTGGGATATGGATTCATGCCATCCAAAAAGAGAAAGATGCCAAAAACTAAAAAAACAACATGAAACAAATAAAGACTATACAAATGTACAACTAGACTTATCTGATACTTTGAGGATTGAAGTGCTTCAGATGTTATCCACTGTGAGGCAATGAAAATGGCATTTCATCTTGATATTTTTGTAAGAATATATTTTCACCATTTAATCGATGAATGGAAAATGGACCTCTCCATAAGGAATCTAATTTTTCATGCATTCTTTTGGTTCTCTCCTCTTGTCCCACAACAAGACTTAATCTCCAATCTAAAAATCATGAATCCTTGCTTTTTGGTCGAATAGTTTCTTTACCAGACTGTGATGTGCAACAATACGGTCCACCACCATAGTTCATTTCTCATTTAGTTCAGTCGAGCACATGATCCTCTTTTCAATAGTGTTGACCATTTTTTGCCCAATAGGCCAAAAATTAGTCCCCTTCTGTCCCTGCTATTCTAGGCCATTTCATTTTTCAATTTTGCATGAATCTGTTGATTTCCACAGACTCTGCAAAATTTATACGGACTCTACAAGTCTAAATCTACAGACTCTGTAGGTCTAAATCTATGCACTCTGTAGGTCTAAATCTATGGACTCTATAGGTTTTGGATTTCTACAGACTCTATAGGTTTTGATTTCTATGGACTCTGCAGGTTAGTCCTTTGGCACATGAAGGATCAGTTTAGAGAGTTTCAAGTTTTACAAGGCTTATTTAGGCTCTGGTTTGAAGAAAATCATGAAGGAAGTTGGCATGGTTGAACCATTGAACCAGTTCAATGCCTTGGTTCAATCACTTGATTCATCGGCAAAGTTCAAGGCCAAGGTTCAACATTGGTTCAATCATTTGGTTCATCGATGCACATTATTAAATTGTTCAACTGGTTCAATCACTTGGTTCAACACCTCTGGTTCAACGCTTCAGTTCAACGCAGAGTTCATCAGCAAAGTTCAACAGACTAGCTCAATGGTTTAGTTCAATCGGTAGTTCAACCAATCTCAGTTCAAGCTTTGGTTCAATATTTAAGTTCATCGCTTGGTTTAGCAAAAAGTTCAACAATCTTGGCTTAGCAGTCGCTTGAACAATTGAATCAATTCAACAGGTTAGTTCAATGTGTTGGTTCAATGCCTTGGCACTTTGGCTTAACACTTCGATAGGTTCAAATGAATGGTTCATCACTTATTTTCAGTCTATAGTCCTTCAGTGAGTTCATCGATGTGCAGTATTGAACCGTTGAACTGGTTCAATCACTTGGTTCAACACCTCTAGTTCAACATGCAGGTTCAATGGCAGAAGCAAACAAGGAAAGTTCAAAGGCTTAGTTCAAAAAGGCTTGACACACAGCATTAAACCATTTTTGGTTCAACCAATTAGTTCAATGACTTGGTTCAACCATTTTGGTTCAAGCGGCATTCAGTTTAAAGCAAACGGTTCAACGGGCATTGGCGCACAATGATTGAACCGTTGAACTGATTGAACCGTTGAACCAGTTTTGGTTCAGCAGGTTGGTTCAATGGCTTGGTTCAAGGGTGTGCCCTATAGTGGAGGGCAGTCAAGGGTCTAAAAGCCTTTACGAAGGGTAGTTCAAGATTTGAAAGCCCTTGCAGAGGGTAGAGAGCTTTCAAAAGGCAGCCAAAGGATTTTCAAAGCGCAAAGAAGACCAAAAGGCTGAAGGACACAACCGAAGGTCCAGAAGCCCTTGTGGAGGGCAGTTCAAAGTCTAGAAGCCCTTGTGAAGGGTAGAGAGAGTTATAAAGAGCCCAAAAGACAAAGACAAAGAGTGGCTAATTCTTATAGACTTTTGTTCGTAGGAGAAATCTCGAAACGAAAGCCCGCAAAGCAAAAAAGCTACGAAAAAGACCTGATGACTTTTGTCAAGGATGATGACATCCTGAAAGATGTCAAATATAATCAGACAAACTAGCTGTTGGGTGATAGCCATGTGAACGTCAAATTTAACATAATGAAGTAGCCATTGTTTTTTGAACTACCTTAGCGCCAAATCATCGAAGGATCCCAAGGAATGCACTGACCTACCAAAAGATCACCCCTGAGGGCTAAAGGAGCATAAAAGGACAAAGATCCTAGAGAAAAAAGAATAGGTGGATGGTGCAGCTCATAAAATCAAATCTTGACAGCAAAATGGCCATGACATAGAAGCAGATAAAGTGATCCAAGTGATGCAGGAAGGTGTCAATTCAGGAAGTTATTTCCTTGGTTGACACAGTGCATACCATATGATCATCAAAGAGGCACAAATAGTGGTTGACGCGACTACTTTCCTTTAAAATGCATTGGAGAGTAGTCAAACGGTGTGGCTCATAAATTCAAATCCTGATAGGAGCTAGCACAATGTTAGATTCAGACAGTTTCCTCATCCCAATGCTCAAAAGATGCATGGGTCACTTGTCAAAAAGGGCACCAAAGGCCCCCTTTTCTTCCTCTATATAATGAAGACTTGTCATTTGATAAAGGATCTTCCATAATTATAAGGCATAGCCCTAGCAAATTTTTACCTGAATCAATAAACACATTTTTTACCTCTATCCTGGTTAGATATCTTTGTGTATGTCTGAGTGTTAGTTTGTGTTTAGTCATTGCTTCTTGATGCTTCCACAGGTTCAACACCAACATACCTGGTGTCTATAAGGTGCCATTTCTATAGTTGACAAGGAGAGCTATAGTCGGAAGTGCAGAAATAGAAGAAATTACTATACAGTGTGCCTTTCATAGCACTTTTGGTGAATCTCTATTTTTTTGTATTTCCCATTAAAGCCTCCCTGCCAAGCTTCTTACAGCCTAGTCCTTCTACCAATTTGAAGTGTATGTATGCATTTGTCTGATTTTAAGTGTGAATGTGAGAAGGTCAGATAATTTTTGGTGCATCACCTCTTTTAGAGTAGTTTATTTTCCTACAATCTTTCTCCCTTTTCATCCCCCCCATTATATATATATGTTAGCACTTACTGGAACAATTCAGATGCATCAAAGGGAGCTAGCCCTTACCTAAAGACTCTCCCCTCCAGCTTTGCCAGTCCCACAGGTGAGAGGGGAGTTTCCATAGTTGTGTGAGGAAGGCAGGAGCTCGGCCTCTTGCCAAGGGTGCAATCTTTTGCGTCAATAGTTTTGGCACACCCAGTGGGACCAACTAAGACAAGTTGTGTCCAAAGAGTTGAAGAATTTTTGGTGTGTTCTTCAACTGACCAGCCTTTGGAGGCTTTTACATCAACACCAATGGTGACTCTGATTTTAATCAACTGGTTAAGCAGCCCTGGTGCCATTAATAAATCACTTTTGTATGTATAACCCCTCTGCACAAAATCATGGGTCTTGTTTTCCTTCATATGACTATGATCAAGATCCAAATATATATGTAATCCCCTCAAGCAGCTCTCTTAGTTGCCCTGCAATGATAAGGGAAATGGCCTTGGAATTTGAGAAGTAGATGATGGAGATTGACAGACTGGAAGAGCAGTATGGATATCAGTAGGAGTTGATGTATAAAGAGGAGTGTTTGTTTAGGCAAGCACAGGCCTTGCAATCCATGGAGGAGGAGGTAACAAAATGGATAAATCCATTTATTCAAGGCAGTTAGCCTTGTGTTCCCCTTATTATTCTGAAGAAATCCCCCTCTTATGTACCAAATCCTTTCTATCAGATAGCACTTGCTCACTCTAGCTCATTTGATGCATCTACTCTCAATCCCGTAAGCCTGGCTTTCTAGCATCAAAGGGCATCAGAGCAACCCCCCATGGAGATCAAAATTCTCAATTCCTTATATTGTGAATCTTCCATTGGGGGGAATACCATGAGCCAGCACATCCCTCTTCTAGAGACTCTTCTGGTGCATCAACAGTCTCTTCCTAGCATCCCTCAACTTCCCCAAGTCTTTCAGCATGATGTGCAGATCCCAAGTTAGAGGAAGGAATGCCAGGAACCAGCATAGAGCCTTGAAGAGGATGATGTTGGTGATCTCTAAGAAAGGCTCCTTCAAGAAAATAATGTCAAGAGAATTGCAGAGTTAGAGTCCCAAACGAGATTCCTCAGCCAACGTGTGATGGACCTGTTTGAACCTAGCCCGTCCACACACCTCCAAGAGAGCTATCAAGTCACACCTGATATAGATGAAGTGTTGACCAAGTGGAAGGAGGAGAATCATTTAATTTTAGCTCAAGGACTACCTCCTCTTCCACATGGTTTTCCCACTTCACCCCTTCTCAAGGAGGAACCTGTTCTGTAGGAGGCGAGTGAGGAGCAGAAGATCCAATCTACAGTTCCCCAAGATGTTGTCATGAGCGACAACAAAGGTGGAATCATCATGGAGGCTCCCTGTGAAGACATCATCAGCAATGGAGAAGATGCAGGTCTTTCATACATGCAGATGTTCCAGTAATATGAAGAGGAACATAAGCATGGTAAGCTCTCTCCTCCTTTGTTTGATGAAATTCCTTGTTGCTTCGATGAGGAAGATGACTACGCTAAGGAGCCTGAGTTGGAGGAGGATTAGGAGAATACCTTTAAACATCTATAGGTCCTGATCTTTGAGGAGGAAAAGGAGAGGTCTGTCTTCCTGGAGGAAGGCCTTGAAGAAGAAAGTTTTAAACAAAGAGGTGATGTTCTATGGGATGAGCAATCAGTTTGTGATTCTATTTCAGACATCACCATAGTCACCCTTCTTCAAGAAGGCCAAAAGGAAGTAGAGGATGAGTCTGATAGAGTTTTCAATGAGGCAGAAGGAAATAAGTCAAACCATGATGCATTGCAAAGGAAATGTGTAGATCAAAGGGCTAATGGTGATAAGTCAGCAGCCATTGATTTCTTGGTGAAGAGCACCAGTATAAAGGACCAGTATTCAATAGGCTTCTAAGGACAAGTAGAGTACATATATGTCAGAAGCATGTTTGAATCTGATCCACTCAGATGTAAGCTAAGCAAGGTGACAGGCAAAAGGAGCAGGTCACCAAATCTCCTTTTCATTCAACCACTTGCCTGACACCATAAGTATTCTTACCATGAAGGGTACTTAAGAAATTTTCCCTTAGATCTAGGAGGGAGGCAAACATTCCTGGTTAGCTATATATAGTAGTTTGTCTTCAGTTGTCTTTCCTGCTTTCCCTAAGTGTAGTTTGCACGTTTTTTAGCCTTGTGTGTTTCCCTTTGCATGTGGGGTAAGAAGCTTCATGTTTGATTCTTGGATCTTTGGGGCTGTTGCTAACTTTCTTCATACCTGCATCTGAATCCATGCCCAATGGACTGCAAGGCAACTGGTCTTTAAGCATAGCAGGCATGCTTCCCCTAGGAGTCACCAATTTGTTGACCATTTTTTGCCCAATAGGCCAAAAATTGGTCCCCTTCTATCCCTGCTATTCTAGGCCATTTCAATTTTCAATTTTACATGAATCTATTGATTTCTATGGACTCTGTAGAATTTCTACAGACTCTGTAGGTCTAAATCTATGGACTCTACAGGTCTAAATCTATGAACTCTACAAGTTTTGGATTTCTACGAACTCTGTAGGTTTTGATTTCTATGGATTCTACAAGTTAGTCCTTTGGTGCATGAAGGATCAGCTCAGAGAGTTCTAGGTTTTACAAGGCTTCTTCGGGCTCTGGTTTGAATAAAATCATGAAGGAAGTTGGCATGGTTGAACCATTGAACCAGTTTAATGCCTTGGTTTAATGCCTAGTTCAATCACTTGATTCATTGGCAAATTTCAAGGCCAAGGTTCAACATTGGTTCAATCATTTGGTTCATCGATGCATAGCATTGAACCATTAAACTAGTTCAATCACTTGGTTCAATCACTTGGTTCAACGCCTCCTGTTCAACACTTCGATTCAACACAGAGTTCATCGGCAAAGTTCAATAGACTGGCTCAATGGTTTAGTTCAATCGGCAGTTCAACCAATATTAGTTCAAGCCTTGGTTCAATCTTTAAGTTCATCACTTGGTTTAGCAAAAATTTCAATGATCTTGGCTCAGCAATTGCTTGAATTGTTGAACCATTGAACTGGTTTAATGGGTTGGTTCAATGCCTTAGCACTTCAGCTTAACACTTCAACAAGTTCAAATAAATGGTTCATCACTTGTTTTCAGTCTATATTCCTTCAGTGAGTTCATTGGTGTGTAGCATTAAACTGTTGAAATGGTTCAATTGCTTGGTTCAATCACTTGGTTCACGCCTCCAGTTCAACGTGCAGGTTCAATGGCAGAAGCGAAGAAGGAAAGTTCAAAGACTTAGTTCATAAGGGCTCAACACGTAGCATTGAACCATTTTTCATTCAACTAATTGGTTCAATGACTTGGTTCAACCATTTCAGTTCAAGTGGCATTCAGTTCAAAGCAAACAGTTCAACGGGCATCGGTGCACAGTGATTGAACCATTGAACCGATTGAACTGTTGAACCAATTTTGGTTCAACAGCTTGGTTCAAGGGTGTGCCCTATAGTAGAGGGTAGCTGAGGGTCCAAAAGCCCTTATGGAGGGTAGTTCAAGATCCAAAAGCCCTTGTGGAGGGTAGAGATCTTTCAAAAGGCAGACAAAGGATTTTCAAAGTGCGAAGAAGACCAAAAGGCCGAAAGACACAACCGAAGGTCCAAAAGCCCTTACAGAGGGTAGTTCAAAGTTTACAAGCCCTTGTAGAGGGTAGAGAGAGTTCCAAAGAGCCTGAAAGACAAAGATAAAGAGTGGCCAATTCTTGTGAACTTTTTTCCACGATAGAAAGCCTGAAACAAAAGCCTGCGAAGCAGAAAAGCTACATAAAAGACCTGATGACTTTTGCCAAGGATGATGAGATCCTGAAAGACGTCAAATATAATTATAAAAAATAGTCATTGGGTGATGGCTACATGAACATCAAATTTAACATAGTGAAGTAGCCATTTTTTTTTAACTACCTTAGTGCCAAATCATGGAAGGAGCCTAAGGAATGCAGCGACCCACTAGAAGATTGCCCCTGAGGGCTGAAGGAGCAGAAAAGGACAAAGATCCCAAAGAACAAAGAACAGGTGGATGGTGTAACTCATAAATTCAAATCTTGATAGCAAAATGGCCATGATGCAGAAGTAGATGAAGCGATCTAAGTGATGCAGGAAGGTGTCGATTCAGGAAATTATTTCAGTAGTTGACACAGTGCATAACATGTGATCATCAAAGAGGCATAAACAGTGATCGACGTGATTGGTTTCCTTCAAAATGCATTGGAGAGCAGTCAAACGGTGTGGCTCATAAATTCAAATCCTGACAGGAGCTGGCACAGTGTTAGATTTAGATGATTTCCTCATCCCAATGCTCGAAAGACGCATGGGTCACTTGTCAAAAAGGGCACCAAGGGCCCCCTTTTCTTCCTCTATATAATGAAGACTTGTCATTTGAGAAAGGATCTTCCACAATTGTAAGGCGTAGCCCTGGCAAATTTTTACCTAAATCAATAAACACATTTTTTACCTCTATCCTAGTTAGATATCTTTGTGTATGTCTGAGTGTTAGTTTGTGTTTAGTCATTATTTCTTGATGCTTCCACAGGTTCAACACCAACATACCTGGTGTCTATAAGGTGCCATTTCTATAGCTGACAAGGAGAGCTATATTTGAAAGTGCAAAAACAAAAGAAATTACTATACAGTGTGCCTTTCATAGCACCTTTGGTGAATCTCTATTTTTCTATATTTCCCATTAAAGCCTCCCTACCAAGCTTCTTGCAGCCTGGTCCTTCTACCAGTTTGAAGTGTATGTATGCATTTGTTTGATTTTAAGTGTGAATGTGAGAAGGTCAGATCATTTTTGGTGCATCACCTCCTTTAGAGTAGTTTATTTTCCTACAATCTTTCTCCCTTTTCATCCCCCCTTTATATATATATATATATATATATATATATATATATATATATATATATATATATATGTATGTATGTATGTATATATATATGTATGTATATATATATATATATATGTATATATATATATATATATATATGTATATATATATATATGTATATATATATGTGTATATATATATATATATATACACGTTAACACTTACTAGAACAAATCAGATGCATCAAAGGGAGCTAGCCCTTACCTAGAGACTCTCCCCTCCAGCTTCACCGGTCCCACAGGTGAGAGGGGAGTTTCCATATTTGTGTGAGGAAGGCAGGAGCTTAGCCTCCTGCCAAGGGTGCAATCTTCTGCATCAACAGATAGAATCTTCAAATGGTTGATCTTTAACTTCCTTTGCCAACTTTAGAGTTGGTAGTTCTAAGGTGATTGGTATCTCTGCATTCAAACCATACAGAAGTTGAAATGGTGACATACCTATCACCTTTTTGGGTGTAATCCTGTCTGCCCATAAAGTGTCAAATAATGCTTTATAATAGGTTCTCTGATTATCATCTACCAGCTTCCTGATAATGGTCATCAGGTTCTTGTTGCTTGATTTGCTTGACCATTTCCTTGTAGATAATAGTCAGAAGAGTGGGAGAGAATAATCCCATAATAGTAGTAGAACTGGGTAACCTCATGAGAAGAGAAACAAGTTGTATTGTCTATTATAATCTTGGTTGGGACTCCAAATCAGGAAATAATATTTTCTTTGAGGAAATTACATACCACTTCTGAAGTAGTATACTTGACTGGAATGGCTTCCACTCACTTGGTAAAATAGTCTATGGCTGTGAGAACATAGTCATGTCTAAAAATCGAGGACGGGTTTATAGCACCAATGAAATCAATACCCCATTGTTGAAATAGCTCTTCGATCACCATTGGCTTGAGAGGTAATGTGGCCAACTTGGGCTTCCCAACAAACTATTGACATAGCTTGCATTTATGCACCCAAGTGTATGAATCTCAAAATAGAGTAGGCCAATAGTACCTGGCTCGTAGAATTTTATGGGCAGTCATAGGTGTAGAAAAATGTCCTCCACAAGCCAAATTATGGAAAGACTCCAAAAGTTTTCTCTATTGCACTTTATCCATGCAACGAAGAAATACCCCATCAAGGCTTCTCTTGTACAAATCATTGTCCCACAGGACAAAGTTAGCAGCATTCAACTTAACAGTTCTCTTTTCTTTATGAGACAGGTGGGCAGGACACTCACCATAGGTAAGGAAATGAGTGATATTAGAATACCACTCATTCGTAGTGGTGACAAAGAGAACTATAGGCATGTCTTCAACCTCTATTTCTTTTGGTATATTATCAGCAATTAATTGGTGTTGGGGTATCTAGAACAACAAACATGCTCTGATACCACTTGTTGGGAGAGGATGTACACCGAAAGCACACAATTTGATTACTAATACCAAGCAACTTAATATGCGGAAATTAACCAGATTCACCAAGTAACTAGAATTCAGAATAACACATGATATGAGAGACAATACCAAATTGTATTAACACTTTATACAGAAAAGAATACAATAAAGAAGATGCCACTTCTTCTCCACCACCTTACAGAGGTTTCCCACACCTCAAGTGAACAGTAATTCTTCTCCCCAAAGCTCTCCCTCTCACAGGTCCCAACACCCAACTCAAATACAGAGTTGGTGTTCACCTCCCGTGCTCCACGCACACCACAAGTGCTCCACGCACTCCACAAGTACTCAAGGTACTTCAAGTAGATCTCCCATGAATCTGCAACAACCTGCAATTCAACAGACCATACTTATGGAAGGAACTCCCTTGCCTTCCTCTTGCTTTATCCGAGTACAAACCTGTACTCCAAGTAGATCATGCCTGATACTGCTCCCTGTAGTGTTGCTGTCTGTATGACCTTGCACACCTGCAAATCAAGCAATGGTTCCAATCACCTGTGAACCTCGACCTTGCACACACATACACCTGCAGATCAATGATCTTACTTATTGAAGAACCCAGCTGGCTCTCCAATCCAGCACCAACACCCCTGGTACTGTGGCACTAGGAGGAACGCACCATAGCTCTACCTCACACACAGAAGGAGCTTATAATTATGCTCTCTTACTCCCTAGCACACTTTTACAATACAACCATGAGTCTATTATATAGATCTCATCCAAACAATGATTAGACATCTAATTACAATAATTAGATCCGCAGCTATGAGTCTAAAATTAGCACTCATCATGCAAACTCTTGCTTCGTTAGTTCACTGCCCGTAAATAACTCACAGTCGAACCACACAGGCGACCGACGCCGGTCCCTGTCCGCCTGGAGGTGACCGACGTCGGCCGATATATGACCAACGTCGGTTGCTTCTCTATGCTATCCCGCCGACGTCGGCTGATCAGACCGACCCCAACTTCTTCTGCAACTCAGCAACCTCCTCTCCTATTTGCATCAGTGAAGCTTTTAGGTCCACAATCCTAACAATCTCCCACTTGGAGATAAACAGCTGCACTGTACCTGTACCTGTACTCCATCTAATCTGTTTCCTGGTTTGTATCCCTCTTCAAGCTCCCACCTGAAGACAACCCACCACACAACCTGTGATGTACCACCTGTCATCCGAGTAACCTGCCACATCCGAACCTATAAATACATGTAGTGAAGTCCTGACCCTGCATAGCAACACCTGCTGCCGGTCCCTCTCAGAAAACCTGAGAATCCACTTCCCCGAATTGGCTCCTAACTCTCTGACAGCTCCCACTGCATGGGAATACTCAGGTCTATACCAGACCTCATGTGATTTCGGACATTGTACCTGTCCAGCCCTTAGTGTGCTCCGGTTCTGCAACCTGAACCTCGCCAACACCTGTTTCACATCAGCTCCCACTCGAGACAAAATCAACCTGTGATCTCCATGCCTCCCATGTCAAAGAATTCCGCTGCTCCAAACTCCTCCTGACATGCCACTGAACTAATCTTACCCTTAGCTCAGCAAAACCCTGTATGTACACCCCTGCTAGCTAGCATACTATCCACATACAGCAACAGAATGATGTCATGACTCATCATCCCCCTGGTAAGACAAAACCACAGTAGTTACCTGACACTGACTGAAGCCATGCTTCGTCCTCCACCTGTCAAAACTTGTACCACTGTCCTGCAGCTCCACAAGACCATATACCTGATCTTCCGTCTCACGTATCTGTTCTCTCCATTCTTCTACTAAGGTATCCATTCGTCTCTGTGCTTTCATACCTGCTGGCATCTCCACCAAGACACACCTGTCTGGGTCTCCTCCAAGGAATCACATCCTCATCCATGCCAAGCTCACACCTGTATCCTGGATCCTTCCTGCTCTACAATCAGCAACAAGTATGAAGAAGAGGAACAACGAATTTGAGGGCCTACTTACGCCTTCAGTCCTCCGTATGGGTGTTTGAGACTCCTTGACAGCTTTCTGTCCACCCAAAATCCGTTACAGTGACCGACCTCGGTCACTCCACAGTCTGCATCCAACCGACGTCGGTTTCATGCGTCTGTACCTGACTACCAACCTGCCTGCGCTGGTGTCCCTGCTGCCGACGTCGGTTCTCCTAACCGACATCGGTCTTACTTTCTGCCGACGTCGGTCCCGTGACCGACATCGGTCTTACCCTGCCTGACATCGCCGGCTTCGGTCTGCACATGACCGACCTCGGCACCTGTCTGTTCGACACCGGTTCCCCCTGACCGACATCGGTGTCTGTGTTCGCCTGTGAGTGATGACTTTTTACCCGCGAGCTTCTTTGAATCAATATCCATGTCCAAACTGCCCTGCTCAGAAGTATCCAGCCACATCCACTGGGTTCTGTCCGCCATCTCCTCCATAAACACCAAGGCTTTCCAGTTCTTAAGCCTGTCAAATATATCTGTCTTCCGCTTAAGAACATGCATCTCCTTCCTGCTCATGTGACCAAGCCTACGAAGCCACGTCTCTGCAACAAAAGAAGAATCAGTAATATAAACAAGTAGATAAAGGATACCTGTTTTCTTACCACCAGCTAATTCAAGTGCATCCGCTGTGAGAGTTCTTGTGCATCTCTCATCACCCAATCTTTCTGAAGAAATTAGCCATATCTCCAAACCTGGGACCTGCATGACCTTCATCAACACCTGTGTGTTGGCCGCCTGCAATTTCAGCTTCACTTCCCCTTTGCCAACAATCTGACAAGGCTTACCAGCTCCTCTACCTGGAACTGCATGGAAAGAGGCAACCAAATCTTTTATCCAAGATTCAACTTTATCCAAGAAACCTACAAACACATCCTGTGCAACGACACCTGCTACATCTGTATCTTCAGTTTCTTCATGCTGATCTGTTACCAACCAACAATAATCTTTTACCTGCTCTTTCTTTCCATAGGACCGTGAGTGACCATCTGTGCTTTTCAACTCCTCCATTCTTAGCTTACTTTGATCTGTAGTTGCTCTACTCCCACTCGATCAGAAACCCCTGAGAGTGACCTGTAACCAAACACAAAACCTGCTTCCTCCAACCTCAGCTCAGATACCACCTGTTGGTATCAAGCTCAAGAACCTACAACCAAGGCTCTGATACCACTTGTTGGGGTATCTAGAACAACAAACATGCTCTGATACCACTTGTTGGGAGAGGATGTACACCGGAAGCACACAATTTGATTACTAATACCAAGCAACTTAATATGCGGAAATTAACCAGATTCACCAAGTAACTAGAATTCAGAATAACACATGATATGAGAGACAATACCAAATTGTATTAACACTTTATACAGAAAAGAATACAATAAAGAAGATGCCACTTCTTCTCCACCACCTTACAGAGGTGTCCCACACCTCAAGTGAACAGTAATTCTTCTCCCCAAAGCTCTCCCTCTCACAAGTCCCAACACCCAACTCAAATACAGAGTTGGTGTTCACCTCCCGTGCTCCACGCACACCACAAGTGCTCCACGCACTCTACAAGTACTCAAGGTACTTCAAGTAGATCTCCCATGAATCTGCAACAACCTGCAATTCAACAGACCATACTTATGGAAGGAACTCCCTTGCCTTCCTCTTGCTTTATCCGAGTACAAACCTGTACTCCAAGTAGATCATGCCTGATACTGCTCCCTGTAGTGTTGCTGTCTGTATGACCTTGCACACCTACAAATCAAGCAATGGTTCCAATCACCTGTGAACCTCGACCTTGCACACACATACACCTGCAGATCAATGATCTTACTTATTGAAGAACCCAGCTGGCTCTCCAATCCAGCACCAACACCCCTGGTACTGTGGCACTAGGAGGAACGCACCATAGCTCTACCTCACACACAGAAGGAGCTTATAATTATGCTCTCTTACTCCCTAGCACACTTTTACAATATAACCATGAGTCTATTATATAGATCTCATCCAAACAATGATTAGACATCTAATTACAATAATTAGATCCGCAGCTATGAGTCTAAAATTAGCACTCATCATGCAAACTCTTGCTTCGTTAGTTCACTGCCCGTAAATAACTCACAGTCGAACCACACAGGCGACCGACGCCGGTCCCTGTCCGCCTGGAGGTGACCGACGTCGGCCGATATATGACCGACGTCGGTTGCTTCTCTATGCTATCCCGCCGACGTCGGTTGATCAGACCGACCCCAACTTCTTCTGCAACTCAGCAACCTCCTCTCCTGTTTGCACCAGTGAAGCTTTTAGCTCCACAATCCTAACAATTGGCAGAGACCTCTTCCCCATAGAAACTTCATAGGTTTGATAACAAGATCAAACTCCTGGATTTTATCAATCCAATTACCCCTTTTAGTTCTAAACTCCTGTTGAGTTAGAATGGAATTTACTGTTGTATCAGGAACCAGAGCAACAGTGTGTGAGTTCAGGATGTAAAAATGGAAGTGCTTTACCACCTTAACCATAGCATAAGCATGATTCTCCGTGTTTGAATATTTCAGCTCATGAGCTTTAAGAGGACAACTCATGAAAGATATGGGGGACTCCACACCTTCTTTGTTCTTCTAAACCAAAATGGTTGAAAGAGTGTGTTTAGAAGCATAGCTATATATTACGAAGTCTTTGGTATAATCTAGACAAACCAAGATTGGGGCATGGGTGATAGCTTCCTTAATATATTGAAATGTTGACTTGCCTTCTTCAGTCCAGTAGAAAGTAGCTTTACCCTTCATCATATTGACAATGTGGCAAGTCTTCTCTACAAATTTAGGAATGAACCTTCATAGAAAATTCACCTTTCTAAAGAAAGAATGGACTGCAGTCTTATTAGCAGGAAGAGCAAGCTCTTGGATGGATTTGACTCTTTTTGGGTCGATATTTATGCCTTATTAGGATACAGTGTGATCGAGAGGTTTCCCTTCTATAACCCCAAAAACTTATTTCTTAGGATTGAGAGAAATGTCATTTTGTCGACATCATTCCAACACTTATTTTAAATGATGAACATGATCAACATAATGTTTGGAAAAAATGGTCACTTCATCAAGATATACCACAATGAACTTTTCCATTTTGTTTTTAAAGGCAAGATCCATCGCTCTCTAGAAGGTGGTGCCAGCATTAATCAAACCAAAAGGAATTCTACGATATGCAAAGGTGCTCCAAGGTGTAGTGAAAGTGGTCTTATGTTGGTATGATTCACCAACTTTCACTTGATTATACCTAAAAAAACCATCTAACATTGATAACATCTCTGAGCTAGTCACTGTCTACAGTAGTTGATCCATGATGGGCAGGGGGTAGTTGTCTTTTAAAGAGGATTGATTTAGATTTCTAAAATTAGCACAGAGGTGAATTTATCCATTCTTTTTTCTCATAGGGACTATGTTCGCAATCCAGGTGGAATGATGGATTAGAAAAATTATCCTTGCATTCAACATTTTCTAGATCTCAGAAAGAATAGTACCTGATATCTTAGGGTTGTACTACCTTTGTTTATACTTGTGAGGCAATGACCCAACCTTGAGAGGAATTTTGTGCAAAATTTCTTCAAGCCTAAGAGATTTCAGATCATCATAAGATTACACCAAAACATCAATGTAATGGCAAAGCAGAGTAATGAATTTGAGTTTTTTATCAGGAGTGCAACAATTCTCAATGTTGACCATTTTGGGATTATCTTCTGTACTCAAATTTATTTGAGTAAAATCTTTGGAGGAACTTGAATCCATTGGTCGCTTCTTGATAAACCTATCATGTTTATCGAATAGCTTCTCAAGAGAAACTAACTCGTTGAGAATTTCATTCCCTTTGAGCTGAAGGAATTCTCCACCAGTTTTTTAATTTATTTGGGGAGTTGATTCCCATAGTGGAGATGTCATTTTCAAATAAAGCTCCTCAAAGCTATCCATCTATTCTAGAAAAGTGATGATTTGGTTGTCCTCATTAAATAATTTCCAATGGTTGGCATTATCAGGTACACTTGGTTGAAACACCATTTCAATAGTGTACTTATGCCCTTTAAAAATCTTGGTGAGGAATCGTGAGAGTTACAGAGACAGCCAAGGAATCTGCTTGATCATTGAATTCTCTAGGTATCACAAAAATATTTAAAGCCTCATAAATTTCAAGGCAGTCCCACACTAGATTATGATAATATTATAATCTTTCATTTTTTTTTATACAGATTCCTCACCTGGCAAACCACCAGTTCAGTATCTCCTCAGGCATGAAGAATCTTAACACTTTAGCTTGAGCAGCTTTCAATCTGAGCAATAAAGATTCATACTCAGTGGTGGTGTTGGTATTGTTTAACTGCAACTTATATGAAAAGGGGAAAATATCTCCTTGTAGAGATATCAAAATAATTCCAACTCTAGAACTGGTAGAAGAATTGCTGCCATCAAATTCTAGAATCTAGACATCATTAGAATCTCATCTCTTTTTAGACTTCTCTTCATTAGAGAGGGAAGATCCTTTTTTATCTGAACTATGCTCCACCAATTATTCTAATGCCTTGTCTAAATTTTTTGGATTGTCACTTATAGAACTTTCATCTGATGAAATAAAAACATCTTCTGTGGACAGAAAATAGTTACCCATTCCTGAGGATTCAAATAGAATTTGAGCTTCAAGGGCTAATGTTTCGATGACAATTGACTCCTCAAGAAGCAGCCTTTGCATGATGCCCTTGATAGGTATCCTCACCTCAGACAGGTCCATGTTTAATTCTCCACCAAAATCCTTGCAAAAATTTCATCCAACCAGAATGCCATAAGAAGCTGAAATGTCGGCCACCAAGACTATCATTTTAATCCTTTTTTTGGGAAGGTTGAGAATACAAATTGGGCATCTTTGATCTATCCCAAAAGTGGCACTTGCTTATTTTCCATGGAGAAACATCTCCCAAAATTTTTAGTTAAGGTGAGACCGAGAGAGTCTGCCACCTTGGTGGGCATCACATTGTCAGAGGCACTAGAGTCTATTATGCAGTTGCTTAACTTATGACCATTTATCAACAGGGAAACATAGAAAGGTTATGTCTTCCCAAGGGAAATAAGAGGAGTAATGACAAGATTTTTTTATGTGGATGCATGCTTTAAGGGATCATGAGTCACCTTTGAAACATTTTGTCCTACAGGGATGGTTTTGTTCTTGATGCATTCAACTAGCCTATCCAACTACTCAGGGTTGGCTTGTAAGTATTCAAACTCAGATATTTAGATCTTGGTCTTCCTAGTATGGTCAATTATATCAAATTATTAAAAATAAATAGGAATAGAGGAAGAAAGTCCATCATTTTGGGTTTGGTTGGGTGTGGTACTGGTCTGAGAAATTGAAGCAGAAGGTGCAGAGTTGTTTAAGGTACTTACTTTTTTATTGATCACTAGGTAATCTGATTAGAAAGGCGATGAAGTCCCCTATTTAGCAATTAAAATTATTGGTCGATATTCTTTCCTTATTTTTCCCCTATCAGCTTGTTGAGTTGACTGGTTCTAGGACCTAGTAAAAATAGCATATGATCCATCAAATACTTCTCCCTTTTTTCTAGCTTCATCCTGGTATTTTAGGAAACCAATGTTGGAGTCACCAAATAATTCTTCTTTGCCTTCTGAAAATAGATCAGTGTCATCTTCTTGGTCCAACTCAAGTTGGAAATAGAAATCTTGTTTAGCTTCATGATAACCAACTGTTGAATTAGCAGGTGCTGCTTCAATGGCAAGCTTTCCCTGTGGGGGATGAAGACGATTCATTTTTCCTTGATTTCTAGCAGCATTGCCTTGATATGACTAGTTTGGAAATGTCCTCCTTGGTATATCCCAATAAGAAGGAGGGTCAGACATCCCTTATGCCATTTGCTTTTTTAGAGCTAGCAATTCATTTTCTAGCTTTTACACCATAGGATCAGTGGTGCCTGTAGAGAAATTTTTAGAAGATGAAGAAGATTTATTTCTATTAGGATCTCTTCTTATCTTTTCTGCCAAGATAAGATTATCTTCAATCTCAGTGGCCAAAATCTGAGCTATAGCAATATCTATGTGGCCAGCCCACCTCAATAGGAAACTCACATCAAGACGTTGAGAATTGATGAAGAAGCACTTAAGATTTTCTGGCATCAGCTGAGCAATTATAGGAATCCTGTTCCTTAGCTTGTCAAATTTAGCAATGAAGTCTCGCATGGGTTCATGAGGCTCCTTCTTCATTTGTGTAAGCTAGGCTAACAGGGCATGTGCATCTTTTGTGGGTTTAAACCTAGCCTCAAACCTGGCCTTGAGAGTGTTCCAGTCAGTTATTAGTTGTGCTTGCAGATGATAAAACTAGTTTACAGCAGTGCCTTGCAACATTTCCACAAATAGTCTGACCGCTATATCTTCAAATTCAACACCTATCACACCATAGGCTATGCAAAAAGCTACAACATGCTCGTCAAGATGAACTCTCCCATCACCATAGAACTTGGGAAAATTCTTTCTTGAACTATGGGGTAGTTCATGTAAAGGTGGGGTTAGATTCAGAGGGCCAAAAGTGTTGCCCTTAGGACCTTGCACTGCCATGATATGATGATTAAAGGGAGGGATAATAAATCTTGGTGGGGTATGTATAGATAAAGCTCTGCTAGCAAAGGAAAGATAAGCTTTGCATGGTATTGGGGACCTGACATCTGTAGGAGGAAAACTCCTGGTTCACTAGAGGCAAGATTATGGAGGAGAAATGTCAAAATTATTTCACTGCTCAAATTCAAACACAGGATCAACAATACCTTGAGCTCTTTGGCTTCATGTATATCATGGATATGCCAGAGTGTAGAATGGAAAAGAACTAGAAATACTTCAATTTGAAGCTTGAGGCTCCAAATTGCACATTCTTCTCCAGCAGAGTCACCAAAAATTGTTGGGTGAATATTTTTTCATCAACTAACTGACGTCAAAATGGGTATATCAACCACAGCACAATGAGATTTATATGGCAAAATGGGTGTGGTTATCACAGCATAATGAGATAAATCTCTCCTCTCAGCAAGGGGAGGTTCCCTATAAACTATAATATGCTAATATAAACTAAAAATAGACTCAGGGGTGAAATCATACCATCCATCTCTCTTTTTTTAGAGATGATGTTCATAAAATAAAGGAGAATTCTTATGTAATTACTAAAGGCATTTCTCTTCTTTCAAAAATGATGTTCAGCAAACAGCAGGAATCCTTCCTAGGTAATAAATGGATCCATGAGAAATCCATGAAAGCATAAAGTCTTTCATTATTTCTCCTAATGATTTAGGACAAAGTAACATAGTAGAATGAAGTGCAGCACAAAGTCTCCACCGAAAACTACAATAGAGTAAAATATTACAAAGGATAAGGGGATCTCAAAGTCTCTCCAATATCCTGAAACATAAAACACATAGACTAAAGACAATTATGGCAGCACAAAGTCTCCCACAGTCAACTTCAAGACATCTTTCAGATTATTTCCACTTGTTCTACTTATTTAATTAAATGGACAAGATTGTATTTATAAAAAAGACATAAGAATGATTTCCTAGATAACACAAGCTATTTCAACACAAAGTCTAAAAAGTCACTTGCTTTCTCATTCACTTAATAAAATATGATTAACAGTCTGAGCTCAAAGTCTCAAGAATGCCTTTCAATTTGGGTAGAGTTTTGCTTCTAATAACAGAGAGATCTCTCTTCTACAAACTGAGAGATTACAATATATAGCCTCCCAAGAAAGACTTTGGTGCTTGTTTTCACAAAATGGCCCATGCTGCATTGAATGCATTGGGAGTTCTGTGAAGGGGCCATGCTAGAATAGGTTATCAGCCTTAACTTTTAGCATTATAAATCATCTCAAATGTCTCCTCCAAAGCATGGGTTGCTTATTCTTCTTTATGATGTTTACACGGCTGTCCATTCGCCTTTACTCAGTGAATAAAAATAGGTCGTGCCATTGAATGTTTACACTCTCTAAGGTCCATCTGGTAGACTTCTCCACCTACTGGAATAACTCTTCTACAAATATTTTTGGATTCTCTATTTGATTCCCTCTTTCCTTTCTGTATTTTGTCTCTTCCTGGTGATCTAAGCTCTCAGGGCTATCTTCTCACCTTCTGCTGGCTTCTTCAGCTCCTTTCTTAGTAGATAGTTGAGTTTGTCCTCAGGTCTACATTATTTGAAAATCAACAGTTATTCCATTACCTTGAATTTGACATCAATGAGGACACCATTGGTCATCTGAACTATTTTGAACCTTGAACCTTTAAACCTTTTGGAGTTCACCGATTCAATAGTTCAACGGTTTGGTAGTTCGGCGGTTCAATGTTTTGTAAAGAGTCGCGTTCACTTAGTCTTATTTAGGATTTCAATGTATCATTAAACCAATTATTTCAACCATTCGGTTGAACCATTTGGTTGAACTTTTTTTTGGAATCTTTCATTTGAACCATTCGCTCGAACTTTGAACTTTGAATCTTTAAACCCTTTGAACACGTTAAAGCTTTGAACTCGTTGAACCTTTAAACTCTTTGAACCTTTCAGAGGTGGAGTTTAATGGTTCAATGGTTCAATGGTTCATTCCATATTATTGAACCCCATCGTTGAACCATTTTGATTTGAACCTTGGAGTTGAACCATCCTTACAATTTTTTAGGAAATGCCTTAAGTGTTTTGAGATTTTTCCTTACAAAAGCCCGCCTTTTGAACCTATGATTTCCTTAGCCAAAAAGGCTTGTTCAATGGAATAACTTGACTGCATAGAACATTTTTAGAAATAAAGAGACCATTTTGGCCTGTAGGACCAAAATGTTCAACATATTGTCCACAAAAACAAGTGATGGATTTTGGTAATAACATACCCAAAGGGTCGTAAGATGCATATTACTGGGGTGGTTGAGAGACATACGGATAGTGGGTATAAGGTTGGGAGGTTGTTACAAATGGGTAAGTGGAGGTCAATGGTTAGGTGGAAGATGCATAAGGGTAGGTAGAGGTAGGTAGCTTGATAGTGGGGACATGCCCTTATAAATAAGGGATGTAGTCAAATGTTGGTCCAAGGGGTGTTTTTTGGATAGGAACGGTAGTTGGGTTGGTGACCAATGGAAGGGAAGTGACCCTTATACTGATCGATGGCAAGGTAGAAGGTATGGATACCATAAGGATTTAAAGTGGAGCAGTGGTTGATGGGTTGAAGGTAGATAAAGGAAGGCTAGTAGTCCTAGAGGTAGGCACTCCTATGATAGAGTGGTTATTAGGATAAGAAGGTATAAGGATAGTGGTAATTTGGGTTGGTTGGTTTTCAATGGTAGTCTCAAAGGGGTTGTTGGTTGATAAAGAAGCTTGGGTGGTTAACGATTGAATATTAACCATGGTAATGGAGGTACTCCCCATGAGATGAAGAGGCTTGTCATAAGGTGGATCTATGAATGGGTCCAGAGATAAAATACAATAAGATGTGGTTGTAAGGTAATGTTGCAAGGCTAAAAGATTATTGTCTAAGAAAGTGGCAAAATCTGCATCTGCTTGAGGAACCTCCTGAGGGAAGGTAGGACTACCTAAAGGATGAGAAGAATCGATTGGTTTGGAAATGTAATCCATGGATGAAGATATAGAAGAGGTAGGTTGGCTTGGTGATAGGTTTTACTCTACAAGGTCTTTTTGTTGTTGGAGAATGAGAACCATATGAGATAGGGAAGATAGAAAGAACAAACAACCTTACTACTTAAACAAAGAGAAGTTAATAAAATGATCAAAGAAATAAAATCACACTCTAAAAGAAACATCAAGCCCTATAGTTTTAATTAATCTCACTTTTGGCTTATGCCTTAAGAAGGTATGTGATTGAAATTGGTCTGTAGAGCAAATACTAAAGAGGAGATCTAAGGTTGGTTTCAGGTTATGTTTAGGCACTCAAAAGAAATATATATTAGAATCAATACATGGCTTGGTATTAGGTCCTACCCCCTCACTTCACACACCATAGTGATAAGGGTGTCGAGTGCTTAGAAAAAATATACTGATATCTAGAGGTTATAATCAAATAGAGAGCTGAGTTGGTTCTCCCCTTGGTAAAGACCTCCAAGTAGGGACACCAAGAAAGGGTAAGGTCACTACTAGGTGATGAAATCCTATTCAGGCCTTGTCTCAAGTATGTTTTATGTTTAGTTGGTTAAAGTGTTTTGGTTTAGGTGTGTGCAATAAAGAGTGAAGCTACAATAGATTACTTTGCTTTTAAGTTAAGCTACATGAACTAAACTTTCAAGAAATTAATATACGCACTTAGTTTTAAGCCCAAAAGAAACTTTTGATTTTGTTAATGATCAAACAATAGAGAGAGTGAAAGAAAACAAGAACCCAATTAAAGACATGAGGGTCCCACCAAGTGTGCTAGAATGTTTAAATGAATTTATTGCTTACTATGGAAAAGAGAAACTAAATACGAGTATTTTTGAAAAACTTGATCGATAGTGCACATAATAAATTAGAATATTGTGAAGAGCTCCTATTTGGCTTGGGAAGATGACCTATAAGTAAGAAATCACTAAAGCGAACTTGTTTATTAGATAAATAGTTGAGTGGATTGCCTAGCAATAGTTAGATCCTAGAAGTGAGATCTTCCTTAGGGGCTGTCAATCCACACATTTTAAACAATTAAGCTTATAAATAGAATAGGAAATTACTTACATAAATGAATCAAAAGATATTGAAATTGAATACAAGAGTTATTGCTTAAGAAAATAGACTAAAAATGATTATTAAATTAGTGACAAACTAATTAAAACTAATGCTAGAGGGTTAGGGTATGCTTCAAAAAATCAAAAAGGGGTTTGTGAACGAGTAGGAACACAAAAAATTAGATTTGGTTGGGTGTTGGTGGATGAAATTAGCTTATTGGTTTTTGGTGCCATAGTGACCATCAGCGGTTAGGATGATCGTCAATAGTTAAGGTGACCATCAGTGGTTGGGTAGACTGTCAGTGGTTGAGACAACCATCAACAGTTATTGTGTTTGAATCTAGGTTGATAATTACTAATTGATAAGATCTGAAAGATGAATTTTGAGAGATGGGTAAGGTCTAAGTTGGTTGGAAAATGGAAATAAATTAAATTAATGCTGACAATCAAGTACTTGTCTTACCAAAAATTGAATGAGTGGATGGTTGAGGCAGTTATCTTGTTAGTGGAATCGAGCTTGATTATGACAAACTAATGATACCTGAAGGTTTGGTGGAGAGGCCACGGCAAATTACCTCTTTGATACGATGGTTGGATTGTTGGATTGTTGATGGTGATTGACCTGTAAGAAATAAACTCTTGGATGCACAAGTTCTTGATGATAATTATAGATTATTTTTACCTCCCAACTCCTCTCTTCTTATAGGCATAAGCAAGAGGTGGAAGTGAAGATTCAACTAGGTTATCTGATTATAAATTGTCCATGTAAAGACTTGTAATAGGATTTAGAAAAGATAAAATTAGAAAAGTAAAGAAGATGGTTTGCATGATTTTGGTTGAGGAGGTGGACCTTGACCATCGATGGTCAGGGTGACCATCGATGGTCGAGTGCCAAGGGGTAAAAAAGGCTAAAATTAAAGTTTAAAAAAGTTAAGTTAAATTGATTATGGGTGAGCTTAGTTAGGTTTTATAGGGGTAGATTGGTTTTGAGAGGGTCCCAGGGTGGTCAAGGGCCACTTCGACATTTAGAATTATAGTGTGTAAATTTTTTATGTCTATAAATATGATAAATATGACAATATAAAAGATATAGGGCTAGGCACGTATTGCATCCTTGAGGAGGACTCTATGTTACTCAAGATTGTAAAGGTGCAAGAGGATATTGAAGGCATGTGACAACTATACTTTGATGGTTCCTAGAGAATAAATGGTGTTTGAGTTGGCACGATGCTAGTCTCCCCTCAAAATGAGAGAAATTACCATGCCTTTAAGTTACAATTCGGTTTTATGAATAACATTGAAGAATATGAGGTGTTAACCCAAGACCTCTAGCTTATGTGGAAGAAAGGAATCAATGTGCTACAAGAATTTGGTGATAGTGAATTAGTTGTAAACCCAACTTAGAGCACAAAGCATGACCAAAAATGGCTTGTTGAAAGCTTACAAGCATATAGTGTGGGATATGATTGATGTATTAGATGCATTCAATATTAGTTCCACACCAAGATCATAGAATGTCTATGTAGATACACTCATAACCATAGCTGCACAATATGACATCCCATGTAATGAAGTAAAAGGATCTAAACAACTTATCAAGCTTGTAATCAAGCCAACGGTGCTTAATAATGTAGATAATTAGTAAGTGCTTAAGAGTGATGATCGGATTATCAACTTAGTGTGTGTGTGTGTGTGTGTGTGTGTGTGTGTATGTATGTATATATATATATGTATGTGTATATATATGTATGTATATGTATGTATGTATGTATCTGAGTTTGGCACTAGGAGATAGTCACAGCTTCAAGCCTAATACGGGGATTAGATCATCCAATTAAAAGGGACAAGCTACCCAAGGGGTTAGTTAACTTTAAAATCATCTTCAATTCTGATGACCAACTCAAGGGAGAGAGGAAAAACATGATAGTCAAGGAGGATATCTTTGCGGAAGTGACCATTCCCAAAGGCAAGACCCTAAAAGTTGGCAAGGTATGTTCCCCATCAAAAATTAAGAATTTTATTAAACTCAGTAGGAAATACGATGATATATTTACATAGATCTATAATGACCTTAGAGGCTTTGATCCGGTCTTAGCCCAACACATTATTGAGCTCAACCCCAGTGCACAACCAGTTCACTAGAAACAAAGGATTGTTAACCTAAAGCTCAAGCCTCTCATAAGAAAGGATATTTTAAGGCTCTTTAAATCTAACATAATAATCTTGATCAAACACTCTTCATGGGTTGTTAATTTAGTCTTAGTGTGGAATAAGAATGGGGAAATCCATCTATGCGTAGACTTCAGGGACTTAAACAAGGCATCCCTTAAGGATCACTATCCCCTCCCTCCAATGGAGTAGATTCTATAAATAGTTACATGCATGGAGAGATTCTCACTTCTAGATGGCTATTCAAACTACACCCAGATTCTTGTGCAAGAATGTGATCGCTATAAAATGACATTCACCACTAAATGGGGAACCTTCGCATACTAGTGTATGCCCTTTGATTTAACAAATGTAGGAGTAACCTTTCAGAGAGCTATGGATATGGCATTTAAGGAAATTATTAGCAAAATAATCTTGGTCGACCTTGATGACAAAATTATTTTCTCTAAGCATGTGAAAGATAACTTATGCCATATGGAGTAAGTCTTCAAAAGGTGTTGAGAGTTCAAAATATCTCTAAACCCTACCAAGTGTATCTTTACATTTCATAAAGGTGATTTATTGGGACACATTTTTTCTAAAGAGAGGCTCATAATCTATCTAGAATGATTCAAATCTATTTCATCCCTCCCTCTCCCAAGTTACAAGAAGAGTCTCCAAAGCTTCTTGGGAAGGATAAACTTCATCAAGATATATGTTTTGAATTTTGCTACTCTAGCCAAACCCCTCACTATGATGCTCAAGAAAGGTGATGAATTTAGCTAGACTCACAGAGGTAAGAATAGTTTTGAGGACATCAAATTAAATATCATATAGTCTCCCACCTTAATCAATCCATATTACACTAAGGATTTTATCCTTTATGCATTTGGTGGAGCCAAAGGCATCTCAGGCATTCTTTCACAACAAAATAATGATCAATTAGAGCAACCAGTTGCCTTCTTTATCCAAGCACTGAAAGACTATGAGCTACACTATAACCTTGTAGATAATCATACCCTCATAATAATAAGGGAACTCAAGAAGTTCTAGCACATGTTTTCCAATAACAACATTAAATTGATGGTCCCACACACAGGCATCAAAGAGTTCCTACTCAACAAGGACATCAATGATAAAAGAGATGGTTGGATTAGAAAGGTGATGGAATATGATGTGGAAATCCAAGTCACCAATATTGTGTGAGAAAAAGGGTTGTGCAAATAGATTGCATATATTGTGAGGTATGAAGATAGTGCAATCCTCACATTATCTGAAGTGTTAAGTTGTGGAGCTAAAAGCTTCACTGTTATGCAAATGTGGAGGTTGTTGGGCTTAGCCAGTAATCGACATCGGTAGTATCACTGACATCGATCAGGCGTGGATCAGATCCTACTGACATTGATCAGGGATCGGCTGACGTCGGTCATATGCAGACTGACAGTGACCGGCGTTGGTCACCTATGTGTGTGCATTTGCATGCATTTATAGAATTAGATTTGTTCTAATTTTAGGAGGATAGACTGTTTGCATGGAAAAACTAATTTTAGTCTTGAGTCTGTGTTTCTAATTATTGTATGCCTTAGATCCTATTTAAGAGACCCATGGGGCATGTATTGTAAGCAAGCAAGTAAGTAAGGTCAATTAGATCTGCAAGGTGCAAGGTCAATTAGATCTGCTGAAGCAAGGGAATAACAACTCGGTTATTGAGTTGATTGTAATTGATTAAGAGAGAGAACTCTTGAGAGAAATACTGTACACCCAAGAGGTATGGGAAGAGTGAGATTTATTCATTATATTCTGGAAGAGTTTAATACAAGATTGGTTGTTTCTTGTATCTCTTATTATTTGTTGTTTCTGATTTCTAGTTACTTATTACTTCTGGTTCAATTCCATGTTTAGTTGCTTATACAAAAGTAATCAATTGTACTCCAAGTTCCTAACAGCTGGTATCAGAGCTAGGTTCACTAACAAGTGGTAAAGCGGGTTAGTGTTTGTTGATTACAGGTTCACTCACAGGGGTTCCTGTTTGAGTGGGAGCAAAGCAATTGCAGAAGAAAGTAAACTAAGAATGGAGAAATTTAATGGCAAGAATTATCAATTATAGAGGATGTAGATAGAAGATTATCTGTATCAAAAAGATTTATTTTTACCATTAGGTGGGGTTTCAAGTAAGCCCATAGATATGCAAGATGAAGAATGGAATGTTCTTGATAGAAAGGCTCTTGGATCTATAAGGTTGAGCCTGACATCTTCTGTGATTTCTAATTTATCACAGGCAAAGACAACGGTAGAGTTAATGGATACTCTGGCAAACTTATATAAAAAACCCTCAGCTTCGAATAAGGTATATCTTATGAAGCAATTATTTAGTTTGCAAATGCAGGAAGGTGGATCTGTATATAGTCATCTTAATGATTTCCATGAAATTTTAAATCAGTTAAATTCAGTCAAAATATTTTTTGATGATGAAATTAAGGCTCTCTTAATCTTATGTTCTTTACCTGAAAGCTGGCATAGCTTGGTAATGGCAGTTAGCAATATTGCATCTGCTTCAAATATCTTGAAAGTTGATGATGTTCTTAGTGTAATCTTGAATGAAGAAATTTGCAGAAAAAGCATAGGGGAAACATCAGGTAATGCTTTAAGTATTGAAAGCAGGGGAAGGCAAAGAGAGAAGGGCAAGCAAAGGAAATTAAGGTCAAAGATGGGAAGGAGATCTAAATCTAGAAATGGAGGTATACTTTGCTGGAATTGTGGAAAGAAAGGGCATGCAAAGAAAGACTGCTGGTTGAAGGATAACAAAGAAAATCAACAAGAAGGTAATAAGGAAGTAAATGTTTCAGGTATTGTTGCATAGGATGCTCTTATTTTTTTTTGGATAGTCAAGTAGAATCATGGGTTTTAGATTTTGGTGCTTCTTTCCATGCAACCCCAAATAGAGAATTTTTCAATGATTATGTCCATGGAGATTTTGGAAAAGTTTATTTAGGGGATGGTGAGCCTTGTCAAATTGTTGGCAAAGGAAAAGTGCAGCTGAAATTGTAGAATGGAAACACATGGGTGTTGAAAGATGTCATGCATGTACCCATCTTGAAGAGGAATCTGATTTCTATAGGAAAGTTCGGTGATGAGGTTTGCACAGTAACTCTCACAGTGGAATCTTGAAAAGTTTCCAAGGGTGCACTTGTATTAGCAAGAGGTAAGAGAGTAGGTACAGTTTATCTATCTGCTTGTGTTACTGATTATTCTCCTTCTATTTTATCTACTTCAGATGTAGATGCAAAGAGGTGGCACTATAGGCTTGGTCACATGAGTGAGAAAGGAATGAATGTTCTTAAGTCAAAAAGTAATCTTTCAGATTTGAAAAGCATAGATCTAGATTTCTGTGAGCATTGTATTTTTGAGAAATAGAAGAAAGTGAGGTTTCTCAAGACTGGGTCAACAAAGAAGGAGCACAAGTTAGAGCTTGTTCACACAGACATGTGGGGACCAGCTCAGGTAGCTTCTATTGGAGGATCATAGTATTATGTTTCTTTCATTGATGATGCTACAAGAAAGGTATGGGTTTATTGCATAAAGAGGAAATCTGATGTTTTTGACACATTTAAGAAATGGAAAGCTTTGGTTGAGAATGAAACAAGTTTGAGATTGAAGTGCCCTAGATCTGACAATGGTGGTGAGTATTGCAGAAATAAATTCAATAGTTACTGTTCTATGAGTGGAATACACAGGAAAAGGATGGTTCCAAGGACACCTCAGCAAAATGGAGTTGCTAAAAGGATGAATAGAACAATAATGAAGCATGCATGGAGTATGAGGTTGCATGTTGGTTTGCCCTTAAAGTTTTGGGCAGAAGCTGTAGACACTATGATTTACTTGATTAACAGAGGACCTACTACTGCTCTAGATGGTGGAATTCCAGAAGAAGCTTGGATAGGTAAAAAGATAGATCTTTCATTCCTCAGAGTTTTTAGTTCTGAAGCTTTTGTGCACATTGATAAAGAAAATAGAAAGAAGCTGGATGCTAAATCTATGTGGTGCACTTTCATTGGTTATGGCTTTGGAGATTTTGGATTCTGGTTGTGGAATTTAGAAACTAACAAAATTATTAGAAGCTGTGATGTAGTTTTCAATGAGAAGGTGATGTACAGTGATCAACTTAAGAGGCTAAATAATTCTAAGCAGGGCAATCTTGATTTGGATGAGGTAATGATCCAAAATGAGCTCGCGGGTAAAAAACATCACTCACAGGAAAACACAAAGACCGACGTCGGTTAGGTAATCAACATCGGTGGTCAAGCAGGAACCAATGTTGGTCAAACAGTAACCGACGTCGGTCGGATGCAGACTGAGAGTTGACCGGGATTGGTCACTGATAGAGAATTTGGGTAGACAGCAAGCTATAAATGAGTCTCAAATTCCCATAAGGAGGACTGAAAGGGTAAGTAAACTTCCAATTCATTATTCCTCTTGTTTAAACTACGTGTTGCTCACTGATGGTGGAGAACCAGAAAGTTTTGATGAGGCAATGCAGGTAGAATCTAGGAAACAGTGGGAGCATGGAATGAATGAGGAAATTGATTCCTTGGAAAAGAACCAAATATGGGATTTGGTTGAGTTGCCAGCCAGAAAGAAAGCACTGAAAAACAAATGGGTATACAGGTTAAAGGAAGGAGAGAATGGACAAATGAGACATAAGGCTAGGTTGGTAGTAAATGGATTTGCACAAAAACCAGGTATTGACTTTGGTGAAATCTTTTCTCCTGTAGTAAAGATGACTTCTATTCTGACTATATTGTCTTTAGTTGCTATTGAGGATTTGCACCTTGAGCAGCTTGATGTTAAGACAATGTTTCTTCATGAAGATTTGGATGAAGAGATATATATGGATCAGCTGGAAGGTTTTGAGGTCAAAGGTAAGGAGAAACTTGTGTGCAGATTGAAGAAAAGCTTATATAGTCCTAAGCAAGCTCCAAGACAGTGGTATTTAAGGTTTGATAGGTTTATGATAGAGCATGGCTTTAGTAAATGTCAATTTGACTATTGTGTTTATTTTACTAGATTGGATAATGGTAGTCATATTATCCTATTGATGTATGTAGATGATATGTTTGTTGCAGGTTCACACATGCAGGTAATTACTGAGCTAAAGGTAAAATTAGCTCACACATTTGCCATGAAGGATTTAGGAGTAGCAAAGAAAATTCTTGGCATGAGTATTAAGAGAGACAGGAAAAATCACAGGCTGATTTTGTCTCAAGAGGATTATGTGAATAAGGTAGTGGAGAGGTTTGATATGCAGGATGCAAAACCGGTAAGCACACCTATGGCTGGACACTTCAAGTTGAGCAAAGAACAGTGTCCTAAATCACATGATGAGGTTGAGTACATGAGCAAAGTTCCATATGCTTCAGCAGTTGGGAGCTTAATGTATGCAATGGTATGTACTAGACCTGATATTGCACAAGCAGTGGGAGTTGTCAGCAAGTTTATGGCAAATCAAGGAAAGGAACACTGGAAAGTAGTTCAGTGGATTCTCAGATATCTAAGAGGGACCAGCAGTAGGTATTTATGCTATGCAGGGTCAAATACTTCTCTACATGGATATGTAGATTCGGATATGGTAGGTGACTTAGATGGCAAGAGAAGCACCATAGGATATGTGTTCACTATTAGTGGAATGGCGGTTAGCTAGATTTCAAAGTTGCAGAAGGTTGTTTCCTTGTCTACTACAGAGGCAGAATACATTGCAATCACAGAGGCTAGCAAGGAAATGATATGGATGACATGGTTCATGGAAGAGTTAGGAAAGGAGCAAGAGAGTTGCAGATTGTACAATGATAGTCAAAGTGAAATTCATTTGGCAAAGAATTCATCTTTTCATTCAAGAACCAAACATATACAACTTAGGTACCACTTCATTAGACAGGTATTGGAGGATGGACAGTTGAAGCTAGAAAAGATCCATACGGATAAGAACCCTACAGATATGTTAACAAAGCTGATAACAAAGGAGAAGTTGAATCTTCATTCAAATTTTATTGGTCTTCAAGATTGAACTTGAAGAGGTAGAAACAAGCCAGAGAAACAAGACAGAGGATGTTGTTGTATAGGTACAAGTGCAGTTGTTTATCTCCAAGTGGGAGATTGTTAAGTTGTGGAGCTAAAAGCTTCACTGTTATGCAAATGTGGAGGTTGCAGGTCTTAGCCAGTAACCGGCATCAATAGTATCACCAACATCGGTCAGGCGTGGATCAGTTCCGACCGACATCGGTCAGGGATCAGTTGACGTCGGTCATATGCAGACTGACAGCGATTGGCATCAGTCACCTGTGTGTGTGCATTTGCATGCGTTTCCAGAATTAGATTTGTTCTAATTTTAGGAGGATAGAGTGTTTGCATGTAAAGACTAATTTTAGTCTTGAGTCTGTGTTTCTAATTATTGTATGCCTTGGATCCTATTTAAGAGACCCATGGGGCATGTATTGTAAGCAAGCAAGTAAGCAAGGTCAATTAGATCTGCAAGGTGCAAGATCAAGAAGATCAACTGAAGCAAGGGAATAACAACTCAATTATAAAGTTGATTGTAATTGATTGAGAGAGAGAACTCTTGAGAGAAATATTGTACACCCAAGAGGTGTGGGAAGAGTGAGATTTCTTCATTGTATTCTGGAAGAGTTTAATACAAGATTGGTTATTTCTTGTATCTCCTATTATTTGTTGTTTCTAATTTCTAGTTACTTATTACTTCTAGTTCAATTCTGTGTTTAGTTGCTTATACAAAAGTAATCAATTGTACTCCAAGTTCATAACATGAAGATCGATTAGTAAACCAAAAAGTCCTAGTAAACTGGACCAAAAATGTGAAGGATTTCCTTCAAGGTGGTACATATCCAGTCATCCTAGGTAAATCTCAGCATAGGCACTTTAAGCTAAAATTCATTCCCTATGTGATGGTTGGTGGAATGAGTCCTCTTGAGATGCATATAATTGAATCAGATGAATATATTTCTCCAAGAATTCTAAGATGGCCCATCAGGAGGACACTATTCACCCAAAACTCCCATTGTAAAAATTATGCGAGCTAGCTATTATTAGCCAACTCTATTAAAAAATGTGCATGCATATTGTAAATTTGCAAGAAATGCACCTTCTTTGTAAGCAAATAGATGTTGGTGACCTTACCATTTTTCCCAATACAAATTGATCAACCCTTTGCATAGTGGGGTTTAGAATTCATAGGTATAATCAACCCAACATCAATCAATGGGCATAAGTGGAAATCATGGCCACAAATTATTTCATGAGGTGTATAGTGGTAGTGTCTCTTAAATAAGCCAATGAGGCATTAATTATATACTTTTACAAGGGTATCATAATGATATTTTGTGTTCTAACCACCATTATATCTGACAATGCATTGGCCTTCCTTGAAACCAAGATCAACAAATTTGTTGTCAAGCTTAACATCCACCTAAGCACCTCATTAAACTATTACCCTTAAGGTAATGGTCTATCTAAATCCAAGAATAAGAATTTGATTCACATTATAAAGAGTACCATGGAGAGCAATCAATGAGCTTGGAACACTAAGCTTAAGATGACCCTTTGGGTCTATCAAATCATGCCCAAGAAAGTGTTGGGAAATTCACCCTTCATGCTAGTTTATGTAAGGGAAGCTAGATTGCCCACATCCCTAGAGTTTCCTTCATTGAAAATCACCCATAAATTGGAATTGCTTGAGGTTGATCCCCTCATAGTAAGTTTATCAAATATAATGGAGCTTTAAGAGACTAGAGCACAAGTTGTGCATACCATAAAACTTCAATAGGCCAAAATGAAGAGGACCTTTGATAAAAAGTCCATTGACAAAAGTTTCAAAGAGGGATATTTAGTGCCTAAATGGGATGCAGACAAATCAAAAGTTAGAAGGCATACCAAGTTTAATGCAATATAGAGTGGTCCATATGCCATAATAAGATTCAATCAAACCAATGCTTTCCAACTTGCTAAGTTAAATAGAGAAGAGTTGCCCATCCTAGTCAATGGGATCCATATTAAGCACTATTTCCACTTATTCTTGTGTAATTTTTAAATAAGTAGATTAGATGTTTTTCATTTCCTTAAATGCCTTGTGCACATTATTTTAGGATAACGTTTATTTCCTCCAAGCACTTGTGTGCAATGTTCTACTTAGTATATATCTTCTTTCCTCTAATAACCGTGTAGACACAGAAATCGTGTCTAACCCTTGCTCATCCTCCCCCTTGGTCCATTCCTAACCCATTCCTAAACCATGCACTTACTAATTTAAAAATAATAATTTAATATCCTCCCCTTTGACACATCACCTATAACACCTCGTCTGACACCTCGCCTTGGACTATTTCCCACCTTATGACTCACCCAAGACCTATTCCTACTTCTTTCTAACCGCCTAACCAACTCTCGTGCGTATTTATCCCAACCTTCGACAATTCTCCAACGGATCATGCACTTGGCGGATGGAGAACGAGCTTGGTGGCCCTTTTACTCGTTCTCCACCTGCCGACGTCGGTCAAATGTCGGCCGACACCGGCGGGATCGCCGACATCAGTTTTACTTAAACCAAATTTCTAACCTTTGACGGGGCTAATCACAAATCGTTAATCTCTGGAGCTAATCACGAATCTAAAGACTTCTTCCAGCGAAACAAAGTTCTCGTGTGCTCTTGCTTTCCAGTGCTCTGGCTTCTTGTTTTTTTGCAGGGATCAGCATTCTTAACAGCATTTTCTAGGCACTGAGGTCTTGCATCAAACATTCTGCAAAGGGATTGCCTGATATCTCCATCACCAGCGGCAACAAAAACACAGCTTCTGCACATTTGCTAACTCGTGTCACAGCTAAGTATTTGTACTATTTTTATTTCAGTATCATTTCAAATATATTAGCATTCTGTCTACTGTCTATTCCAAGCATCCTTGTCCCAACCTTCTCTGTTCTTCTCGGAGAGGCTGAAAAGCCTTCTCTCACCTCTTATTCCCTTCTCTTTGCCTCTGACACCCGTTTAGTCTCTCTTTAGACAACACCCTCTGTCCAATCAACTCAGCACAAGCTATCAGAGACCTACAGACCATCTTAAGACCAATCTAATCACCCTGACTAAATTGCTTCACGAAAAGGCTGAAAGGTCTTTTTCCTGCCCCTTACCCCTTTTCCTAACAACATACCCTCTACCTTAGTTCTTATTAAAGATTCTATCTATTTTTTTACTATCCTGCACAGACTCTCAGACCCAGACCCAACCAAGCCCAAAACTCTGTCTCAGACCCATCCACAGACCAAAATCCTATCCAGAACTTGTCCACAGACTACTGCCCCGACCGACGCCAGTCACTTCCCCAACCGATGTCGGCAGACTAACCGACGTCGGTAGCCTTGACAACCGACGCCGGTAGGACCACCAACGCTGGCGACTGTGACTAGGCCGATAGCAACATTCAGGGAAGCATTTGCTTCCACTTTTCATTCTGTCTTTATCATTTTCAGTCTTTTATCTTTCTATCTTTTATCAGACATCTTTTTATTAATCAGTGGGTTGACATCCCTCAAACTTTTGCTTCTGGGATCAAGCTTTTGCTTGGCAACCCACCATCTCCTTATCTAACGCCTTCTTTGTCTTAGTCTCTTTCTTTTGCAAGTGTCATCCTCCACAACCAAAGAGGAGTTCTCACTTCATCTGGATTACGGTGCGCATGACTACATCAAGGTACATACAAGCCTTGACCATTCTCTTAAGTTTCTCATTTTCTCTCTTTAAATGTAGAAAGCGAAATAGCGTAGAAACATTCTGGCACGCCTGGTGGGACCCTTAGGGCCTTCCTTGGGTTCCTTTCCTTCTTTTTTCATTTAGGTGCATTAGGTTTCTCCCTCTTCACCTCTTTCTTCTATCTTCCAAACGACATCATAAGCAAGAATAAAAAGAACTTTTCTTTTCTTTTCTTGCACTTCTAGAGTAGTCAAAAATCATATCCTTCAAACCCTTTCTCAACTTGTTCTCATTCAAACTCACATTTCGACTTGGGGCTTAAAACACATTGCACTTTCATTTCTGCTTGCTTGCATTTCTTAGTCCACACTTAGTAATTAATAACCGCATATTGAATTAATCGTAGTCCACTTGATGTTACACAACCAAACCACGTGCACTAAATCAAACATCAAACTTACTTGAGACAAGGCCCGACTGGGATTTCATCACCCAGCGGATACCTTACCCCGTCTCGGCAATCCCACTTGGATTTCACCACCAAGGGGAAAGCCCACTCCGTTCTCTAGCGGAGGATAATCTCTAGGCAAGGTATATTTTGGCTAAGCGAGACCAGCTCATCACTGGCCTCATGAAGTGAGGGGAGCTTACTCCTTAGCACTAGGCCACGTACCAAACCTAACACAGACTTTTGAGCGCCTAAACAAACCTGAAACCATCCATAGACTACCTCTTCTAGGACCCTTATAAAAGACAACCTCCCCAAACATCACTTTAAGGCATAAGCCACACGAGCTTAATAATTTATTTCTAGGGATTTAACGCTTAGGCTCTGCTTGTGTTCTTCATCTTTTCTATTCTTATCTGCTTGTTTGAGCTAGTGAGGACGTTCTTCTTCTTTGATTTCCAAAAACTCTCAAGTCTTTTGAGTTTTTGGAAAACACAGTCACCGGTATCAGTTTTACCACCGACGTCGGCCACATTTTATCTTCAGCATCGGTTATCTGACCGACGTCGGCCATCTTTCTCACCGACATCAGTTTTTTAACCGACATCGGTCTCTGTCACAGTTCTTTTTTTTCAAAACAGCAACCTTAAAACCCGCCCCTTTTTCTGTCAAAACCACATTCTGAGTTTTTTGAAACTAAAAAAACACAGTTTTCTGAAACCTGACCCTTTCTTGCCTTGAATGGTTTTGACACGCAGTCAAACCAAGGCTCTTCTTGACCATGCGAGGCAACAACCGCTTCCGCCTTCACCATCCATAACCAGTCCTATAATGGAGTTCCACTCGGAGATTGAAAGAACTCCTACTCGCCCAACCCCGCCCCAAACTCCTATTGTCCCAGAAGGGGACCAAGATTTCGCATGATTCTTGGACCTCAATGTCAAAGCCTTGTAACACTATCTCACGCATAGCCAAATGCAAGACTCCCTAGGCAACCCAATCTATGGGATGCTGACTTCCTTAGTCGAGACAATGATCACATCAACAGTATCTACAACTCAACCTATAGACAATCAAGCCAACACCTCGACTAATAACCCAACTGTGTCCTACCTTCAAAATTTAGCCTCTCCTTCTATACCTACCTCCATGGGGGTTCTGATACCCCCTCAACCTCAAACTACTCAACCAAATCCTACACCTTTCCAAAACCTAGTGGTCTCTATCCCCCCTACTCTTGCACCTATCAACACAAGAGTAACTGTCTACCCTTCAACAAGTGTGGCCACTCCTCACCCATCTTTGATGGCCCCTATCCAACTTGTGCCTACCAACCCCATAACACAAGTACCCTTGGCTTCAACTTTCACCCCGATAACTAGCTACCCATATGTTGCGTCTACACAAACGCAACCAACCACGTCATATGCCCCTCTCAATATCTTTCAAGTGCCTTATAATTTAGGGGGCACTCCACCTGCCAATCCGTCAGCAGATATCATCAAAATGCTGATGGACAAGATGTCTAGCCTAGAGACCTCCATTTTTGGCTCACGCAATGCTCTCTCATATGAGCAAAATTGCAATGAGCCCATTCATCCTTCTGTCTCGATCAGGCCATACCCCAGTCAATGGGAGATTCCTAAGTTTTCTCGCTTTCAAAGCAAGGAAGACCCACAACAGCACTTACGGGCATTCAGACATGCCTGTTACCTTATTTCCCATGATGACGCATTACTTTTACGCACATTTCCTATGTCTCTCTCTAGTGCTATGCTTGACTGGTACAGCTCTCTTGCCAGCCATTCCCTCTTCACATTTACACAGCTGGCCTAGCTCTTTCTTGATCACTTCTCCATCAACATCACCAAGAAGGTCTCAATCACAGACCTCTATTCTATTTGCCAATTCGAGGATGAATGCATAGCTAACTTCGTTGCTCGCTGGAGAGGCCTCATCAATCAACTCTCCTTTTCCTTACTCCAACCCGAAGTTATTGAACTTTTCTCCCAAGCCTGCGCCAAACATATTTCTTCCACCTTACGGGTTCAGACCTTCCGCACCTTCGACGAAGCCTTCACAATGGCCTGCAAACTTGAATTACATGCCATCGAGGAGAATAAAGTCAAGTTGCGGAGCAAGAATCCCAACTCTAAGATCAATGACTCCTCTTCTTCTAAACCTTCATCATCCAATCCTAAGTCTAAAGCTTCAACTAACGCTGTGGTCGTTAGACCTTCGTCCTCTTCAACCAATCAGCCTGAGCCATCCACATCTCAAAGCACCACCCGCCAATTCCAGCAGAGATACGTACAATGACAATATACTCCTCTCAGAGAATCATACGTGTCTGTGCTGGAAAAACTTGTTAGACAGGGGGTTCTCAATCTCCCCCAGATCTGACCACCTCCACAATTTGATCCTTCACACGCCATCCCTACGTGGTATAGGGAAAATGACTTCTGTAATTACCACCGTGTCAAAGGTCATGACACAGGTAACTGTAAGACCTTTAAAAACATAATCCAAGACATGCTTGAAAAGGGTGACCTCATCCTAGACAATCCCAATGCACCTCCTAATCAGGGCATCGACATCTTCAAGCAACCATTCCCCAATCATCTACCGACCCAAAACAATGTCCAAACCTTGATTGACAACACTCATGAACACAACATTCGAACAGTCAATACGGTCTCGCCCTTCATCCCCGACCAACCTCAAGAGGTTAGTCCATCTATCAGTCCATCACGTGTGGATGAACCTCTTTCCCTGGTTAGTTCTCCGTCAATCTCTCTCATCTTGGAGGACGCCTCAACCTTACTGGCACCACCGGTCTCACCATCCTCCTTCCTGCTGCCTATGGAGGACCCGACCCTTCCTACTCCTCGACCGCAAGTGGAGGGCACCATCATCCCTGCCCTTTACCCGCTTGAGGAGCCACATTCTCCAGTTCCTTCTCCACCAAGAGAAGAACCTGACTCTCCATCTTCTTCGACCAACAACAATCCAGTTATGACTCCTACACACTTTGGGTCTGAGACTACTGCCACACCTAACACATTTTCAGCCCCGCAACCACTCACATCTTCTCAAGGACCCAAACCTCATCTAACATCTTCTCAACCATTTTCTCGACTAGTGGAGAAAATTAAACTTCTCCCTTCAAGGAAAGTGGAGCATCAGGGATTGTGGGAACGTCTTAAAGCTCTTCAACATCCCCGTGCCATCTCGTCTCATGCTGCCAATCCTCCTAAGGCAGAATCTCTCAAGACTCTCAACAAAGACCAGACTCCCACTTCTAAACTCGCATCTACCCCATCTAAACCAATCAAGTCACTTGGCATTCGCCCTGTCTCTACCCTCAGTCACCCGCAAGTGAAGGTGGATTTAGACCAGACCTCGACCAATAGTAGTCTTCCAACCAAGTTGAAGAAGACTGCCAGACCACAGAAGTGAACCCCTCCTCCACCGTCAACATTACCCTCCATTTTAGGCCCTCATCCTTCTACCCTAATCAGAGTGCTCCTTACTCCAACCTTTAACCAAAACAAATTACCTCCATTACTTCCTTTGCCAACCACAAGTCTACCCCCTCTCAAAAATTTGGCACCTCTCATGAAGAAAGTGCCATCTTCACATGTGGCCGCACCACCAATCCAAAAGGTGGTACGAAAGCCTTATTCAACACCTCCCAAGCAAAAGTCACCAGTGCTTCATGCATCAACAAGCACAGACCCCTTAGTAGGTTCATACACTTTGATATTATGCGAACTTTTGCAGACTTCCAACATAACCCTTCCACCCATCAGGCCTTTCCAACCACTCGGGTCCAAGCCTTCCTAGTTCGACGATACGAAGATTTGCTTATACCATCGTACGCTAGGACACGATACCAAGACTTGCTATGCCCTCAAGGCCATCATTCGCTGGTATATGGAGAAGGACACTCTTCTCCTTGAGGATGCAATTGATCGACCCTCGACACCTTCCCATCCAACCTCTTCAACCACATCAACATCTCACCAGCAGACCCCTCCACCTTCTTCACCTCCTATCTTTGAAATCAATGCTATCCACATAACCACTAGGTCACAAAAGGATAAGGCGAAATAAAAATATGCCATTCCTTGGACCTACCCCTTCGTCAAGCCACCTCAACCACCCAAGCCTAAAATTTCTATCCTTGGTCCATCTCAGCCTTTTTCTTCTTCCTCTTCCAGGCCGATTCATGACTCCATGTTGAAACAGCTTCACCAGACGCCTGTGAAGATGTCCCTTTATGACCTCATCCAATCATCACCTCAACATCGTCAAGCCCTCATCAAAGCCTTATAGGCAACGGAGGTCCAACCTGAAGACCCTCAACCACTAGCCGCTCTAGTCCATTCTTTATCCCCTGTCGCCTCTATCACTTTCAGTGATTCTGAAATTCCTACCACTACCTTGGAAGATCAGGATGCTGCTTTTTTCATCATAGCCTACTTTGATCAGACACGTATTAAGCACATTATGATTGATGGAGGTGCCAGCATTAATATCATTTCTACCCATGCCTTTGATCAATTGGCTCTTCCCAAGAATTGCGTATCAAAAACCGACAAAATCCTTAGATCCTTTAATGACACCACCGCTAACACTATTGGCACTGTTGTCCTCCATATTCGTGTTGGCCTGCGCACAATCTTGGAGCTCTTCTACATCATTGAGGGAGAATTCCAATATAACATGCTATTAGGGCGACCCTGGATCCGTGCCATGGCTTGCGTCCCTTCAACACTTCACCGTTGTGTCAAATTTGAACACAACAGACAAGTCCATGTCATTCCTTCCGACCCATCCCCTTTCAAGACTTGTAACACAATCTATCACCCAAATGACGTTCTTATTCTTATCAAGCCATCAACCCCAGCACCGCCTCCATCTGCGGAAGCTTCAACTAGTTCGCAAACAGCGGTTGCCATCACATCACCTTCTCAAACGACAACCAAAGACTCCATGGACGATATCTTCCAAAGACTTTCACTTGGGGAATATTGCTTGCTGACCCTAGACATGTTCCAAACTCTACAAGAGTATGGACGCCTTCACCATAGCCCCAGTTACGACCATCAGATCGGGATGGTCGTGCCTTATGGTCCTCCTCACCTCCGAACCAACCTCGTCTATGGGGGCTCAACCAAGCTCCTCTTGACGGGAATCCTCTCTCTTCACCCCAACCATTCACATCAAACTTCTCATTTATTGGCAACCCCACCTTTGCACACACTTACCTTTATAGGTGTGCATGGAAGGGTTTTGGTTTTGGGCGCTATGAGCAGGGCTCCCATCAGTGCATCGAGCCGCTCAATGATGACAATGCCAAGAAATGGTATGGCCTGGGATATCACGACCCCATTGAGGCTTCCGCAAACCTTTGCCATGAACCCACCATCGACCAATCTCATCTAGACTGGCCTATTCTTCCATCCTCACCTACGGAGTCGGTGGTTTCCATCCCTCCTAACTTTTTCAATGCCTAAACGCTATTTGCTTGGGAACCCCTGACCTATATACCAAGTGGGGTACCTAGGTCTCTCCCCCTCGTCTTCTCACCATCTCATCTGCACTAGGTGTTAGACATTCTTCCTACCACCAAATAGCTGGGGGGAGTTCAACTTTATACTGCCTATCATGACCTCAACCAAACATCAATCACACATCAACCATGACCTCAATCAATCATCAAACTAGACCTTGACCAAGCAACCAAACCTTGACCAATCATCAACCTTAACTTCTTAATCATGACCAAACACAAATCTTGACCTGGCCCTTGACCAGTCTCGACAAATCAGTGACCACATCAATCAACTTCTTAATCATCACCAGCATGTGACCAATATGGAATGGAGTAAACGCGGCAAATTTGCTCCTAATTGGCTCAGACCTTATATCATCACGCATAAGTATGGATCAGGGACTTATCGTCTGTCTTCTCTTGAAGGCCGACCAGAACCTGAGCCCCTTAATGCCTTGCATCTACGACCATTCTACTGTTAGTCGAGTACTCATCCACTTGACATTTAACTTGAGCTCGTCCCTTGAGCAATCCCTATCCTTTTAATCCTCAATCCTTTCCACCCTTTTTCCCTTAACCGATCCTCTATAACCCTTTTATGACGTAGAGATGTTTTGTCCTAATAAAAAGAAGCCCTTGACCTTCTATAGACTTGTCCATGACTCAACATTCTGTCAAAAATAAATCAAGATGTCAAAATATCCAAGGTCACCAAATTAAATCAAAAAGTAGACTGCTCCCTCGAAGGACAGTTGTACTATCATTATTTTAGCCAATAGACTGCTCCCTCGAAGGACAGCTATTCAAAAGCCCTTAAACATATATAAAGAAAAATATAGACCACTCCCTTGAAGGATGGCTATGACTAAATCTTGCTATAAACAGCACTTTCTTAGAAGCTTCCCGCATCGATCAGCTTCACAAATGACCACCAAGCAAAGTGACATCTCTATGTGGACTTTCCACATTGATCAGTCCGCTCTCTCTCTCTCTCTAAAAAAAAAAAAATGGGTCATGGACTTGGCTTGTAGTTGTCTCAGGGTCTCCTATAAAAAGGGGCAAAGTTATCCTTACTTTAAAATGGGTTACCCTCTCCTCCTATCACATCACCTACTCAAGGGACTTCGAGCTCATTTTAATGTCAAAATGATTCGATTACCTCCCTAACACAACCTATGGTCAACGATGCAATGCATAAACAGGGTTTTTGTTCTAACAACCCCTTTATATGCTGTCATTCTGGTCCGTGTCAATAAAAGAGCAATTTGCCTTTGTTTCTTACACTTTGGTCACATTCAACTAAATCATTTTCCCAAACCAAACCAATCCAAACATTTTCAGACCACCAACATGACATTATGACATCATACATCATCATAGACCATTCACATCATTTTTATGGACAACAATACACATGGAAACTATCGACCAGACACAATTTATGTTCAGCATAAACCATTACTTGCTAAAGCGTAAATAGACCCAATTCATTTTTAGCATACATCCATCACGAATATGGAAAATTGCTAGGGATGAAAGACCTCTCGACCAATGTTGCAAAATACACCATCACACAATATGGAAAAGGCTGCAACATCATCTTATCCTCATCATTTCAACACATGACCAAAATCAATCACTTCGACCCTCTTCCTCCCTCTTGGGAGAACTACATAGGCTTGAGGCCCCTAACGACAGGGGCTATGTAGGCAGCACTCAGTTGACATGGGGTCTTCTGAGGTTCGCTCGGCCATTCCTTCATCCATCCACCCGCCTCAACCACTAGACCTTGGAGATCATGACCATCTCCTCCGACCGCGACCACTTCCAAGACGACTTCACCTTGGTTGTTTTTACATGCATGCTACCCCACGACTGGTTGGCAAAATTGTGCGTAGACTATTTTTGACCCTCACAAGTATAGGATCGCAAGCCGGTTGATCTGCACTACTTGTGATATTTTCATGTTTTCGGGAGCACTTCCTGAGCCTGGGATACTTGGAACATGATGACCATTGGAGCTTCAGCTTAGATTGAATAACCCAATCAGCAGACGACTAAATGTTGCGGCCCGGTTATTTCAATTTTGGCACTCCTCAACCTTCGACCTGCGACAATTTAACCTGACCATCTTGTGAAGTGGTATATGCGTAATTACAACTATTGCAGCATTCACACTCACCATCTTCGTCCACTCTTTGTCAAATTAGCACCCAATTCCAGGTTCCCTTCCCTCGACTCCTGCTTTGAGGGGGAATACCTCATCCATAATCGGGGCAACCAATCCTCTTATTTTTGTCTTGTAGTTCACTTGAACAACCAACAGGACAAAATCAACCTTATCCCATACCTGGGGCAACCAACTCCTATTTTTGTCTTGCAGTTCATCTAGAGCAACCAACAAGACAAAAAGGGGCAAATGTAGACACCGAAATCGTGTCTAACCCTTGGTCATCCTCCCCCTTGGTCCATTCCTAACCCATTCCTAAACCATGCACTTACTAATTTAAAAATAATAATTTAATATCCTCCACTTTGACACATCACCTATAACACCTCGTCTGACACCTCGCCTTGGACTATTTCCCACCTTATGACTCACCCAAGACCTATTCCTACTTCTTTCTAACCGCCTAACCAACTCTCGTGCGTATTTAGCCCAACCTTCGACAATTCTCCAACGGATCATGCACTTGGCGGATGGAGAACGAGCTTGGTGGCCCTTTTACTCGTTCTCCACCTGCCGACGTCGGTCAAATGTCGGCCGACACCGGCGGGATCGCCGACATCAGTTTTACTTAAACCAAATTTCTAACCTTTGACGGGGCTAATCACAAATCGTTAATCTCTGGAGCTAATCACGAATCTAAAGACTTCTTCCAGCGAAACAAAGTTCTCATGTGCTCTTGCTTTCCAGTGCTCTGGCTTCTTGTTTTCTTGCAGGGATCAGCATTCTTAACAGCATTTTCTAGGCACTGAGGTCTTGCATCAAACATTCTGCAAAGGGATTGCCTGATATCTCCATCACCAGCGGCAACAAAAACACAGCTTCTGCACATTTGCTAACTCGTGTCACAGCTAAGTATTTGTACTATTTTTATTTCAGTATCATTTCAAATATATTAGCATTCTGTCTACTGTCTATTCCAAGCATCCTTGTCCCAACCTTCTCTGTTCTTCTCGGAGAGGCTGAAAAGCCTTCTCTCACCTCTTATTCCCTTCTCTTTGCCTCTGACACCCGTTTAGTCTCTCTTTAGACAACACCCTCTGTCCAATCAACTCAGCACAAGCTATCAGAGACCTACAGACCATCTTAAGACCAATCTAATCACCCTGACTAAATTGCTTCACGAAAAGGCTGAAAGGTCTTTTTCCTGCCCCTTACCCCTTTTCCTAACAACATACCCTCTGCCTTAGTTCTTATTAAAGATTCTATCTATTTTTTTACTATCCTGCACAGACTCTCAGACCCAGACCCAACCAAGCCCAAAACTCTGTCTCAGACCCATCCACAGACCAAAATCCTATCCAGAACTTGTCCACAGACTACTGCCCTGACCGACGCCAGTCACTTCCCCAACCGATGTCGGCAGACTAACCGACGTCGGTAGCCTTGACAACCGACGCCGGTAGGACCACCAACGCTGGCGACTGTGACTAGGCCGATAGCAACATTCAGGGAAGCATTTGCTTCCACTTTTCATTCTGTCTTTATCATTTTCAGTCTTTTATCTTTCTATCTTTTATCAGACATCTTTTTATTAATCAGTGGGTTGACATCCCTCAAAATTTTGCTTCTGGGATCAAGCTTTTGCTTGGCAACCCACCATCTCCTTATCTAACGCCTTCTTTGTCTTAGTCTCTTTCTTTTGCAAGTGTCATCCTCCACAACCAAAGAGGAGTTCTCACTTCATCTAGATTACGGTGCGCATGACTACATCAAGGTACATACAAGCCTTGACCATTCTCTTAAGTTTCTCATTTTCTCTCTTTAAATGTAGAAAGCGAAATAGCGTAGAAACATTCTGGCACGCCCGGTGGGACCCTTAGGGCCTTCCTTGGGTTCCTTTCCTTCTTTTTTCATTTAGGTGCATTAGGTTTCTCCCTCTTCACCTCTTTCTTCTATCTTTCAAACGACATCATAAGCAAGAATAAAAAGAACTTTTCTTTTCTTTTCTTGCACTTCTAGAGTAGTCAAAAATCATATCCTTCAAACCCTTTCTCAACTTGTTCTCATTCAAACTCACATTTCGACTTGGGGCTTAAAACACATTGCACTTTCATTTCTGCTTGCTTGCATTTCTTAGTCCACACTTAGTAATTAATAACCGCATATTGAATTAATCGTAGTCCACTTGATGTTACACAACCAAACCACGTGCACTAAATCAAACATCAAACTTACTTGAGACAAGGCCCGACTGGGATTTCATCACCCAGCGGATACCTTACCCCGTCTCGGCAATCCCACTTGGATTTCACCACCAAGGGGAAAGCCCACTCCGTTCTCTAGCGGAGGATAATCTCTAGGCAAGGTATATTTTGGCTAAGCGAGACCAGCTCATCACTGGCCTCATGAAGTGAGGGGAGCTTACTCCTTAGCACTAGGCCACGTACCAAACCTAACACAGACTTTTGAGCGCCTAAACAAACCTGAAACCATCCATAGACTACCTCTTCTAGGACCCTTATAAAAGACAACCTCCCCAAACATCACTTTAAGGCATAAGCCACACGAGCTTAATAATTTATTTCTAGGGATTTAACGCTTAGGCTCTGCTTGTGTTCTTCATCTTTTCTATTGAGTACCATTGCATCGAGGATTCCCATTACCACATATGAATAGCACCCCAAAGAGAGAATTATATGTTAAAGACTCCCATAGATAACCAAAGGGGGCACAAACTTATGAATTCATCAAAATAGACTTGGATGCGTAGAAGCTTGATCCCTACACTGAAAATAAATATTTTCCCATGTTATCTTTGTGAAATTACAACTTTCAAATAATTATGGTGACAATGTTCTTCAATGCCCAACTGAATGCACAGTCTCTAGTGTGCACTCTTTATGCATAATGATTTCAGAGACAAAAACTTGTGGAGGTCAAGATATTAAGTGGGCACACAACCCATGCATAAGTTAAAGAGCTAGGGAACAACCAAACTATCAAAGTATTAAGGAAGATGCACACCCTCTTTCCCATGTCAGCTCCCAATGCACAACCTACATAGAACCCAGTCAAGTTCAAGAGCATACTACTTGGTACACAGATATTCCCTAGAAATACATAAGGCATTGATTCCCATCAAATGCACAACAATGATGTAGCAGGTCCAAAGGAAGCCTACACAGTGATTGGCAGATGGTAGCAAAGTGTAAAGTTGTAGTTAAAAAGTAGTTGAATAGTGTTTTAGGCCTTGTCAAAAATAAATGCAAAAGTATCTATCAAAAGTTAGAATACGATCACATACCACCCATCTAACTTCCCCCCAAAGATCTTCCATTCATAGATATGCACATGGATCTAGAAGAATCCTGCCACTAAATCTCAGATCCAGACTGTGAAGTAGAATTTTAAAAGCATGGATGCATCCCCATAATAAAATTAAAAGATTGTATCTACCAATCTAAGTGGCCTATTAATTTTAAAAGTCTTATTCCATTATAAAATCCTTTTTTTTCATTGCAATATGGTTGACATTTTTTTGGCAACCTCACGCTATCAAAAATTTCCCTCTAAGAATAAGAATTTGATTCACATTACAAAGAGGACCATGGAGGACAATCAACAAGCTTGGCATATTAAGCTTAATACCACCCTTTGGGTCAATCAAATTATGCCCAAGAGAGTGTTGGGAAATTCACCCTTCATGCTAGTTTATGTAAGGGAAGCTAGATTGCCCACATCTCTAGATTTTCCTTCATTGAAAATTGCCCATAAGTTTGAATTGCTTGAGGGCGATCCCCTCATAGTAAGGTTAGGAAATATAATGGAGCTCTAAGAGACTATAACACAAGTTGTGCATACCATAGAACTTCACTAGGCCGAAATGAAGAGGACCTTTGATAAAAATTCCACTAACAAAATTTTCAAAGAGGAATATTTAGTGCTTAAATGGGATGCAGACAAAGCAAAATTTATAAGGCATACCAAGTTTGATACGATATGGAATGGTCCATATGCCATAATTAGATTCAATCAAACCAATGATTTCCAACTTGCTAAGTTAAATAGAGAAGATTTTCCCATCCCAGTCAATGGGATCCATATTAAGCATTATTTCCACTTATTAATATGTAATTTGTAAATAAGTAGATTAGATGTTTTTCATTTCCCTAAGTGCCTTGTGCACATTGTTTTAGGATAACTTTTATTTCCTCCAAGCACTTGTGCACAATGTTATACTCAGTATATATCTTCTTTCCTCTAATTACCATTGGCGCAATTATTTTCTTTTTTTATGAGATCTTAGTTTATTCTAAATCTAGAAGTTCACAGCTAATGTACTCAATGACAAAAAAGTCCAATAATTCGAAAGACTCCATGCCTAATGGATTACTCAAAGCTACTAGATTTCCCACTTAATAGGAAAGTGGCCTACAGAGGTCCCTAGAGATGTTGATTCTTTAGGTCACCCCAGCCTGCATAGATCTTGAGTAGCATTGCATAGAGGATTCCCATTACCATATAGGAATAACACCCAAAAGAGTGAATTGTGTGCTAAAGACTCCCATAGATAACCAAAAAGGCACAGACTTATGAAGTCATTAAAACAAACTTGGATGCATAGAAGGTCGATCCCTACACTCAAAATAAATATTTTCCCACATTATCTTTATGAATCTACAACTTTCAAATAATTATGGCGACAATGTTCTTATATGCCCAACTAAATGCATAGTCTCTAGTCTGTACTCTTTATGCATAATGATTTCAGAGACCAAAGCTTGTGTAGGTCAAGATACCAAGTGGGCACACAACCCACACACAAGTTAAAGAACTAGGGAACAACCAAGCTATCAAAGTATTAAGGAAGATGCACACCCTCTTTCCCATGCTAGCTCTCAATGCACAACCTACACAAAACCCAATCAAGTTCAAGAGTATGCTACTTAGTACAAAGATATCCCCCAAAAATACATAAGGCACTGATTCCCATCAAATGCACAATAATGATATAGTAGGTCCAAAGGAGGCCTACACAGTGATTGGCAGATGGTAGCAAAGTGTAAAGTTGTAGTTGAAAAGTAGTTGAATGGTGTTTGAGGCCTTGTCAAAAATAAATGCAAAAGTAGCTATCAGATGTCAGAATATGATCACATACCGCCCCTATAACTTCCCCCTAAAGATCTTCCATTCATAGATATGCACATGGATCTAGAAGAATTCTACCACTAACTCCCAGATCAAGACTGCAAGTAGAATTTAAGAAGCATGGATGCATCCCCACAATAAAATTAAAAGATTGTATCTACCACTCTAAGTGTCACATTAATTATAAAAGTCTTATTCCCTTATAAAATCCTTTTTTTCATTGTAAGATGGTTGACATTTTTTTGGCAACCTCACGCTACAAAAAATTGCCCTCTAAGAATGCTTCTGTTGGCTGAACCTTGCACTTTATTGAGAATTGAGTTCACCTCCTTCATTATTATTACACCTTGTTTGTGATTTGTGTCTGTTTATCTTTGTATGTGGGTAATTTTTTCCCCTCCCATTGCCATCCATTCCTAGCACCTCTATGTGGAACTTGGAACTCACTTGCAGGTCATATTTTGTGTGTATTTGGGTCTGTGTAGGCTCTATCTATGGATAACCTTCATCCATCTCAATGTTGAACTATGTTCCCACACCTCTATGTTAAATATTTATGCATTTGGAGTGTCCATGGTGGGGTATGTGTGATATTTTCTTGTTCTTAGAGATTTTTAGTGTGTTCATCAAGGCAGTGGAAGCGTTCGCTCTATTCTTGGTGCATCACGTTTTACTCTCTAGTAATCTCTTACCTTCTCCCTCCCTTTTCCCATTTTAAAGTATAGGTTTAAATCTAGCTATATATTTCCTTTCTACTCTTTTTATGTATACATGTTATTCTTAAACTTATCCACTTAGAATAGAAGGAATCCAACCTACTCCGAAGGTACATCCCAAAGAGCATAAGGGTCCCAGACCTTGGGGATGTTCCCATTATTATGATGAGATAACTGATGTTATATGCATATAAGTGATGTGATAACACTTATTCACTTAGCATCAGAAACTTTAGCTCCATATTCCAAGCACTTTCACTATGCACCCCACAACAAAACCTCATGTGTCATGAACCATCCATGGGTGCATATTTCGGATGACAATAATACCTTACTCAAAAGATTTTGATTTTCATATTATGGATTTTTCCTATCACAAGGAATATAAACACTCAACCATCTATCCTAAGGTATCTCACACCCTACATGACCTTCAGACTTTATGTCCAACACATAAACTTCCCTCTCTCTCCATTTTCTATAGGCATGCTTGTATGTGCTTATTTCAAGCTTGAACCATTTCAAACTTTCTATTTGATTGAAATTCATATATTTTATGATATTAAATGGTCCTATAAACAATGTGAGGTTCATTTTTTTTTATTGAATATCCTTTTCAACTAAGAAACCACATGGTATTTGCTAGGAGGCTTTCTTCTCTGTCTGCAGACTTACACAGTCCACCTTTGCATGTATTAACCATTCTTTTTCCATTTTAACTATGGATGATCTTGAATTATATTGAGGTATTTTGTTTGAGTTTTTAACATCAATATTTACATATAAAAATTCATTAAAAACTTAGCTTTTAGTCATAGGTCTACTACTTGTTTTTTCAACACTTGAAGTCCCTAGTTCAAGAACACTTAGACTGATGGCCTTAAGCCTGCCACCTATAAATTCCATCAAGGATGATATTTGATGACTTTTACACTTATTTAATGATTTATAAGCATCCCATATTCTTATCATTAGTGATTCAATATTTAATTCATATGTATTACTTCCCAAACATCAAATTTGCTTGTCTACAAAACTGTATCACTCTCACATGAGGGCTATATGCTTGGATTAATACTAGAAGACCATTTTAGAGATGGATGTTGGCTTGGAGAAACATGTAAATGGGTGTGCATAATTTTAAAAAAATTATATCATGTTATTTGTCTTCTTTCAAAATCTCAAAACCCTTCAACGGTATCAAACAATCACAAAACTATGCACTCTCAAACCCTGTAGACCTGTACATGCACATTTCACTATTATTTGCATTGAATTATTGATTGAAGATGATGTAGGAGGTATTATTTGAATTTTTTTATTTTTTACATATCATTTACACTTGTTTTCAATCACCTATAATCTAGAAACACTTCACAAACCTATACAAATATGTTTGTCATGTCTAGAACAATAGAAGAATGACATTTTCTTGTTAATACCAACATGTTAATTTGAGGTTCGTGATAAATTTTATGTTTTAGTGAAAATTAGACCTTAAAATAAATATTTTAAAAAATTTACATGCATTCACTAATATTGAACATGCCATTTCAATAGGAAAATCATGACAATGGGGTTTAGCAGGGTTTTAGAGAGGTTTAGCTTCTTAACAATGATTCATAAATCTCTACCCTATAATATAAAAACTATTGCCATGTATTTTAAGTTAATATGGGTTTTAAACATCCCCTAATATAATTTGGTATAATAACTCTCCTCTTTCATGAAACAAGCTTATGAAAATGGCTCTTCTTGGCCTGCCAATGACCCTATGGAGATCTTGGACAGTTTTCTACCTTATTTGGATATATGAACTCTTATTAAGAATTTTTTGGATCTTGGTGAGGCTGAAATAGGTTTTAATGAGTCCCTTTAAACTTTTTCCATGATTTACTTGGTTTAATATGCCTGAGCCAACATGAAATCTTGCATCATCTCTTCAAAACATACCCTCTTTTGGTATGAAAATTATCCATCTCGATTAATACCTTATTGTAGTTGTTATGGATATGTAAAACACATAAAATAGAGTTATAACTGACTTGGGTTATGATATTATCATGTAAAAAATTGTATTTGCCTCTCTTTCTTCATATTATGCTATATTTGGATGTTAGACAATGAGCAAAATAGTTTTCAAAGTGAGTGTATGTCAGAAAAGAAACATTTTGACACTTTGACTAAGTGTATGAGAAAGGGAGATATTATATTATATTCAACAAGTGTTAAATGACCCCAAAAATCCTCTTTGACCTCTACGCATGATATTGGTTCTTCATACTTGATATTCCTCTAGCAACAAGTAATTTAACAAAACAACATGAAACCTTAATTTCTCCAAAATTACCTTAATTTCTCCAAAATTACCTTAATCTCTCCAAAAGCTTGAAATGTCAAATGTTGTTATCTCATTAGCTTTACTCCTAGACACAACATCTATTATGGAACACTATGCCATCTTGGGAATCATCACATCAATACTTCTACCATGGTTCCAAGTATCCCTTAACTTTTGCAAAACAACCTTAAACTTTGTTAAGTTACCTTAAAATCTGCTAAACTACATTGCAAAATACCTCTTCAAATATCATGTCATAAAATTGATTGGACAAGACACACATCTTAGACCTTAACATCCTAATAAGACCCTATTTTGGACATTGAGATGATAGGGGGACTGATGCAATGGTCAAGTTTTGGATGGTAGGGGTTGCATTTTGGCCTAAGAGGCCAAAAATGTCAATAGATCCCATACAAATGTACAAGCACAATGAAGCAAAACTTTATGTTCCATTTCCTAACAACCAAATAATGGGAATCTATTCAACTCCATAAAATGTTAATAACTGGGCAACAAGCGCAGGGTTGAATAAAATAGATTGGATCAAGGCCCATATCAATGCTTACTATAATAATTTCACCATCGAATCCTATGAAGTACCACTCAACTCAAGTTATGTGTTTAATCCTAGAAATTGATGGGAGGGTCGACCTACATGTAGCAGAGTCACATTCAACATTAATTATATAGGTGGGTGAGGATGGATTACCTTATTTATGGCTATTGTGATAAAAGGTCTAGGTTCTAATCCCACCTCCTCAGTGTATAAATTTATTAAAGAGGATAAACATGTGTGGTATATGCCTCTCCCAATATCTTTGGGTGAGCACTTAGATTTCATTTATTACGCTAGATGAACTAATATCCCTCCTTTTTGTTTTATGGTAATGTGTCTACAGGTCTCACTCAACATAATATTTATTTAGTTGAAGGGGTATGAATTTTGCTTTAAATTATGAGTTCATTTTAATTTTTTAGGTAATGGTTGCCTCTATTATTTTGTTTAGCATTACTATAACAACTCTGTGCCCATATATTCATCTATTTTAAGAGTTTAGGTTGAACAAGATGTAAATTATATGTTGTTGATGCCTATACAACTTATATGGCAGTGCATAATCTAATAAATTCTTATACAATAATGATGGCACATCATTAACAAACTTCTAGAATTGAGGTTTTCACGTAATGGTCTTGCTCCAATAAGGAAACTAAAACATAACAATAGAGGCAAACCCTAAACCCCAAAATTTACACAAATATCAATGGATTCATACATATATATTACATAAATGAAATATTCAATATACCTAGAGCATGGAAGACACATCAACATCAAACATTTTGTTAGCAAGATTTGAGAAGGCCATTCTATCCAAAATTGTCATAGGAAGCCCTTAGCTCTCTTTTTAAAATGTGATCTATGTAATATGGTGAAATGTTAGCCATTTTTGGATTCTTAAACAAAAAAAAATGTGGTAAAATTATGGTCATAGGGTCTATGTATGGTAAAATAGCAACCATTGTTGGTTGCTTAAATAAATCACCATGTAAATGAAAAAATTCCTAAATATTTGATTTTAGGGTTTCACATATTATATTATGGTAAGTAAAGAATGTTATAAGGATTTTTAAAATATGAATATATTTTACACCCAACTATGAATAGGATTTTTAATGTCAATTATTGGTACTCCAAGGGTTAAATTTTAATCATATGTTAAAAAATTATATATAATGACCTCTTTTAATGAAGTTATTTATATCATAAAATGTATAATGAATTAGGACTTCAAATTTCATTTATAAGTAGTTAAGATGAAATATTAGCATGGGTAAATTTTTTAAGGTCTAATGTGATACTTGTAAACTCTACATGGTCACAAAGTTTGAGTGCACAACATATGGGGCCTTTCCCTTAGGTGAAGACCATATATATATGTGTGTGTGTGTGTGTATACATATATGTATGTATGTATGTATATATATATATATATATACATACATACATATATATATATATATATATATATATATATATATATATATATATATATATATATATATATATATATATATATATATACATATATATATACATATACATATATATACATATACATATATATACATATACATATATATATATATATATATATATATATCTATACATATATATATATATATATATATATATATATATATATCTATACATATATATATATATATACATACATATATATATATATATATATATATATATATATATATATAGACACACACACACACACACACACACACACACACACACACACACACACACACATATATATATACATATACATATACACACACACACATGTATATATATGTATATGTGTGTGTGTGTGTGTGTCAAATATTCTAGACAAGTGTTGTTTTATGTTATCTTTTTAAATGTTTATAAGTGTGATTATTTTATTTTGTTTTATTATTTTAAGTTTAATTGTAAAAAAAATCCTAAGGAAAAATTTGCAGGTTCATCCCAAGCACGTTTGGGAAGGCTTAGATTTGTCTGAATTCTTAATAAAAAATAGAATGAACTAGTCATTTAGGATGTAACAAAAAATAACCTAAAGTTAAATCCAAACTTGATACAAATTGAACCTAAATTAAGGCAAATGAGAGAGACAAATTGATACCCTATTTTAAAACTACCTTGTAATGAAAAATTAAGTCTTGACAAACATAATCAAATTGCTTGGATATCATTAGCATGGGACATGATGCTTAAGGTTATTCTAAGATGATTCACACAAAATGAGTCTAATTAGCACAACCACCTCTGGGGCCATGCACATCTTCAAGATGGGCTCATGGATGGAATCATGGATGTTGTTGATTTTATTTGCATGTATAAATTAAACTGGATGTTGTTGATTTCGTTTGCATGTTTAAATTAAATTGTTGAATTTAACAACTTTTCTTTTCTTTGTGTAGGTCAAAGTCTCTTATTGGGGGTTATTATCCCTATAAATTTGGTAAATGTGGTTCCATGGAATTAGAAATTTATTATTGTCTCTTTAATAAATATGCTTAATAGTTTTAAACAACGGTTGCTTCAAAATTTTATATCTAGTTAAAAATTCTACTTTCTTCTACCACATGGCTTGTATGAGTTTCCCTCCAAAAACTTTCCTCCAATATTTTTTTTGGATTATTTAACATAGTAAAATAATTCATGGGACCACTTCCACACTAACCTAAACTTTCTCAACAATTTTTTTAAATAAAATTTAGGAAGTGCATGGGACCACACATAACAAGGGCCCTATAGAAGTTAGTCCCTACCTTAAGATTGTAATTAGTGAATTGAAATAGAGGATGATATAAAGATGATTTTAGATGAAGGTCATTTTCAAAAAGCATATTGTGTGCTTAAATAATAAAATTTGTGAATGACCATTGTGTTTTCTTAGTGAATCGTCTACTTTGAACAAATGAACATTTAAATTTTTTATAAGTCAAAGGCATATTAATAAACTAACATATAAATAATTAGATTAATTTAACTATATTTTAAGGTAAGTTGTGTGGTGATGGTGAGGGGCAATGATATGATTTTTTGTACTATGATATAGTTATAGGTATGAGTGAATAAATATCCACACATTAAAAATTAAAACATTTGAAAAATAAGTATACAATAGAGGCCAATAAACTCCCCACCCCCATCTATATAGTAGATAATAGGCCTCTATGCATTCCAGTTCTGAAGGAAGGATTCCTCTCTATTCAATAAGAGAAATAAATATCAAGCATGGGAATCTTATTCCATTCCCGACCTTCCCCAATCAATTGATAGGCCTTCTCCCCCCACCCTCATCTTTAGTTCAAGACTTGACCTATACTGTAACTACTTGTTGTAGTTGCTCAGTCACCCACCTATGAGTCCAGCCTAGCCTAGCCCACTTATTAGTTCAAGTTAAATTCAAGACATTAAGGGCCAAGGCCTCTCTTCAATTCAAGGCCAACCTTTACTTCCATTATCGATAGAACGAAGGAATTTGTTCGTATGGTTTCCATATCTATATAACTTTTAACCTAGAAAGCAAAGATGATATCCGTGGTGGGCTATAGATATATGGATTGGGGGGGATTATAGCTAGTAATCTAGAAGCATATCATCATCTATTCAATAACTTAAATGGAACAATTAAAATATGTTCAATATAACAACAAGAAGTGGATATGTTTTATCATTTATATGTACCAATATATAATGTGGAAAGTGGTCCCATTTGTATTAAACAAGTAAAATAAAATAATTTACAAAAATAGGTATTTTGTAAGGCAAGTCCACTGATTTGGTTTTATCGCTCATTTGGGCTTATAATCTATCTTTGTTAATATAGATAAATATTTTAGATATTTGTATTATGGGTTGGGAGGGATTATAACTAGCAATGTAGAGATGGGTCATCATCTATTTAATAACTTTAATGGAATAATTAAAATATGTTCAATATAACAATGAGAAGAAGATATGTTTTATCATTTATATGTACCAATATACAATGTGGAAATTGGTCCCATTTCTATCAAACAAGTAAAATAAAGAACTTTACAAAAATAGGTATTTTGAAAGGCAAGCCCACTGATTTGGTTTTATCGTTCATTTGGGCTTATAATCTATCTTGGTTAATAGAGATAAATATTTAAGATATTTGTTTTATGATAAATCCCAACTTAACCTCTATTTTCATGCCTTTGATGGACTTGTTTTTTCTGGCAATTACAATAGTTTTAAATTATTTCTATATTTAAAACACCCAAATTTTATGAACCCGGTCCAATTAAATCTCATATTCCAATCTCTCAATCATAAAACAAATATATTTGTTTATATTTCTTTTGGATGATATAACATACAAGCTTATTTTAAACATGACCAAAATAGATTTGAATATATATTCATTTTTCTTTAGATTTATTCATATATGATGAATATATGGAGATATACCATATTGTCTATACATCATAGATATAATATATGGATAGAGTCTGATGCATAATGATACGTATATCAATTTTTGTGTATATATGATATGGGTTTTGATAAATGAATTTATCCCCTTATATGGTGAGGGGAATCTCCCCACCCTACCTACCTACCTATAATTAGATGGAGATGGAGATGGGAGATGGGAGATGTGTGACCATGTGCCCCTTTTATTTATATATGGGGGTTACTAAATAGGCCTAATTAACATATAAATAGGGCTTGAACTATATTCTCTATGAGGGAGGGATATCTATTCCAAGCAATATCAAACTATATATAGGATAGGGCACCCAAACTGAAGCCTTCATTGTGTAGAAAATTTTATTTGGAAAAAGTTTGTGAGTATTCAGTCCCTAGTTGCAAACCCCATGATAAGTCGGGTAATTAGTTAAGAACATAAATTCTAAGTTAAATTTCCTAATGCGAGTGATCAATACTAATGTAATTTTTGTCATATGAGAAATATGTGGAATCTAAGGCAGTTTTGGAGCCTTAAATTTCATTATTATATGAATAATAGATGGTCACACAACAAAAAATTTGTTAGTTCCATGATTGTATGAATAATGAGTGGCTAAATGAGCAAACTGTAGTAAGCTACATGGGTATATAAATAATGGATCGTTGCATTCTATGTAATTTATTAAATATAAATGAAAACAATTGTAATAAAAGAATATATACTTTTTAAACTTTTGTCCCATTTTGTTTTAGCATTTGAGCATATCCCTGTATTTAATATTGAATGGTACGATGAGAAATTGTTCTAATAATTCATGAATAGAGAATCTAAATAGTGTAATATAATAATGTTATATATGTAAATGAGCATTGTAATTTAATATTTATAAGAAAGGACCAAATTTGACGCTTGACTATATCTATCAGGGAATTTTTTGATGTTAGTTATTTACTCAATATTGACATTCAAATATTAGTATTATAATATTTTATAATTTATGATGATTTACCTAAAATTTTGCCTTGCATCTAGTATGGTTAGGCAAAAATAAATAAATGTATCTTACCATAAAAAAGAGTAAATACAGCCCTACGACCATCAAATTTTCTTCTATTTATATTACTAACAAGTGTCGTGAAGCGACTTTAGTACCTACAATTAACTATGAAAATATTTTGTCTGTACTAATGCATGTAATAGTACTGTTAAGACATTAGACTGAGTATTTGTAATGATTTTTTTGAGGCATTCAATTCAGTAGTAGCAGTACAAAACAAAATTGTTTTGTTGGTAGGGTTCTAGTTTGATGGTCATCGTATGTTGTGGTTTTAATTCGGTCAAATTTGTAGTAGAGATATCAATAATTGTTATATCCATGGATATCGATTGAAATGGAGAAAAAGGATACATTTAAAATCGTCATGACTCTAGAAAACACACGATGATGAAAAATGGCAACATTACAGGAGCCCATGGCTCAGAGGGGAGTGGTGAGCATAGAGACAATGCAAAGGCCTAAAATCGTGCCTAGTGGCATGATCGTATTCAATCCTAGGAAGCCCAAAATGCATGGTCATGATGACATCAACAGAACATTGCATTGAATTTGATGTTCATGGGTTGTGAGCTCCCATTAAAACCCTCATATTTACCCTAATCAAAATAAAAATAAAAATAAACAAATGGAACCAACCAAATATTCTATGTTTTCATAATCCATAAAATGTAAAGAGAACTTTTAGATAAATTGTATGCAATTTTTTAATCTATATTTAAGATCACAACTCGTAATCCATTATCAAAATAAACTAGTATATGAACAACAACCCAAACTCCTTATATAAATTATTCTGATAAATCACAAATATCAACACTAACCCAAAGTTTTCACCCAAATTACATAATCACAAACAATCACTCTTACACTCCATCCTCAATCAGTGAATGTTACACATCCCCCCAATAGAGAATTCCCAAATCACATCATCCTTCATCAATGGATTGTATTTCCACCAAATTCATACTCATATTTGCATTAGCCATACTCCATTTGAAATGCGTAATAATTATAATGATGAGCCTTCAATTTAATAATTAAAAAAAAAACCTTGTGAACTCAAAATAAAATGTATGAGATCCTTGGCACAATAATTATGTAAAATTCCAACAAAGCAAATTTAAATTTTTAGAAGCACCACATGACCTAAACCTACACCTGCCTCCCAACCACCTGGCAAATCCAGTTGTCATTTACCTTCCCTTGTCATTGCCCACTAGGTAAGCCATAAACCACTCATATATATACAAATTCAAATAATTGAAGGGACCACCTAGAATCCAAATAACACTCCAATATAGATCAAACATTATAGGTCATTTTTCTATAGTAGTAAGAGAAGTGAAAGAAAGGAAAACTCCAAATCATTTTGGTTTTTGATTGGATTTATACCAAGCTATCTCTATACAATTCATTAAAATCAAACAGAACACACTTACACCCATTTTTGTCCCACTCTATTCAAATATGTGAGAAATGAGGGAAATTATGAGTATTCATAATGGACAAGTTGGAATACAAGTGAGAAATTCTTGCTAGAAGCTCTACTATCTAGAGCATGGAATTTAGCCAAATGGAACCATGCCTAGGTGGGTTTTTTGTTACTTTTTTTTCATGGGCTCTTGCTTCTCCTTCTAAAAAACTTGAGCTCTAGTGTTTTAGTGGCTTCGTCTATTACCTTGCAGCCCTCCCAGACCTACTCAACACTTTCCTAGAGTGTTTTTCAACTTTATCAGGATTTGCATCCACATCAGCAAGAATTAAACATTCTATAGAGTTTTTATTGGGCTCCACATTAGTGAAAGGAACTCTACATGGATAAATATGGATTGAACATAGTTAGCCCCAGCTTACCAATCTTGGTAGGGTCATGGGCCAATCCTTTTCAACCTCAGGCCTATTGATCTTGGTAGGGCTTGGAGCCAATCAAAATAAGCCTAGGTCATGTCCTATCAGTCATGGTAGAGCTAAAACCACTAAATAAGCATCACACATCAAATAGATAAAGAGCCTGGGATGGTAGAGGGCATGGTCATAGCATTGGTAGATAGGAGATTGAATGAGGGACTGCCACATATGATGTGGCCAATGTGTGATCATGTGAAGGCTCATAGTCCTAGGGTTGTTAGATCCTTGGATCTAGTTAGCATAGGTGATAGTCCAGAGTAGACCAGTCAGTGCCATGTGGCCCCTAGGTCATGTTTTAGGCATTAGCACAGGAGGAGGATGCCACATAATGTCACCATGTTGTTGTCATTGATGTCAAAAGGGTGCATCTTGTAGAGGCATAATGGTATGTCAAACAAGTATATCATGTCAAGATTGTATTGTGATGTCAAGGTTGATGTCAAGGTTAATGTTAAAAGTGACTAAAGACAAATGCCAGTATGTCAAGGTACATAAGAGTGGGATCATGATAGTTGTCATGAGTAAGGTCATTCATGAAAGAGATTGTGTTTCATATTTCCATGAGTGTTTTAAGCATGGAAGGTACAAGTCATGGAAGATGTTTGAAGATAACTAATGTCTGCACAAGAAGCATAGTGTATGAAGAGGTATGTACAAGTCATTGATGTCATCTATGAAGAAGTATGTGCAGAGGAATGTATGTGTATAGTGTGGCATAGTCATGACATGAAGAGTTTCAAGGTGAATCATGTGAAGGTAGCATAGTGAAATGAGTGAACAAAGGTATGTGATGTGATAATGAGCATTTAGAGAGATGTCGAGTCATATGAAGCTTTGTCATGTGGTTTCAGGTCTACATGAGGCTATGATAGGTTATTGTCATTAGAAAGAGACTGGTGTAGTGACATGAGTGTGTAGTGATATCTTATGTCTACTTTTTTTATGTTTTGATGAGGTCATGACATGGAAGGAACATGTCAAGGTGTCAAGTGCATTGGAAGCTTGAGCCTAATCATGGCATGGTAAAGGTATGAGTTGGTGGCATGATGAGGTGAGTGAACTCAGGCATGTGATAGGTTGTTAAGGTTGTGAGAGCATGAGAATAAGGTGTATAAGCATCCATGAGAGTCTCAGGGTGAGCCTACAGGGGTAGGACCTTCAAATCAAGTCTACACCTAAACCACTCCTAGACCCTGCTTGGCCTAATGAGGCATGAAGATCAATTTTCAAGGCAAGTTTGCATATGTGAGCATGGATATAGGTATGATATATTTTTTTAATCATGTTCATGAAGTATGAGGTCATGGTTTGTAGGAAAAGGCATGGAAAGTGGTTTTAAGGTTTCTCGAGTGCATAAAATGAAGTAATGTCAACCTGAGAAGGACTTTCAGGTGTTTGTTCGCATGTGTGACCTCTACATGGGAAACTGAGCTATTAAGGAGAGATGGAGAAGGATCATCTTAAGGAATTGGTTTTGGATTTAAGGGGCAATCCTTTATGAACAATCGTTAACACCAAAACCTGTGTTAAACCTCCCTAAAACCCTAATAAAGACCCAATGTGGAAGATATTGTTCAAAACAGCCCAGAATAGTCCCAAATGACTATAAAAAACTATTGGAGAATGTATTCAATTCTCCCAGGTATCTCTAGGTGGTGGTGGTTAGTCAAATGAGAGATAAAATGTGCAGATATAGGCTTGTTTATGAAGAATTTTCTGTAGCATTCAAAAGTTGCATTGGTCAAGAAAAGAAAATGGATGGAAGAAGGAGATAGAGACTCATACTACATGCCCATGAAGTTTTATAGATAGGTTCTACCCTTATAATGTGCTAATTCAGTCATCCAAGTTAGCTAGTCATAGACAGACCTAATGATGTGAACAGTGAAAAACCTATGCAACAGTGAGAAGATGAATTGGAGTATGTTTTCATGTTATGATGATGAAACCAAGTGCATGGAGATGTTGTTCAGGACTTTTAAGACATGTTCATAATTGGAATAAGTTTTGGAGGTCAGTGAATATGGTGAAAAAGTTGCTCATAAGTTGCCTTGTCTGGTTCAGATAAGACAGTGTGATATAGGGTCAATAAATTGGTCTACAAGACCAATATTTACCATAGGATATTTCTATATAATAATGGTCTAATGATCTCATAGGATCATCTACATTCACCATAATTCATGAAAAGTGTCTATATAGGTGTTGGAGTTTTAAGTCACCATGACTGTGTTTTGAGGTAAATTGGTTGTTCTGAGTGAGTGAGTTGCAGAGGTGTTCTTGAAGCCTTATCTCCTGAGTGGAAGTGTCTAATGCATTTGATAATGAACCTGAGGTAATGTAGACTCTATCTATGTAATTTTTTGATCATGTTTGAATGTCTTAAGTACGTTTGAGCTTCATAATTAAAAGGCATATTTTTTGGTGTACATAGGCCTGATAGGACTGAGTACTATTGAGGGGTTTCATGAAGTGGTTGGACCTAAAAAGTGTTATAGATCTCAGAGGATGTTGGTTAAGTTATATTTGAGTTGTGTATGAAATAATCTTGACATCTATAGAGGTGAAAGGTGTTCCAAGGGATCAATTTTAGATGTTATTAGACATACCTAATGCAATTAGGTCTCCATGAGACCTAAAAGTGAAATGAGGCCTAATTGGGTCATGACAGACCAAAAGTGAGTCAAAGGTCATTTTAATCTTGTTTATGAGATGTTCTAATACTTATTATATGGCTAACCTAATAGGTTAAGGGTGTGTGGCCGACTATGTGGTATATGAATAAGGAATGGTATATATACAAGGCAATTTTAGGCCTATATGAGTATGCTTAGAGGAAGCGAATGGATTGATAAATAAATGAGCTTGAAGAGGTTGGGTAACAAGTTGTAAACCCTAAGGAGAGAGTAGAGAAGTATTTCATGATGATCATACAGGTGTTCTGCAGTTAAAGATCAAGGTCATATGACATATTCAGTCTTGATGAGGCCTTGTTGAACAAAGAAACCTAGAGGCAATTTTGAAAGAGATCAAGTGGAGTAGAGCTAAAGGAGTGATCATTGTCTATTGAGAGGCCATCAGAGTTGCATCAGAGATGTGTTCTTGATGTATGATAGTGGATAGAGTTTAGATAAAGATTATAGAGAGCTGAGTGGAAAGAAGTGTGATTGACTAAGTTGGTGCTTGGTCAAGAGGGAGTTGGATCTGCCTTGAAGGTTGGTGCTTGAAGAAGTGTCCTTTTACTGAGTTGGTGCTTAGTCATATGGGTTTGTATCCTCCTAACAAGTGGGTTCTTGATAAATTTGGGGTTGGTGCTTCATGTTGGGTTGGTACTCAATTGAATTTGATACATTATCTTATAGGACAATTTGTCCAACCTTTGTTTCAGTGGGTTTTATTCCCCATGAGGTTTTCCCACATATGTGATGTGTTACCTTTTCTCATGCTCATGTGATTGGTTGTTAATGCATTGCTAGATCATTGTGTTGCTTTCATAGTTCATATATGAGTGGATGTAATTGATTGAAAGTTTTTGAAGATTGATTCACTCCCCCCCCTCTCAGTGATTATGTTTTCAACACATAATCAGGGCTCACCCGAGAGGATGGCACCTTAGATGTTCCCCAGTCCTCCACATCATCCACTCATGATGCCACATATTTAGGCCTCAATAGGTCCGATGATGCCAATTTCGTGGAGACAACCCAATTTCCCACCCCATCAGACCTTGAAGACATGTCTACCTCATCGGTCCATATGGACTATCCCCTGTTATTATTATATCCATCAAAAGGTCTACAGTTTGAAGCCCGCTCTCCCCATCCCAACTAGTACTTTCGAATGTGGCCCTAGGAGTTCAAATAAGTATAGGGTTTGGCCCTTCTTCTTTTTCCATTTCACCACCTTAGTTGTGGCCTTGCCTAGGCTAGGAAAATTCTCAGCTCGACCACCTCTCATTGCCGAATTGTACTACACTACCGCTATTTTCTCGCCCTTCGCCAACTCTGCCTTGGCCTCCCAGGGCCCTGCTACCCAAGCCATCTTTGCCATTATAATAAAAGTAAACATTTCAATACACATAAATGCGCAAAAGTTATGGACTTATTATTGTTTCATATATATCAATCAGCATTTTTGGAGTTGCTTGGAGAATTAATTTGGCATTGAATAAGGTTCTCTTAGATAGGGCAACATTGGAGGAAGGCATTGACTCTGTACAAGTTGGGTATATTTTATAGTTGCTCCCTGAATCCTCTCTCACTATAGCATTCCTTGTCAACCTTGCAAACAATATTTTCATCTTGATTGCCCTCTCTACAAAGGTACTAGATTTTTAATAACTCTTTATTGTTACAAGATTTTATATTTCATGTAATGCATATATATAATAGCACTCAAGTATCATATTTTAATAGCCAAATAACATGTATAACTACAATTTCAACCTGCATGTTTTGTGCAATAAATGTGCAATCTATCTACTGAGAACATGAAAAAATTACTTTATATTAAGTTTTGGCAACGCTGTAGGCTAATCCCTGTCAACCCCAGTCTTGGCAAGTCCCGGGGCCAATCAAAACAAGTCCAAGGCCCAGCGTGTTAGTCATCGCAGACTACTAGGTGACATGTGACCCCTAGGTCAGCATTTAGGTTTCAGTGCAGGAGGACAACGATGGTGGGTGGAATCTAGGTTGCGGTCTGCAAGCAGTGTTTCCAGATTTTTTTTCCATGGTTCTTTTGCAGTAGGCAAGACCTTTGGGAATTCTAAGTGTTTCAGAGATGGTTGTTGGGTCTTTGACATCTATGCATAGAAGGGAGAGAATCAAATGGGCTTGCCTCCGTCTTCTACCACGATAATTTGTTTTCCATGCAACATATACAATGCACAATAATTTGTCATTGTCATTCTCAGTTTATATTTTTGGCAAACCATAATTGCGATGTAATTTTATTAATCGCTATGATTTCATTAATCGATGTTAAAAAATCTCCTTTTTTAATTTGAAAATGAAGCAATTTCCCTAAAATAATAATCTTATCTCCATCCTCCAACCAGTAAAAAATTGACAAAATAACATTTTTCAATTTTTTTCTTTTTAAAAAATAAAATACTTAATATTGAAACATGAAAATTATTTATTTTTATTGATTGCACAAATTAATAGACCCACGCGATTTCAATAGAGCCCTGCTGCACAGGTACTAAAAATCATATGGGCAGAATAATCTTAACTAAAGACCTCAAATTTGTGTCTTGACATAAAACTGTGTTTCAATATGTACCCGGTAAAAATAAACAGAAACAGATCCGATTCGTATATATATTCTACATTCCCGTAATATCGAAGGATACTTTTCCTGTCAAAAATTCCAATCATCTTTTAAAATTTTTTTTATTTATTTTTTTGCTAAATTAGACCTCAGTTGTGCAGAACTTAGTGTGTTTTTCATAATTATGTGAAATTTTCAGAAAGATTTTGGCAAAGAAGAGCTCAAATTGTGCAGAAATGAGAGGTTTTTCATAGTCCTGCGGACTTTTTAGAATCATTTTCGCAAAGACAATATCAGTTTGCATAGAAATGAGCAGATTTTCATAAATATTTAACCTAATAAGAGCTCTAATTACTTTTCAACTAACAGCGCCTGCTAAAAATTGAGGTAAGAATCGTTCATCCTTATGAAGAACTCAAAAAACTAGCATTTTTCTTTACAAATTTCATTCACTTTAATCAAAGCGAGAGCGTAGAGAAAATTCCTGCGGTAGACACGAATTTAATGTAATTTTTTTGGGGAGAGCCGAGGGTTTAGAGATAACGAAAAAGCTAGGAAATTTTTCGAACTTAAAAGCAGGGCAGTATATTTTGATAGAATAATCTGAGATTTTGAAGAAATTAAGCTCAAAGAATATGCGCGTGAACTTACAAAAGGGCAAAAATGTCGTTTAGGATCTGAGCTAAGGAGAATTCTTGTTTAAAAGAAACCTAAGAAAACCTGTAAGCTTAAAATTCTTTTGCGGATAATTAAATCAAATAAGAGATTTGAGATTTTAACATCCTGTAACAAGAATAGTAATCCCTGTTTCAATTGCAAGAGACGAGCTTCTCAAAACGCACAAAGAGCAGAGTTATCTATGGTGAACATAGGTGTTTATGAACGGAAAAACACTTGTAATTTAGTCCAACAAACAGTCTTACAGTCCAAGAAACTGTTCAACAAATTGTCGTTTCCACTTACATGGCCTCAACAAAAGACAGGAAAAAAATGAAACCTAGGAATTAATTGATTACAAATTATAAATTAGATAGTAATTTTTCCATTACGTGATGCCAATTTAATATATTATGTATTTTATAGTGAATGATTTATAAAATTTGTGTGATTGTGTAATATTAGAGGTGTTTTTAAACATAAAAAATTAGATTAATCATTATACAAAAATAAAGTTCTGACCGTTAATCGTTGTTGGATATTTTCGGAGTAATTGGTAATATATGATATATTCATGGTATTACATAGAGATCGGTCCTCAATATTATTGTATTGCACTCAAATTTTTTGTTTATATTGTTTTTAGTAAAAGGGTATAATTAGATATTTGTATTACCTTAATAATATAGTTGTATGTTGTTATTAGACTTAGTAAGATGATGATCTGGATTCAACAAGTTGTCAAATATCTCATTTAATTCTGTTTTAAGTTGAACACTTAGTAATTAATGATTTTATGGGTTTTGATTAAACAATGTGAGGTTATGAATGGAAAAAACAAATTGTGACATAAATGTTTTGAATGAAAATAGATGGAAATTATAAAATAGATGAAACAAATTTGTGAGAATTTATTACGTTATATTCTTATGAAATAAGGAATATTAATTTAATAATTAAATTAATAAAAAATAGTTTATTATTAAAATATTTGAAACAATTTTTATTTGTAACAATAAAATATTTCCTAATAATTCAATGTGAAATCCATATACATTACATAAAAATTAGTATTAAAAATATTAACAAAATAATTCTAATATAAAATAAAAAACTCTAAATACAAAAATAAAATCTTTAAACTTTTATTAAAAAAAGATAAACTAATTTCAAAAATGATGCATATATTATTTATGCTACATGAAAGTTTTCATATAAATAGTTGTCTTAGTGTACATAAAATTATTCATTTGATATTATTAGAAAAAGACAAAACTATTAATGAAGACTGTGACCAATGTCATATCAAACACACATATGTGCTTGAAATGCTAAGTGGCATAATCCTTAATATCCATGCTCTTACAATTTTAATAATTTTTTTAAATTTTGAAATTGTATTTTTTAAGAAGAGCTTTTTTATAAAAATGTTTCATATTATCATTTAAGATAGCTTTCAAGCTTATGTGCCACACCAATTTGATTTTGTCATATTTCTATTAATATTTAAAATGAAAAATTACAAGGGTTGGGAAGAAGGAAAAAAAAAATTATTTTGAGAGTTAAATTATATTAAAGTTATAAAAATAATTATACATAAAAATTAATGAAGACTCATATGAAGTTGATAAGTATAAGATTTTTTAATTGCACATTTTGTCATGACAAAACAAAAAAGAATATTTATTAATTGTGTTTATTGTTAAGTGATTTGACATGCTCAATAATCAATTAACGTCTTAGATTTTTTTAAATAATTTTATTTTTGAATATATTGAATCAAATATTATTTATTATAAAAAATAATTTATGACATAAATAACTTTATAATAAAAAAATTGGACATAACAATTAATAATGGTATAAATTATCATAGTTATTGATTGTTCATAATGTTAACATAATAATATTCTCAAATAAAACCTCTGAGAATATTCCAAAATTAATATATTAAACATTAACTTAAATTTTATAATTATTAATATAATATTATGTATAGTTATTTGATTGGTTGGAAGAAAAAAATTGTAATTATTAATATAATATTATTTCTAATCATTTGATTAGTTGGAAAAAAAAATATAATTGTTAAGTGATTTTTATAAGATTCGTATGAAGTTGACAAGCATGGGATTCCCTAACTGCACATTAATTAACATTTTATCGTGACAAAATAAAAAAAGAGTATTTATTAATTGTGTTTATTATTAAATGATTTAACATGCTTAATAATCAATTAATGTAAAAGATTTTTTGAAATATTTTTTTTTTAAATATATTGAATCAAATATTGTTTATCATAAAAAATAATTTATGTCATAAATAAATTTATAATTAAAAAAATTGAATATAACAATTAATGATGGTATAAATTATCATAGTTATTGATTGTTAGGATGTCAACATAATAATATTCTCAAATAAAACTCTAGAGAATATTCCAAAATTAATATGTTATACATTAACCTAAATTTTATAATTATTAATATAATACTATTTATAGTTATGTGATTGGCTAGACGAAAAAAATTGTAATTATTAATATAATATTATTTTTAATTATTTGATTAGTTGGAAAAAAAAAAAATTGTTAAGTGATTCTTATAATTTCTTACTTTGACAAGAACTAATAATTTTTTATAATTTTATTTTGATAAGAATTAATAATAAATACCTTAAAAAATGTAGATGAGTTGGTAAAGTGATTTGGTTGTTTCAAATTCCATTCAAATTCAAATAATATTATAATATTTGAAATCGAATGTAACTGATATTGATATTATTCTCAAATTCAATTGATTATAAACACCCTTAAAAATAATTAACTATCCTTAAACATGAAATCTATATCTTAATCATTTTTGTTTGTATACTTTCTTTTGTATTTTTTCCAATGGATTTAGAATTTGACAACCACCCCCTCCATGTCAAATGGAAATTTCATGACAACTACATTCAGATTTTGCCTTTCAATTTACAGTTAAGAAAAATTATGTAAATCCTTAACGTGTATGATAGGTTAGGCTAGCTTTTAATTTATTAAGTTAATATTCCATAAAATAAAAAAAAGGGGGTAGGTTTGGAAATAAACTCAATTTGTATTTAAATATTTTTTTAAATGTAAGTCTTTTTATTAATCTCCTACATAAGTAATTATTGTTTTTATTTTTTGAAAAATTATATATGAAAAAAATTATTGTATTTTTAAAATTTGATAATGATATATAATATTTTTTAAAGTGAAAATTAAAATATTATTATTTTTAATTTATTATTAATTAAAATATAATAATATAACTAATTTCTTAGATAAATTCAACTATATGTCATATTAAAAAATTGGAAAAAATGGTATCCATCAAATTCATTGACATATCATATTGCATAATTGTACCAAATATATTATGCTTGACCTGACAAATTGGCTGCCATTTTAGAATATTTTATTTTAATTTTGTATATTATGGACAAATGGTCACGAAACTAAAACATGTTTTCTACTTAAAGACTACATTTGATAGTTATATGGTTGTTTATTGTGATGACAATATTTTTTAATTAAAAAAATCATTTAAAGAGTATAAGCGTGCCATGTCTGTGAATTTTTTACATGACCAATACAGAGTTACATTTTTGCAGTCGAAAAGACACACTTTCAATAGGGAATTCATATTTCAATATTTTCATAGCATGAATTAATGGCAGGCACCGATATTATTAAATATTGTCACAATTTCTGTCACCATGGGTGCCATGCCTAAAAACTTGTGTCTCAAAACCCTTCTAATTTTTTTTTAACTCATTTCAATGATGTTTACTTATTAATTATGGTTTTTTAATGTTTAATTGATATGATTTGGTTAATGCAAAATTAAAGTATGACATATAATTATACAGAGAATTAGGTAATTTATTCAATTCAACTTTTTCTTACCACAAGGCTTTTTTAGAAAGTAGGATGCAAGTATAATAGGATGAAGTCATGATTGAGGTAGTTTCAGAAGTTGTTTACTCAAGTAAGAAGGATAAGCTCCAATAATAAGGTACCAAGATTATATTGTCAAGTATAATTATAATTTTTTGATTTAAAGGATTACAAATAATTATTTATGTATGACCCAATCAACACACTTGAGGAGAAAAAGTGAGCCAGAACAATAATTACTTAACACAGGATTACCACTTTAAGGCTCACCAAGAGTCTCGTCGAACACTATATAACTCTACAATCAAGGCACGCAAGACAAGGAAAATAACTAAATTTAAGGTGAAGGGGTGATAACAATTACATAATGAACAAACTCAAACTATATATATATATATATATATATATATATATATATATATATATATATATATATATATATATATATATATATATATATATATATATATATCCCAACAACGATGTACGAGCCTAACATGAAGGAAGACAATAAGCACCCCTAATCTAGTCTAAGAACCTAGACCCAATGCCCTCAACAAATTTGGACATCTTAGATATCCACTCCATGTAATCAAGGTCTGATGTAGTTCTCTTTTCACTTATAATGGCCTCCTCTATGAGACATCATCATCGAGACTAGGTTAGACTAGGTTGGCACTCTAAACTAACAAGGGATCTAATACGCCACTTAGGTGAGCTTCTATAAGCTCTAGTCATATGTACTAAAGATGAGACGACACGACCAAAGGTCATCAATCACAACTACAAATATCACAAGGTATGTGTGCTTACCCAAGCACTCTCACACGATGACACAAATAAGAGTCAAACATGATAAGAAACATGTATTATCTTGTTCTAACAAGATCAAAGTCTCAGCAATATCTGACTTATATTACTCAGAGAAGCTCCATCTCACGAGTGAGTCTCTAATGGTTCTCAAGGTTAAGATGGAAGAGAACAAGCTCAAATCCCAATAATTAGCGAGGGGTCACTATCTCGTAAAAAAAAATCAGCTAAGAAAACCATATGGCCGAAACCAACAAGAACCACTTGCGTGAGGAAGAACACTATAACATTTGCGCTAAAAGAAGTTATCTAAGAGTTAGTTAACTAAACTTGCACCCACTTCTCGAGTTATTTACATATCTGTGATGACCCCTTCATATGTAAAATAGGGCTAGCTATATTTCACCCATTCCTAAATGAATGTTAGATTTAACGTGAAAGTAACTAGATTTAATTGATGTCACACGACTAATCTTAACATAGTTACCCCTTATTGGTAACATCAAGACCACTAGATGACCTAAATGCATTTAGGCACTACCAAACTACTACAAGGACAACCAACCAAAAGAAAGGTACGCATAATAAAACTACCCAGTTTGAGTATTATAAGCAATCCCTACTTGATTCGGAGTTCATTTTGGAAAAAGTTTCCAAATCATGATGAAACCAATTTCACAGCATAGAGCTCGTCGAGAGCTTTCCGACGCTTTTCTCGGTTTGCAAAACGGACACCGTATACAAAAGTTATAGGCCGCTAAAATTTTGGTTCGACTGGTAAAAATTTGGTGTCGTAAGATGACGTGGTGCAATGGGGGCACGCCAAGTGGACCAATCAGGTGGCAACATGTGGCAGTCAATGAGAGTCCAAAAATTTGGGATTTGGTTGATGTTTTTCTTTTGACGGATAATTCATTGTATTTGAATTATAACGATTTTACATTTTGTAATAAGACTTTTCAAACCACCACGTGGGAAGCCAATAAACCAAATTTGCCACGCCATCGACCTTGCCAAGCAAAGACCGCGTCCTACCCAAAGAAATCTCCAACGGCAGCCTAATTTAGGCATTTAACTAAGTCTTGCGCCAAAGTCTCCCCCAAAAAGGGCCATCGGCACTCATCAAGGAGTCCGCCAACCTTTTTAAAGACTCAAAGCCGTTGGATTTGGTCAATGTGGAATAAAGGATAAGTTCAAAGCACCTAAATAGAACGCTGAAGACTTGAACCACCGACCTCCCATGCAAAAGAGATAGGCCTTAACCGCTTAGGCTACGGACTTCCAAGTGTTTGAAAGGAGCGAACGTGTATTTAAAGGTAAACTTCTGGCCGACTGTGATTGGAGATTATAGACCCGCTTACAGTATTTGGTCATTTTGGAGCCCTTAGAGGCCAAACCAGAGCTCAAAGTAAACTACAAAATTGTTTATAATTCTGATATGCTTTGTGAAGTATATTCATTTACCCATTTTGGAGAATTGGTGATGTAATTTAGAGCTATGGAAGTTGTCAATTTCAATTTGGAGAAGCCTCTACGTGTGATTCAGGAAGGTGAAGGACGTGTTGAGTCAACCAAGGTCTTTCGAAGGTCTGAAACACTATTTTTACATAGATTAGATATATTTTGTTGATTGTAAGTATTATTTTGGCTTGCAAATTTAGCAACATTAATGGATCAATTCGATAAGAACCCGGGGACGTAGGAATTCCGAACCCTATAAACAATTTCTATGTTTTGATCTTTGAATTCAGTTTTGCATTTCATTTTTAATTAATTTGCATATTATAATTTAGATTTTAATCAGAATGCAAAAATTAATCATTTGATCATTTACGATAAATTGGATAAAATCAAGAATTTGGTAAATTCTGACGGTTTCAATGGATAATTAATGTGATCTATCAATTCACCTTTATTTCAGTTTTGAAACTTGATTTAGATCAAATTTTCATCAATTTTTAATCATTCCAACATCTTATAAGTTGAGAAATTCAAAATCCCTACTTTTAAATATTTACTTTGAGTTTATCAGTGGTGTTTACGGATCAAATTGGTATCATAGCAGTTAGAATGCAGGGATTGCTTCTAGTTGTGTATTGACAGTTGCTTCCAAAATAGTTGGATTATTGGTTTACAGATTGATTATATTGCAGTGTGTAGTGTGGAATCAGGTTTTTGCAAGAAACCATGGGCAAGTTGTCACAGATTGAGGCCATCAAAGATGAAAATGCAATCTTAAGATGCCAAAAATTTGCACTTGAATTACAAGTGGCAAAGATAAAATTGGAGCTCGAATCCAAGGATGAGCTCTTGATTAGATTGCAATGTGGTGAGTGTGAAAAGGTAAAGCCTTCAACTTCAGATACAGAGACTATGATTGAGTGCACTGTAAGTTTTTCACCACAGGAATCTTCATCTTCTTCTACCATTTTAGATTCAGATTCTAGTAATATTATTTTTGGTGATTTTGAAAGATACACTAAGGGCATAGGATCTAAATTGTTGTTTAAAATAGGTTATAATGGAGGAGGACTTGGTAGAGATAGCCAAGGTATATCTAACCCAATTCAAGTTGAGCATAGACCTCTTCGTGCATGTTTGGGTTATACTAGTGTGCAAGTGGATGATGGATAAGTTTCTTCCATGGCTAAAGGAAGACGAGCTTCCAATAGCGAAGGTTCTAGGCCACTAGTTCAAAAGTGTAAAGGTAAAAGAGGTATTGAGATTCCACCTCCTAATTCTTACATATTTTGATCCAATTGATACTTTTAAGAAGTTTGGATATAATGTACAGAAGATAATGCAATCATTTCCATGCACTTTTCGTGGGATGAATAACCATAGTGCTAAGACTTGATGGAAATGAAAAGCTTTATTTAAGCAGATTGCATGTTTGAAAGACCATTCTCATGTTAATTTGGGAATTGGCAAAAGGGGACCCTCACCTAAGAAGGATGTTTGCACTCATTGTAAAGTGAGTGGACATAGGATGGATAGATGTTTTAAGCTTCATTCATCTTCGCATTCAAGTAATGTTAAAACTAAGATGATTTACAAACCTCTCACTAAGGTTAATGAAGCTAATTCAATCCATAATGTAGTTGACAATACAACCCAAGATAAGTTAAAACCTACAAGTGAAAATCCATTAAAGAGGTTATGTCAACAATATATTCAATTACATATGGCAAAGCCCAAATTGATAAATTATGCAATTGATAATGAATCCACTGAGACAATATATTTCACTAGGAAGAAAGAATTGGTTAAGTGGATTATCACTACATTATTTTTGCAAAGCATGGTTAAGAATTCACCTAAGGGAATGAACAAGATTTGATAGATGTAGATTAGAGTTGGTGGGAACACTTCAAGACAAGTTTACCATATGAATTTTTTCAATTCTCACTTTTTTATAACTCTAAGTTTTTGATCTCCAAAATATATTGTATGGGTAGTTTAATAATGGATAAGACATTAACTCATTTGAAATAGTTGGGAATATAGTAGAGTGATGTTGTGATTTGTTTCCTTACAGCATTTGACAGTTAAACTGCTATTTTGAATGTATCTATTTTGGCATAGAGATGTTTAGATGCATTGTAAGACCCTATGGGTATGTTTAGATGATAGGCAGTATACACTTTTGGTTGTTTGTATTTTGCTTAGCATTATAAGTCCTATTCAGGGCAATGCATTTCAACATGCCTACAACATTAATTGTATGTTTTCGGCATTTTAAATTTGTCTCGCAGTTACATTGGGAGTTGTTTCAGTTTTTGGCAATTCACCGCTTTACAGGATGTGACATGTGGGCAGGCAATTTGATATGTTGTAATCACTTTGGAAGTTGTAGATTCACTTACTCATGCCTTTTGGATTAGGCATTTTTATAGTTTGATTGTGAATCATTTGAATTCAATTGTTTATATCTCTTACTATGATTGGGTTTTATTTTCATGGATGCAGTAGACCAGTTATAAGATTTCAAGTGATAGTCAACTTTTGGAGACCAAAAGCCTCTTTTGTAGGGAGGTGTGATCCGGAGTTCATTTCAAAAAAAGTTTTCAAATCATGATGAAACCAATGTCACAGCATAGAGCTCGTCGAGATATTTTTGATGCTTTTCACGGTTTGCAAAACGGACACCGTAGGCAAAAGTTATAGGCCGCTGAAGTTTTGGTTCAACAGGGAAAAAATTGGTGTCATAAGATGACATGACGCAATGAGGGCACACCAAGTGGACCAATCAGGGGGAGACATGTGGAAGTCAATGAGAGTCCAAAATTTTGGGATTTGGTTGATTTTTGTCTTTGAGGGATAATTCATTGTATTTGAAATATAATGATTTTACATTTTGTAATAAGACTTTTCAAACCACCACGTGGCAAGCCAATAAACCAAATTTTCCACGCAAAGACTGCATCCTACCCAAATAAATCTCTAATGGTGGCCTAAGTTAGGCATTTAAATAAGTCTTGCGCCAAAGTCTCCCCCAAAAAGGGCTGTCGCCACTCATCAAGGAGTCCGCCAACCTTTTTAAAGACTCAAAGCCGTTGGATTTGGTCAATGTAGGATAAAGGATAAGTTCAAAGCACCTAAATAGAATGCTGAAGACTTGAACCGCCGACCTCCCATGCAAAAGAGATAGGCCTTGACCACTTAGGCTACGGACTTCCAAGTGTTTTGAAAGGAGCGAACGTATATTTAAAGGTAAGCTTCTAGCCAATTGTGATTGGAGATTATAGACCCACTTACATTATTTGGTCATTTTGGAGCCCTTAGAGGCTGAACCAGAGCTCAGAGTAAACTACAAAATTGTTTAGAATTTTGATACGCTATGTGCAGTATATTCATTTACCCATTTTGGAGAATTGGTGATGTCGTTTAGAGCTACAGAAGTTGTCAATTTCAATTTGGAGAAGCCTCTACGTGTGATTCAGGAAGGTGAAGGACGTGTTGAGTCAGAGAAGGTCTTTCGAAGGTCTGAAACACTATTTTTACATAGAGTAGATATATTTTGTTGATTTTAAGTATTATTTTGGCTTTAAAATTTAACAACATTAATGGATCGGTTCGATAAAAACCCGGGGACGTGGGAATTCTGAACCCCGTAAACAATTTATGTGTTTTGATCTTTGAATTCAATTTTGCATTTCATTTTTAGTTAATTTGCAGATTATAATTCAAATTTTAATCAGAATGCAAAAATTAATCATCTGCTCATTTACGAGAAATTGGATAAAATCAAGAATTTGGTAAATTCTGATGGTTTCAATGGATAATTAATGTGATCTATCAATTCACCTTTATTTCAGTTTTGAAACTTGATTTAGATCAAATTTTCATCAATTTTTAATCATTCCAACATTTTATAAGTTGAGAAACTCAGAATCCATACTTTTAAAATTTCACTTTGAGTTTATCAGTGGTGTTTACAGATCACTACTCTAAAAGTATAGTTATAGTCAGTTACCAAGAGGACACCATTTGGACCTAACAAAGTGTGACAAGGGCCAAAATTCAAAGTATATCGCGGCTAAAAAAAATAGTCAATGGATAATTTAATTTTGATAATTGCATGCTTATGAAAAAATTAAGGAAGCTCCCAAATGACATAAATCCCACCAACTCTAAGTTGGGTAAACTAGGTACAAAACCACTCTTGTTTTAATTTACAACAATGTCGATAAATTTTTCTAACAGCAAAAACCTATTCTCTAAACTAGTATAAACATATTTAAGGCAGGAATATTTTTATTGTGAACAAAATTAATAATTTGATCACTATTCTAAAGTGAATTTAGCCATTCAAAAAATTGAGTTACATAATTTATACATAAATATACTTAGAAATCACCCTGTTAAAAATTATAAAACTTGTAATAAAATTTATTTTATTATGAAACTGATAATTTTAAGCTAGATTAAACTGATTACAACTTTATATTTGAAGGAAACTCAATTCTTGATATTTTAATTACATCGATTCTAAATCAACTTTAGAACTAAGAAGGTAAAAAGGGATTTTGCCCCTACAAAAGTCCCTCAGAATTGATTGAAAATAACACTCTAAAGGGAGTTTAAATTATCTGATCATTGATTCAATATTTCATATCTACAAATAATTAATTTCATGCCTCGAATTTAACAAAACTCAAACTTAAATATTTAATTTATGCCAAATTCAAATTTGTCCATTTTACTCTTTTAAAATTTGTCCACAACTGGGCTAAAAGTGATAGTTCTCGATAGGATTATAAATTGTTTGAATATCATTTGTATATCGTATAATCTAATAAAATCAGCATTAAGTCTTAGTTTTTTTTAAAAACTTGAATCATATATTTATTTATTTTTATTTTTAGATAAGCTTAAATCAAGTTAGGATATTATTTGGAGTGTATTGCTTGATTCAATTTATTTATTTATTTTAAAATTTAATTTTTAGAACTTGATTGATTTAATATATTAAACATTTAAATAAACTTAGAGGAATGAAACTTAATAATAAAACAGTTGGTTGATTCTTAACTTAGTTTTTTTTTTTAAAAACTAAAAGAGGGGTAAATTTTTTATTGAAAGCGTAACCAGAAACAAAGAAAATTACAGACCTTTATCCGGGTCAACAAGTTGATCTAGCTTCTGAGATAAATTCAGGGGAAGCATCGTATGATTATAAATGCTCCAAGGCGGCCCGTGCTCGGAGGCCCATTTAGCCAAACAATCAGCTACACCGTTCCACTCGCGAGGAATGTGCATAAAAGACACAGAGTCCAAGGAGGTACTTAGCTGAAGGATCTGATGAGCAACCGCAACCAAATGCCAATCCACAGTTGTAAAGTTTCATTTATTCAAAAGGTTTACAATCACTTGCGAATCTGAATCGTAAATAATTCTATTCCAGCCATGTTGACAACATTGTTGTACAGCCTCCAAGATAGCCATAGCTTCCATGAGATTATTGGTGTGGTGGCCCTTGTAGATAGAGAAAAATACTAAACCTCACCAGAGCTGTCACGCCCAACACGCCCAATACCAGCAGCCCCAAGATTTCCCCGCGAAGAATCGTCGGTGTTGATTTTAATAACACCAATCGTAGGAGGGGTCCAGTGCCCCTGCCGATTGACTGAATGTGAATGTTGTCAGGTTCCCTTCACTTGGTGTGTGTGGGGAACAAAGGAAGTGTCGCTTGGAGGTGCAAAAGAAAAATGAGAGTAGATAGCAACATCTTCTGGGTCCAAGCCAGCAGCAACATCACATTTAGCTTGAAGAGTTTCGTGAAGCGAGTTGAGAATTTTCCCCCACAAGTGCCTGAGCTCCAAGTGGACATCATGAAAGATCCACCTGTTCCTCTCAAGCCATATATGCCACAGAATAAAGGAGGAACCAATGGACCAAGCAATCTGAATAAAAGAAGCCTTTGAGGGAGGATGGCCCAGGCGATCCCAGAAATCAGACAGAGAAGAAGTATGCCAACATGAGCAACCCTAAACACTCCACCAGAGGTGCCAAATCTGTTTGGTGAAAGGGCATTGGAAGAAAAGGTGAGAACTAGTCTCATCGTTGTTGCGGCATAACACGCATATGGACGGTCCCTGGAAGCCTCGTTTATAGAGGTTGTCCCAAGTAAGACACCTATTGTAAACCAGAGACTAGAGGAAAAAATTACACTTAGGCCACGAGAACCGATTCCACACTTTCTTCCACCATGAGATTTCCACTTCGCCAAAAAGTTGCTTTGTCAAGGCAAGGTACCCAGAAGACACAAAATAATTCCCAGACGAGTCACCTCCCCAAGCCAAAACATCTTGTTCCTGTCGAGAGCTACATCCCCTTGAAGCCAGAATCTGAGATAACTCCAGCTAATCCTCCAAAGTGCCACCCGATGGCCAATCCAAGGAATTCTTCCATCGATAGCCAATAGTTGTGCCAAGGTTAAAGGCTTCTTTATAATGAGCCACTGTATTCCACCCAGCAGAATGGAAAAAATTGCAAAGAGACTGTAGGTGTGGGTGAGAAGATAAGAGGGGAGGCGACCTGTCCCAGGAGTCGCTCCAAAAGAGGGCAACATTACCATTGTTACAAATCCAAAAGAGGTTGCGTTTCACAAGGTGAGCTCCGAGCTTGAGGGTATTCCACACCATAGACCCTCTCCCCTCAAGAGGAAGCCTGGGAATATTAGGGGGATCGACACCAAGATAATACTTGAAGGGCAGGATACGGGCCCACAAGTGAGATTGGCTGGAGCACCAGCGCCAATAGAGTTTGGCAGTGAGAACTTGGCCGCAAAATATCGTAGAGCGTAGGCTAAGGCCTCCTTCCCTTTTTGGCTGACAAATAGTGTCCCAATTAATAAGGCTCCATTTGGTATTCTGCAGGTTACCACTCCAAATAAATTGGTGAAAAAGAGCATCAAATTCCTTGAAAAAGTACACTAGGGCAGCCTGAACCATACTCCAGTATATAGGAAGAGCTTGGATCACCGATTGCAGGAGTATCACCCTGCCAGCAGTAGAGAGCCACCTATGAGTTTAATGAGTAACTTTTTGTCTGAGTTTGTCAAGCACGTTCTACCAGAAAAGCCTAGGCTGCCTTCCCACCACAATAGGAATCCCCAAATAAATCAGAGGAAGAGATTGAGTCTGAAACCTCACGATAGTATCAATCCTCCGCTGGATGGGCTCAAGAGTGTTGAAGAAGAAAATAGAGGACTTGTGATCATTTATTTTTTTCCCAGAGGCAGCCAAGTAAGTGTCTAAGGTGAGCCGAAAAGCTTTGGCTTCACGAATACGAGCTCTCCCTACCAGGGTTGTATCATCAACAAACTGGAGGTGGGTCAAAGTGGGTAATCCATTCCCCCATTGCCAACCATGCAACATATTCTGAGATACACGAAACTTGATAAGTCAGCCTAGTCCCTCAACCAGGATGATAAACAAGTAAGGAGAGAGCGGATCTCCTTGGCGAAGACCTCTAGAAGTGCCAAAAAGCTCTGAGGGTTCACCATTAATAAGGACCGAGAAGGAAGGCGTTGTAACACAGCTTAGCACCCATCGGACCCAGGCCTGATTGAAACCAAATGCCAGAAGGACTTTATGCAAGAAACCCCAGTTGGCTCTGTCATAAGCCTTAGCCATATCAAGCTTAATGAACATGGCCTGTTCTTGAGAAGTACTCATAGAGTGGATAGCTTCGAAAGCAATAACCACCCCATCCAAAATTTGTTTGCCAGCAACAAAACCCCCTTATTCCTCAAAGATAACTATGGGGAGACAGACTTTAAGCCTCTCTGCAAGGAGCTTAGTAATGATTTTGTAGACCACATTACATAGCGCAATGGGCCTAAAGAAGTCTAGCTGATTAGCTTGTTCCTTTTTCGGGATCAGGGCTAAGAAGGTAGCATTCAATGCCAAGAGCATTTCTTTGCTAGAGTAAGATTCCTGCACCAAGTCCAACAGATCATGGTTGATAATATCCCAAAAATCCTGAAAGAATTTAGCTGGGAAACCATCAAGCCCCGGAGCTTTGCCTTTACGCAAGCTGAAAACCACCCCCTCCAATTTTGACATACCGATTGGCCGCATTAGAGAGTCATTCATTTCTGTTGTTACTACAGGGGGAATACAAGATAAAACTATGTTTTCTACAAGCTCATATGGATGCAGGTCGTCTGAAAAAAGAGTAAAATAAAACTGAACAGCTTCCCTAGATATAGCTTGAGAGGAGGTCAGTCGTGTCCCATCCAAAGTATCAAGAGAAGAAATGGCATTCTTATTGCGTCGAGCCTGCATGGATTTATGGAAGAAAGCAATGTTCTTGTCCCCTTCTTGGAGCTAGTCTATACAAGCCTTCTGTTTCCAATAAATTTCTTCCCAAAGTTCCCACTCAGCTAGAACAATAGATGCTTGAGATTCAGCAATGCGGAGGTCTTCAGACAAACCTAGATCTCAAATCTATCAGGTAACAACATCTAGATGGTCTTGAGTGCTCTTCTTCCTAGACTTGAGATTGCCAAAACAATTTCTGTTCCAGTACTTCAACTTTCTTTTTACATACTAAAGTTTTTTAGTGAAGGAAAACATAGCAGTACCATAGGCAGGGCCTCCCTATCTCCACCAGTGAGCCATTAGGTCATGAAGAGAGGAGTCACAAAGCCACATTAGCTAAAACTTAAATGGAGGCTTCTTGGGAATAGTGATATGGCTGGTAGAGAGCTTAATAGGCCAGTGGTTAGAACCTCTCCAATCGAGAATTTCAGATGCGAGAGAAATAGAGCTAGATCGCCAAAAGCACGAAACTAGGAACCTATCCAGGCATTCAGAGATGGCAGCATTACCTATCCTTCTATTGTTCCAGGTAAAGATCCCATTAAGAGGTTTAACATCAAAGAGATGTAACAAATCTATATTTTGTCGAAGAAGCTCAGAAGAGGGACCCAAACGAGCCGATCTACCCCTCTTTTCCTCCAGGATAAGAACAGAGTTGAAATCTCTAGCCATAATCCAAGGTAGGAAAGGGTGACAGCTTCTGACATACCGAATGTGTTCCCAGAGCTTGAGCTGACCAAAGAGATTGATAGGAGCATAAACTGTAGTAACAAGAATCAGCTCTCCAGATTCAAAAGAGGAAGCGACCATTGAGAGAGCCGAGAGGCAGGACATCCAATGAAGTGGCGTAACTTTTCTAGGATCCCAACACATGGCCAGACGCCCAGAGCTCCCCAAGGCACCAACACACTGACATTGGCCAAGAAACCAAATATTAGGAACATAAGTAAACAAGGAGTCCATAGAAAGCTTGGTCTCCTAGATGCAAAGAATATCTGGAGAATGGTCGATCACCAATTTGTGAATAGCTTTTTGTCTGGGGGTGCTATTAAACCCCCTAGCATTCCATGATAGAATAATCATTGAGTAGAGTGGGGAAAATGTTCATCCAAGGTCTTTACAACCCCTGACTCTACCAATAAATCGCCTGTGATTTTAATTTTGTCTTGGTCCTTCTTGCGCCCAGTTCTGGAGGGAGTAGAAAAGGAGACTTTCTTAAATGGTCTTTGCATTAAGCCCAGAGCAGGAGAGGGTCCTTTTTCTTTACTGGAGGCACCCACATCCTTAACCAGATCTGCCCAACGGACATCCTTGTCTTGTGAGGCCGGTGAAACCACAAAGGCACCAGACTCGGGACCAAGAAGGGTCTCTGGGATCTATTGTACCACAATATCCTGAGAACCATTGAGAAAAGGATGCTTCTCTTTTAAGTCTGAAACCCTCCCCTGATTCGCTGCAAGAATGCCATCTTCAATGACCATACTATCGAGTGCCTCAAATCGATTGAACCCAGATTCCACTTGCCGGTCTAGATGCGTGTGCTTCTGACCGCGACCCTTTGCATGACGTCAGACTGGGATAAAGCCATCGATATCTGGACTAGTATAATCGGATGGGCCTTGCCCTGCACTTGAAGTGTTTGAGTGAGCTTTCCCTTTTGCCACCCTATCATACTGGATATTTGTATTTCTAGTCTGAGCTGATTGGCCATTCCCCTTACCATCATTGGCCGCTCGTGGACCGGAAGACTCACCAGGTGTACTAGAACCTCTGGAAGCATGAGGACATTGGTGGTGTAAATGTCCATACACATGACAAATTCTACAATGAAAGGGGATAGCTTCGTAGTCTATTTGTTGAATCCAGGAAGAGGAGCCCAGACAAATTTCCATAGAATTTGGCAGAGGATTATTTAAATCAATATCAACATAGATACAGGCATAAGAAATAACCTTTTTGTCTAGTGATTGGTGCGCTATTGCAGTTGGTGTCCCAAGCATGGTAGCAATTTGGCGCAGGATATCCTCACGCTAGAATTCCAAAGGAAGTCTCGAGAGGCAGACCCAAATAGGAACACAAGATGGAAGATCCTCTACAGAATTAAACCCCGCATGCCAGGGTTTGATGAAAAGATCAATACGATCATAAAAATATGGCCCTCCCTCAAAGATCCAGTTTTGATCAGTGACGGAGGAGAATTCACCATAAAGTAACTATTACCAGCCAGCATAATGTCAAAGTCTCCTTCTATCTGCCATGAACGGCAAATCTAGGCTTCCAAAGCTGACAGGGAAATTTGGATGCCCAAAAATTTGCAAATCAATGCATGGGAGGCCAATATTCCACATCTTCCTTAACTGCCTCTAGAGGGATAACCAACACAGGCCGGTCCTAACTCCACGAAAGGCAGCCATTAACTTTATTAAGCTTAGCTCGCTCACTCACATAAAATGTCTCCCTCTCTTGAGGGCTCGCCCCTGGCATAGATCGATCCCCCCTGGCAACTTCAGCAGAGCAGGCACTCTTGGAACCACCGCTCGCAGCTGACATCCTCCTCCCTCCTCCCTACTTGCCTTTAATTGATTAGTTTTTGAAATCTAACTCAAATTATTGACCCATTGACCATCTCACACTGTTGATCCTGCTCAATATGAATCGATTCCTAACTTAGTTAACTAGCAAGTTTTGGAGGAATTTAAATTACAAAGTGATTTAATAGAAGAGACTAACTTTTAGTTAACTTATTAAAATAACTAAAAATTAATTACAAAGTGATTTAATAGAAAAGACTAACTTTTAGTTAACTTATTAAAATAATTTAAAATTAATTTAAATTCCTATTTAATTTAAGTGATGGTGGGTCAAATCTCTACCATGAAATTGAGTGGAACTCAATCAAAAGATCTAAGTTTCATTTTTTTATTTTTTTTTTAAAATTAAAAATCTAAATTTTATTTTTATTAGGTTTTGGACGTGAGATCAAAAAGAAGGCCAATTGTTCAAGATCTATTGAAATAGAATATATGAACAATGTATATATTTAGTACATAAAAGATTCACATATTTTTATTTAAATTCCTTCATTTATCTGCAAATTCATATTCTCCTTCCCCATATATATATATAAAAGATTCTAATCCCCCCACACATAACCCTACTACTCAATAATATGAAATTATCATTTATTTTTAAATGTAAATATATTAAAAATATGTGGTATTAATGTGTATGTAAGGAAGGCAGGGCTTAGAGTCGTGGTTCTACACCACAAGGATGATGAAACCACCCCACCTTGGCACACTACTAAAATATTATGGAAGGCAGGGCTCAGTTGGCCTAGCCCCATCCATTCCATACAATGGAAGGGCATCGGATCGGCTAGCTGGATGCCCCCTCCCATACCTAAAATAATAATAATGAAAAGGTTTTTAATTTCTTTTTCATTATGCTACAAATGTATGAATGAAACCAATCTATTTTCCAAATTATTTTGTTTGGTTGTTTTTTAACCATGGTTTTATGTAGTAATCTTAGAATAAGAACCAAGGTCTAAAGGGTATCCATTCTATTAAATTTATCCATGATACGATCTTGACCTCATCCCTCATATTGTGTTAGATTTTGTTGGTCACAATAATTGATCCATGGTAAGATCTTTGTAAGCCAATATCTTCACCAATTGAACCAATAACTATTTAACTTTAAAAAAGAAACTATATTCCTCTCTCTTTTTTTGAAATAAATTTATTCATTTGTCTTTTTTTTAAATATCATAACCAAAAAATCATGCCATGATTATTGATATGTACGCAAGGAAGGCAGGGCTTAGGGTTGTGACTATACACCATAGTAATGGTGAAGCCACCTCACCCTAACACGTTGCTTAAATACTGTGAGTTGGGGTGAGCTCAGTTACCCTGACCCCACCCATTCCATACAATGGAAGGTAGTTGGCTACCCCCTCCCATACCTAAAATAATAATTTAAAAAAAAAACCGTTTTCTTTATGCTATGAATATATGAATGAAACCAATCTATTTGCCAAGCTAGCCATCCGCTTCCATATTTAAAATAATAATGAAAAAATATTTTTAATTTATTTTTCATTATGCTACGAATGTATGAATGAAACCAATCTATTTGCTAAATTATTTTATTTTGTTTTGTTTTTTTGTTGGTCATTGCTTTATGCGATGATCTTAGGTTAAGAACCAAGATATGAGAGGTACCTATTTCGCTAAATTTGTCCAATGCGTAATCCAATCCTCTTTTCTTATATTGTGTCAGATTTTATTGGTCATAAGAATTGATCCATAATAAGATTTTTATGAACCAACATCTTCACTAATTGAACCAACAACTATTCAACTTTAAAAAAAACTATATTATTCTTTTTTTTAAAATAAATTTATTCATTTATCTTTGTTTTTTTTAATATCATAACCAAAAAATCATCCTTATATATATATAATCTTTTTTTAATTTTATTTCAAAAGAAATATGCTACGATTATAATTTTTGTAATTTTAATTATATTATATTTATATATACACACTTTCATGTTTATATATTTTAATCTTATTTTATTTATATATAAATATTTTTATTTTATTGACTATATATATTTGAACTATCTAAAAGTGTGAAATAAAATTCATTATAATAATTTTGGTTTATTTAGTTTTATATATTTATTTAACCCATTTTCTAGTGAATTAAAGAGATTTAAACCTTAAAAAATAACAAATTAAATTGTATCATTCAAATTAAAAAATAATTCAATACAATTTTAATTTTTCCAATCAAAAGGAAGGTATTGAAAAGGAGCAAGGAGATTTACCTTTTATTTTTGACTTATAAAAATTTAAGATAATTTTTTCATTCTTTATATTTTAACTACCACCATCATCATCATCATCATCATCATTAATCTATCAAACAATTTTTATATACATATTCATAAGACAATTTTCATTTTTTTTTTAATAATAATAATTTAAAATAACAATTTTCACTTTCAAAACTAGTTCACAAGATAAGGAAAGGAGTGTTAAGGTGGAAGGGAGAGAAGATGTTCTAAATTTGATTTAGAAGCAACCAACAAGTTTCCTTCTATAAGAGAAAAGAGAGGGCAAGAAGAAAGAGCTTTAAACACACAACCTAAATCAAACCACCTAATTTAGCTCACTAACTTTTATTAAAAGAGATAAGGAAAGAGAAAATTTGTAACACAAGTTTCTTTTCGTCCCCTACACAAGAGATACAAGCAGAGAGAACAATGAAGACCTACCTCTTCTCCTCCATTTTCTATGCATGCAACAAGCTCCCTAAACTCCATGAAGATTTTATTCTTCATTCCATAATCTCTTCTCGAACTTTTCATACTCCAACAAGCTACTCCAAAATGCCTCCTTAAAAGAATGAACAACAATCAACCTCTAAAACAAGACTAAGTGAGAAAAATAAGATAAGTATAAATTTCATATGCTAAAGATTTTTCACCTAACCCAATAAATAGAAATGTACTTTTCTTACAAGAATCAGCTCATATTTTACAAGCTCATACTCTCGCTTAAAGACCTTAGAAGCCCATGTGGGATTACTTTTCCAAGTCACCTATTTTTTACAAGGTCAAAGGGTTATTTACACTCAATAATAACAACCCACCCTAGTATAGGGCCTAACCAATAGCTCCTCTAGCCTTCTTAGAGAATCTAGGCACAAGTTGCCAATAAAATTCATTATAAAATTCCTCGTGATTTATGTGCTTTTAAATATTTTTTGATTAGGATTTTAAAAAAATAAAGAATGTTATTCTAATACATTTCAAAAAATAAAACTTTTTAAAATAAGGGAGGGAATAACAATTAAATTCCTATGCATCTGAAAGACCAACATATAAGGCAAATGCATGACGATAACAAGGGACAAATGTTCAAACAAAGGGGGTATTACAATGGGTTTATGTATCTATGAATAAGAAAATAATTTTCAATGTGACTTTAATTTAAACTAAGAATCATGACCATCCATGTGTCTTAATCACTCATCTTCATGGTTATGGGGTTACGAAATTCACCTTTTGACTTCAAATATCTCTTATGGAATCTGTTGAATTATTATCTCTAGTTGATATCTTCTTGTGTCAGCACTTTTCATCATTATATTTTTTGTGGCCCCATGTAAAAGGTGTATTATGTTCCCACCTGGGTTCAAGTCTTCATTGTATAACATTCAATTAACCAAATCCATATGGTTATTCACAGATTGTGACCAATCCATTACATAAATATGTATAGTATGGTGTAACCTCATGACCTTTTGTGGTTCTATCATTATTTATGGAGGCATTATTATATTTTTAAAGAGCATGGAAGTATCCATTCGATCTAATTGGCTACTCCTTTCCAAGGTAGCCACATGTGTGAGAAATAAATTTCCATGTATCCATCCAATGTCTTTGACCAATATCAACTCAACAATAAACCACAATCTTTAGGAATGCCAACAACCATAATGTATATGTACTATTATACATGTGGCTCAAAATCAAACTACATGTGCACACTTAAAAACTCCCTAACACATGGCATTGAGGACTTGTCTAATTATAAGACCACTCTTTTGAATTTATCTGGGGTTTAACCCAATTAATTGCATATTATTGTGGGATCAAATTAGTTGAGGCACCTAAGTCAACCAAAAATTCATGTACATTCTTACCAAACCCTCTAACAATTAGTAGAAAAGGTGGTACCTCAGGGTTGTCTTTGTAAATGACCACGTTGGTATGAATAGCCTTTGATTTATCAGCATATGATCTCTCCATCAAGGCCTTGAGAAAAAATTCTCTTTGTTCAGTAATTTGAGCTAGCCCATGAAGAATAATATTTGCCTTGATATTATTCATATCTTCAACTATATTTATCCACCTTTTCTCTATATCTCTATACTTTATTTCTGATCACTTTCTTTTAGAGGAGACAGATTGTTGTTTGCCTTAATATCTCAATGATTAGTAGCACTATTATTTGGGTGTGTTGAAGTAGTAGTAAACTATTTGTTCTTCAAGTTGTAATTATTCCTTTAGAACTGATGAAAGGCATGGATTTCATTCATATTATCTTCAGGATCATTCTCATCTTCCACTAGAAATGAGAAACCATATGTCTCAAAGACCATTTTTGTGTTGGAAGGAACTAAAGTAATGGAAGAAGGTAGATCTAGATAATTTGAAAAACCTTCACACCTATCCATTTCTTTCTAAATATTTCAAAAGAAGTGCAGAACTCTATGTAGTCTAACTCACCATGTTGTGTTGTATTATGAACTCAGCACTAATTAGGCAATGTCACTTCCAAGGTATTTATTTCATGCATCTTATTAGGTGGTTATTGTTCTGCATTACTTCCAAATCTATTGAAGGCTATATTATACCTTGGAACATGAAATTATGATTGACATTTTATCACATGGTGTTTTCCATTCACTTATAAATGATCAAAAACTCATTGCTTGACTTCTATACCATCCATTAGATAACATCCAATTCTAATTTTGTAGAATTAGAAGAAATACCTTGTGTGGTAGCAACATTAACTAGTATCAGGGATTGTGAGCTATAACATTATGATTAAAAATTTTAATAAGATTAATGGATAGAAAGTTATGATCGATGTTGGGCAGGGCCAAAAATTTTAAATGGCGATTCAATTGCTTGTCAACATTGAAATCTTTGGTATAGGCCAATGATAGTGAAGTAACTTTAGGTGCTCTACGAAGAATGAAAACTATCATAGAATCCAAGGGATTCATGTACATATCAAGGGCTAATGCAACATTGGGTCTATAATCATTATCAAATTGACTATACATCTTTTGTAATCTTGTTTTAAAGGCTCTAATTGGCTCATTGGGATCTCTTATAATGCTTGAAAAGTGATGGTATTTAACTTGGGATATTGACCTATCTAAATTATGACAAGAACATATATTGACACTAGTTCTAGGAGGTAATTAAATCCTCTAAGATATTGTAGAACCAGTCATAAGCAACACTTTTTAATATAAAAGGGAAAAGTCTACATGCCACATTTTCATGGGTTATATTAGTATCCCTAAGTCAGCCTTGAAAGCCTTTATATGTTTTTCATTAGTCCTACCTCTCGAGGTAGAAAAGAGAGGAAGATACTTTTCAAGGTTTCTAGGAAAAGCATGCACATTTCAAGGAATAATGATAGTAGAAACAACTAACCAATCTAGGACCATCATCGTGGAGGAAGACAACCTTTTTTGATTGGGGAATATGATTAGTTTTGGGGTCCCCTCAAGATGCCTCTATCTGACTTAAGTTTTATATGGATATGTAAGGTTGGAACCATTAGACCAGTGTCTGAAGTGGACCTTGTTAGTCTTATGGGTATATCAAACACAACTCAAGTGATCTTATTAATAAACTAAAATGAAAACCTCCTTCTATCACTAGATAAATTCCCATTGATGTGGGTTTTATGAACATTACATAATCTTACGAGGCAGCCTCTAACTTTTTAGAATTGATGAAAATATTCATTCCAAGGCACCAGTTGTAGGGTATTTAGTTTTGTAAATAACTTGGTGGTGGAATAATGGTGAACAATGAATTATTTAACTCAAATAGTTTATGTTTATGGAATCTAAAATAAACCAAATTCTATTTGAAATGGTTGGATGGATTCTGACCTAAAGTGAATTGGATCAAAAAAGTATAAAATGAGTGAAAGTCAAGGCAAAAAAGATTTTTTGTGAACCAAAGATAGATGAAACCCTTCCAAACTAGATCCTACACTATGGATTAGACAAGTGATTTAGAACTAATTCCTATTGTAGGTTGTTATCAACACACAAAACACACAAGTATAGCTAGGAGTCCAAGGAAGCAAATACAATAAACTTAACTTTTCATAACCAAAGGTTGCTACCAATGTATTATTGTAATTGCACATATTCAAATGGATATTATGATTATTAAAGATAAATCATTCAAATTATATGAAACACAATATGAGTAAATGTATTGAAAACATTTATACACAACCTAATTATTAATAAGATCATAATGATGGAACTTATTCAATAAATCACAAGGTTTGGAGAAGAACATACATCAAAATAAACTTGTAAAATAATCTATATAATTTCTTATTCACATTAATAGCCTAAATTCTCTCTCTTTTGAACTGGGAGGATACAAGTATATATAGCTTGGGATGAGGACACCTCATCTCTCAAGAATATTCTAAATATATATTTCCTAATTTAAAAGTTGAGTGTCAAAACTCATGCACACTATGCATGTATAGAATATAAACATAAATAGGGGTAAATAATCTAGTTTGTAAAATGGATTGAAAAATCTCACATGAATCACATTTAAACACTCAATTAACACAAAAGAACTAACTCACCAATACTGATTCAGATATTAGAAGCAACTCAATGTTGAGTTTTCACTCATTACACATTTTAAACTCAGTCCTTCTCCACATACATACACCGTATTTCTTATCAAAAAATTCCTACTCAAAATAGGGTCAATAAAATGAATCTCCTTTCCAATTTAAAGTACAATCACACCATATTCATTCATATAAAGGATTTGAACAAACTTAAAAGATCATTTTCCGAAACTGGGCAATGAACTCTCCATGTTTATAAAAACTCCTTTATTCTTCTATAACCAATATACTTACATAAAAATATATGGCTAACATCTATTTCTCCTTCCTATATCATCTTTATTTTTCCCTCATCTTACCTTGAATGACTCCTTGAAACACCTACTTATATCAAAAGCTTCTATAACTACATTAACTAGACTCCAACTTCCTCATGTACATTGGGAGGGTCTTAACCTAACCATTGACAAACTTATAAAAAGGACTAACTTAGGAGTTATTTATGTGTTGGATCATCCTAAAATCCTTTCTAAATTCTAACCACACAACTTAAAATTTTGAAACCTTCTTTAGACATGAATGATGCCCCAAACGGTTGACAAGAAGTTTGAAAATTTAAATCATGGGTTTTGGCAGGAAAATGCCAAAAGGTCCCTAATTCATATTTTTCAAAGTTCTAGTACCCATAAATGACTCCTACCAACCTAAAATGACTATAATGAATCCCTAATGACTCAAAGCATGAAAAATAGACTAAAATGTATAAAGGTAGTGATGCTCCTGCATCATACTACCGAGGAACAAATGAAAACTTTCCAAGAAATTCATAAGTGATTTGTCTTTCATTTTTTTATTCATCACCTTTTGTTCAATGGAATTTCCTCCTAGATTCTAAGGTCTATTTTAGGCACGAAATCATTTTTTATGCTTACTTCAGTTTATGATGGAACCTCCTTTAATCATCTCTCTCTTGCTTTCTCCTTTGAGGTCATCTTCTTACACATTGATCTTCCATTTATCATCTTTAGCACCTAGTTATTCTCCTGAACCAACCTACACATGGAACACACAAGTCAATGAAAACAATCTTCTTCTTGTCCTATTTGGAACCACTCTTTTGTATTTTCATGCATGTCCTTGTTAAGCTTGGGTTTGCCGCTTGTGGGAGCTCTTCTAGTTGTTTTCTCTTCTCTCCTTTAAAACTCCCAACCTCTTCAACCCCACTGTCCACTTCTTACTATTGTTCATTCTTCACCTAATCATTAACTTCTCTCTCCATATCCAATGCTCTCAACATACACACCTTCTCAACAAATCCTTGTAGAGACTCCTTGGTTTGTATGAGGGATACATGATGAGATACTTTGTAAATAACCTTTATAAGTGTTCATTGGAAAATAACTCATTATGTTGGTCTATATGAGGGATAAATGATGAGATACTTTGTAAATAACCTTTATAAGTGTTCATTGGAAAATAACTCATTATGTTGGTCTGACTATAACATCTCCTTCTTTCTTGCTTTCAACTCCTCAAAATTCTCTTCAAATGTTGCACTCTCTTCTTATAATGTCTTGGCAAATTTTACTACTCTCTCTTCACTTTGGTTCTTATCCTCCTTGTTGCAAATGACTTCTTTGGGTAGGTACTCCTTCTCTCTTTTTGATTCTCTTTTATTTACTTCCATCCTTGTGTGGCATTCCTCATTTTTCAAGTCCTTCATCTCTCCTTTTCACTCTTTTCTCTTCACACTCTCTCTAAGGTCTCTCTCTTGGACCTATCTCTTCCTCTTCTTCTTGACAAGCCTTCTCACTTGCCTTCTTGACCATTCACTTGGTCTCTCTCACTTAACTCTCTTTTAAATTATCTTTCTTTTTTCTTTGTCCTCACCTAGGACTTCTCTCTCTTCTCAAGCTCTCTTCTTGAGCTTCTTTCTCCTTGGATCTTTCACTATCTCTCTTTCTTTCTTTTCAAGCCTATTAGCTTAAGGGATTTTCCACACCTTTCACTTTCTCACAACTATCTCTACCTCTCACTCACATACCTGTAGCCTCTTCATGCTCTCATGCAACTTGCATTAGCCACTTCATAATAACATCTCAAAAAAACTCCACACAATGTACAAATTGAAAAAACTCTTCAAACCAATCTCAAACATACCTTTTACATATAATCTTCCCACTCTGATACCAAAATGATGTAGAGGGTAACAAGACAATCTCTCACTTTGCCTTTGTTTTTGATTCACTTCTTTAACAATATATTATTGGTTCATTATGCATCTATTGGTTATAGGATTCATTGGATTAGTTTCTGGTTCTATAAATATTAAACATGTTCATTCCAATCCTTTATTACTCCTTATTCATTATATATACCTTTCAAAGCATCAACTCACCCTTCCACAACTCTGCTTACTCAAGACAAACAAGCTTGTAACCGTTTTTTAAATAATTTGACTTTGTACAATCCTGTACAAAAGCATATGGAAAAAATAACACCTGATCTGAATACCCTTTATCAAGATTCATCTCTCCATGAGTTTTCAAGACCCAACTCTGTAGGAAAACCACATTTCTATCTCATTCTAAGTCACTATTAGGCCTAATTAGGTCTTTCCAAACCCTGTTTACACTCAATACTCCTAAAATAGTATGGAACCATAACCAACTACTCTAAAACCTTCATAATATTGTCACATGTATTGAATACCATCAAAATTCAAAAAAATTCATAAACCACTAATTGAATCTCCTGCAACTTGCATTAGCCACTTCATAACAACATCTTAAATAATCTCAACATAATGTACAAATTGAATCAAATCTTTAAAAAAAAAATCAAACATATATTTTACATAGAATATTCTCGCTCTGATACCAAAATGATGCATAGGGTAACAAAACAATCTCTCACTTTGCCTTTGTTTTTATTTACTTCTTGAACAATATATCATTGGTTCATTATGCATCTATTAGTTCTAGGGTTCATTATATTAGTTTATGGTTATTAACATATTAAACATGTTCCATCCAATCCTTTAGTACTCCTTATTCAATGTACATACCTTCCAAAGCATCTACTCACCCTTCCACAACTCTGCATACTCAAGACAGACAAGCTTGTAGCCTTTTTTTAAATAATTTCACTTTGTACAATCTTTTACAGAAGCATATAGAAAAACTAACACCTAATCTGAATACCATTTATCAATATTCATCTCTCCATGAGTTTTCATGACCCAACTCTGCTATCAAAGCACTATTATGTCTCATTTTAGGTCACTGTTAGGCCTAATTAGGATTTTTCAAACCCTGTTTACACTCAATACTCCTAAAACAATATAGAACCATACCCAACTTCTCCAAAACCCTCATAATCTTGTCACAAGTATTGAATACCATAAAAATAAAAAAATTTGTCATAAAAAATTGATTTAATCTCCTTCAAAATGTAATTTTGGTTCCAAACCCTACTTTAGGGTTGACAGGGGTCTACAAGACCCAAGAGCAGTTAAATTTCCTCTACACACTCCACACAAGGATTTACATAACTATGAAAATTCTTAGAGGTTTATTTTGACCCTCCAAACCTTTCCAAATCACTACCACTCCACACTTACACCTCTGTTCCACATTTTAACTCATGTTTTTGCTTTCTCTGTGCACACTATCATAGTTGCAGGATTCAGGGAACCAGTTCTTTATTTCTAAACCTTCAATATTATTTTAAAAACTATACTTATGGTTTATAAAGGTCCACAAAAACTATACTCACCCCTTAAGATCAAGAACCATTTTCTATTATGCCTTTGATAATCTCTTTACCGTACTCTATTTACTTATTTTTATGGATGCTTAGTCTAAACAGGGGTAAACAATCTAGTTTGTAAAATGGATTAAAAAATATCACATGAATCACATTTCCACACGCAATTAACACAAAAAAATTAATTCACTAATACTGAGTCATATATTAAAATCAACTCAACATTGGGTTTTCACTCATTACACATTTTAAACTCAGTCCTTCTCTACATACATACACAATATTTCTTATCGTAGAATTCCTACTCAAAATAGGGTCAAGAAAATTAAGTTCATTTCCAAGTTACAGTATAAGCACACCATATTAATTCATATAAATTATTTGAAAAAACTTACAAGATCATTTCCAAAACTAAGCATTGAGCTCTCCATGTTTACAAAGACTCATTTATTCTTCTATAACTAAGATACTTACAAAACAATGTATGGCTGACAGAGTTTTCTCCTTCCTCTATTTCAAAACTCCTCTATCATCGTTATTTTTACCTCATCCTACCTTGAATTACTCATTGAAACACCTACTTATATCAAAGGCTTCTATAACTACCTTAACTACCCTCCAACTTCCTCATGTACATTGGGAGGGTCTTAACCTAGCCATTGACAAACTTATTAAAAGAACTAACTTAGGAGTTAGGTATGTGTTGGATCATCCTAAAATCCTTTATAAAGTCTAACCACAAAAATTACAATGTTTAATCCTTCTTTATACATGAATGATGCCCCCAAAGCTTGATAAGAATCTTGAAAATTCAATTAATGGGTTTTGGCAAGAAAATGCCAAAAGGTCCCTAATTCAAATTTGTCAAAGGTCTAGCATCCATCAATGACTCCTACCAACCTAAAATGATTGTAATAACTCAAAGCATGAAAAATAAACTAATATGTATAAAGGTTGTGATGCTCCTGCATCAAGAAGATGGACCCTATGTGGAAGACTATTGTAGAAGGTGTAAAGCACATAGTTGTTGAAATGTTTTCCCCCACCCCACTCCCAACTAAAGTTAGAACCCATAATTATAATAGAGTCATGGACATCATGAAACTAGAAGCTATGATAGACCCTTAAAAGCATATATCCTTTATTGATGTAGTATCTTGTAAGACATATCCAAAATCAAATCCTATACCTCTCAAACCTACATCTTCTGACCCTATTACGATCCTTGATGAGGAAGTGATTAGATCAAAGTAATTCTTATTAACCAAAGGTCTCATCTGTATATTCCTAGATTACTGATGAAAAATTCAAGAGTTGCATGCTTAGATCTTGAAGCATTGGCAACCCCTCCTAATAAATACTCTTAATATTTGCCCTTGTACAAAAAGTTTCTTTATTATTGTCTTTTGCAATATTGAAGACAAAAAAGAAATTCAAAATAATTTTTGGTACTTGAATTACCATCCCCTGGTCATCAAACCATGGTCCCCTACCTTCAACCCCCTCATAGAACCACTTAATGTAAAACCCATTTGGGTTCACCCACCTCATCTTCCTCTTCAGTTTTGGACGAATCTAGTCTAATGGATATTGCTAATTCATTGGGTGATTGCCTACAAATGCATCCAGATGCTCATCATTTTTATCACACTAATTTTACCAAAATTTTGGTGAATATTGATACTTCCAATAATTTACTTGAAAATATCACTTTACAAGTTGGGGAGTGCTATTGGTCCCAACCCCTAGATTATGAAGGTTTACTATTTCATTGTCATAACTATTTTAATACAGACCATTTAACCAAAAACTACATTTCCCTCAAGAAATAAAAGAAGGAATCCTCTTGGTGGAAAGACTACAACCTTGACCATCTGTAGGTGGATGTTGAAGAAGATTTAGATGGTTCTAATAGTGATTCTATGTCACCTTTAGAAGATCATGAACCCTCTACTCCAAATGAAGACCTTAAAAGTCCCCCTCAATCTGAAGATTAACTACTAAAATATCTAATCTCTCCAAAGAAATACACAAACATGGTAGTCCCCTCTAATCCAATCTCTTCCTCTGAGAAATACCCAAGAATGAAATTATCTAGGGTAGAAACATGCATGGACCCAATAGTAGAGGACAAATCCTAGCGTTGTGTTGCTACAGAAGATAAGGAAGGCTGGACTAAAGTTCATAAAAAGAAAAAAGGTACAAAATCAGTGTTACAGCCCTCCTAGATGATCCTCTGCTTAGGAGGAATTTGGGCAGAAATTCCTTACTTGGAGGGACTCCAAACAAAACCACAGAAGATAGTTGCTAAAGGCAAAAAGAAAGCAAAAGATCGCTAAAATTATACAAAAAGTGGCTGGTTAGAACCACTATTGAGTTTAACTTATTAGTTATGTTTGGTATGTTGTTTTTATGCTTTCCCTATTACCGATGGTAGAGGTGTCCCATTTATGTGTAAATAATTCATCTTTCTCTCCTTTGTATTAAGTTTCAAGATTTTTAAAACCTGTAACCCTCACCTTATCAAATAAAAATATTCTACTTATCACTTTCATTTTATTTGGACATCTACAAAAACACCTTTTTTTTGCTTTTCACAATAACATATATATATAATATGCATGTCTCGTATTTGATTAAATATGTATATAATATTTTAATCCAATCAAAGAGACTAGAAAGTATTTTGAATCATAATTTATATGAATTGTGCCATGTTTTAGTATGAGATGATTAACTTGGTATGAAATGATTAGTCCTAAATCATATTTAGAAAAGCTTGTTATTAAAAAAGTTGTAATTTTATTAATATAAATGATAGTAAAATATGTTTATCATATTATTTTTTAAAGCATAATTTTTTTTACAGATTGAATATGGTCAAATTTTCTTTAATGAATAGACACATCAATTCAATAGTCATGCCACAATTAGTTCATTTTATTTTAATGCAACGTTTTTTACGATTACTTTAATTTTATGAACTTATAATAGGAAACGAACATAATATTAAAAGTATCAAAGTGTTTATCCTTTTAGCCATCACAAAAAACAATTGCCTCGAATAAATGGGCACATCAGTTTAGTACTTATGTTGCCATTAGTTCATTTTAACCTAGTGCAAAAATATATAGCAATGTGGTTTTAACAATTTCTTTAAATTCATGAACTTTTATAGATTATACTTATGTTTCCTAGTGTATTACCTAAAATGAACTATATTTAATTAAATATTTATAATATAATTAAAATATAATAATAATGATTAAATTTCTAATTAAATATTTAAATAATTGTGATAATAGAAGGCTTTTATTTCATTTATGCTTTGTATTTTATGGGAAAGTAATTTCAAATCAAAATGATTACAATTTATCCATAAGAATGTAATTAAGTCTAATCAAATATAAAATAATAAAATTAGATTTAAATAATATTATAATTTGAGAGTGTTTTTGAGTTGGTTAAATAGTGATGAACATGTGTTCCCAAAAGGGAGGTCATGGGTTCTAATCCTATAAGGGGTAAGGTATGCACACCTTCATGAAAAGTATCCACATGTAATGGGCTAACCAGCGTGATGTTCAATGCGATAGGGGTCAACATGTGGCTTGAAACTTGTATTCAATATAATGAAATAAGTCCATAGTCTATGGCTAGGGATACTATTCACCATTGTTTTAGACATTCTGGTTACAAAAATGTTAGTACCCAACATTTTGCCAACGAGGTGGGGGTGAGTTGGTGAGGTCACTTAGATGTATCTAAGTCTACCAAGGTTCAATTTTTTCTGAGGCTGGATGTGGCCATTAGTAATGGTATTGGTGTTCATAGAACATGCAGGTGGATCTGTGGTAGCTATGGCATATTTAGTAAATTGGTATTATTGGATGGTTTGAGTGGCTTACAATTGGTGGGCTATAACATCTTGTCTTGTGGTAGATCTTGTATTATTAGAAGCTGGTATGATTCGATGGTTGGAGCGGCTTACGGGCTATAGCATCCCATCAAAGTGGTATTATTGTTGTGGATCTAGGCCCCTAATTGTGTCCTAAATCAGTTGAAGCTTTAGTCAAAAAATAATATAGGGTAAGGATCCTACCAAAACTAGTAACAATAAAAAAATGATAATTTGAGAGTAATAATTGACAAAGAGCATTTAGAGAAGTATCATAATTTTAGGGCAATTTAGAAACAGTCATCACAATCATAAAATAAAATCAAGGATTAAGACCCTATAAAATTTGATAAAACCTAAACACCTCCTCAGAAGCATACTCTCCACGTTTCTAGTTATCAAAATTATAGGCAATGCATTTTTAACAGATAATATATAAGAAAAATATGATTTAACAAATGTGTTAGCCAATTCTAGGATTATAAAACCTCATCAATATTATAAATCTTCTTTCTAATCTCTATAAAATTGATCTTCTTTAAACCCTAATAAGGTAGCTAATCCTTGAATAATAATAATAATTTTAATGGGTTGGAGGATGCAATAGAGGAGGTGATTTTAGGGTCTCATTGCGATGGAAGGGATTGCTTATAGAACACAATAGTAGTAGTGGGATCTGGTCATGGCCAATCAAACAAGGGATTCACAGATGCAAGGAATCGATAGGGTCTAGTGGCAATAGTGGTTTTGGCATTGACAAAACCTGACTTTGTAACCAAGATAAAATCAAGATCTCTTATAGTGGTAGATACAATCAAAGCTATGGCTTTATCAAGATATGGATCTTCAAGCAGTGTTTCTCCAAGTAGAAACCATTTTTCAACCCCTCTATAGCACATGGCATGGTCTAGAATAGATCCTTGAGAGCCTATAAGAGGAGGCACAAGTGTCAAGTGGTTGTTTGAAGAAATAAAGTCAAATAGGAAATCAAAGGAGGTTGGGCACCATGATTTTCTCAAAATGAGGGCTCTGATAATACATAAACCTATGGTTTTTGAGGATGTAGGCAAATTATTTGACAAAATGTTTGACTAGAAGAATGAAAAAATTGAGCAAACAAGATATCAAATAATGGTGCACCCTCTTTCATAGGTAACAAAATGTTTGTGGGTAAAACTGACAAATGTTGTTAAAGATTTAAAATAGAGGTTGTAGGCCTCTTTAGATATTCCAGTTGACTCCCAGTCCCTAGTTCATCAGGGTAAGGAGATGCAAATTTTTTTAACATTATCCTTTTATTCATTAGGTAAAGACTCAGTCATCTCCATGGCATCCAAGTTACAGGGAGGGATGGCCAGGTTAAATCAATCCTCTAATCTGAAACCTACATCCTTTAAATATGTTGTCCAAAATGTTGCCTCTATCCCAGTTTTGGCAAAAAAAATTCCTCCTCAAGCCTATATTGTTGATCAAACAAAGGAGATTCCTTCTATAGAGATCTCGAATGAGGGAGTGGATGAGTATTTTTACTCTCCATCTAAGGATGCATTTATCTATAGGTTTAATGGTTTGTGGCCATCTATGACTGCACTGTATGAATGGGTTCATGAGACATGGTCAACCATTATGAAATCTATATGTGTTCGAAGGGTTTTTTTGTTGTTCACTTTCGTGACCAGCAAGATTATCAAAAAAAAAATTCAGAAGTCCCCTAGTTTTAGGGCAATGTAGGTTTGTTTATTACTCCATGGTTTCTAAAATTTAACCCTCTCACTCTCTCAATCACTAAGATGCCAGTTTGGTTTCATCTTCCCAATCTACCCTTATATTTTTGGCATGCACATAAGGAAATATCTAATGCTCTGGGGTCATTTTTAAAGAATGATAATGAGAGAGCTAATGCAGGTTTGTGAACTTGTGCCAGAATTTGTGTAGAGATTTATTTAAGCAAAGGGCTGCTAGATAGAATCATTTTAAAATATGTCAAATTTCAACATGTTCAAGTTTTAGATTATGAGAATCCCGCTTTTAGATGCCACAACTGTAAAACACCTGGTCATATTCATGCATCTTTCCCGTTGGGGCATTCACAAGTGATGAAAAAGAAGGGAGAATAAATCCAAATCAAGCAAATAGAGTGCCCTAGATCCGACATTAGTGGTGGAAGATTGTTTTAGCAATTCAAACACACAATAAGATATAGAATTAGTAGAAAGAAAAAAAGGAGAAAAAGTTACGCCTACTAAGGAAGAAGTGCCCAATGAAGAACTAATATATTTTTTTCAAAATTCCCCTTTGAGTTAGCTAATAGGGGGAGTGAAACGGGGACATGAGTCTGAACTTTCAAACTCGAATAAAGATTCTCCTAAAAATAGAAATTAAAAAAACACATAATTCAGATAAATAATTGGTTGTAATGAATTCTAAGCATGAATTGTGCCAGGAAGTGAGAAAGAAAAAAGGTAAAAAATGCAGGATAACTAATCTTTTAGATTACTATCCCACAAACTGATGTTAGATATAGGTTTCTAGGTAGTAGTTAGGCTTGATGTTATGGTTACATTTTGCCTTATGGCTATTCATTGTAATGGTTTCTTTTAGGTCATGGTGTTTCTAGCCTGGTTTGTGATGTAACTTCTGGTTTTCTCAATAAAGGGTAAAGATCCCCTCAAAATCAGATTTATCTAAAAAAAATAAGGTAGCTAATCTTGCAAAGGATAAGGAAAAATATTTATTTTGGGGCCTAAGTGTCGAGTCAATAGGATTTCTAAGCACCGACTACTTATTAGGCACTTTAATAGTACACATATCATAACATATTAAGTAAAATGTAATTCAATCAATAGTCCATTGTAATTCATGTGTGTTGCTACAATGAGCTTAAATATTTCAATGCATGCTCTATAATTTCATGATCTCTTCTATAATGCAATAGTAATAAATTATATCTATTCTCTTCATATTTTATTATATTCTTGAACGCATTCTCTAAATGCTTGCATTCATTGCTCGTGTCTATTCATTCATTTCCCTCAATGCACTAACATACACATATATTTATCAATGTCTTGAATTCAAATTAAAAACATATTGAAATGCAAGATGAAAACAAACAAGTGAAAAAATTGATAAGATGGACCATAAATATCTAAAGGACCTTAACAAGGGAAAAGGGGCCACAATTCCATATGTTTACATTGTACATGTTTGAGAAAACCACCAGAAATAGGAGAAGACAAGGAAAAAAGAGAGAGAAGAGAGGACCAAGGAAGGGGACATGACATAAAATGGCTGAAATGGCCTAATCTTGAGGTAGTGCACATATTTTATTAGAAATATGAAAGGAGCATAAACATATGGACATGACATTATATCTCTATCTCAAGTTCATGGTGTCCCAAAAAATTTAAATGACTTTACTCAAAGTTTGCAGTTCCATTATTCCTTTAGATTTACTTTAACTTAAATTCCTTCGCATTTGTGGCGTCTTTACAAAGAATAGATAGATATACCACAGTTAAAACATCAATAAAGTGTATACATTAATTTTAATTTAAAAAAGGCCTTTATAAATATGTAATTTTATGGATTTCTTTTTCGATTATAATTAGATCTGTTAGTTTTAATAAACAATTATAGAGCATTATATGATCAATAATAATTAGGAAACAATTATAACTTAATTTTATATTAATGTGATATTGGATTCTAATATTTCTATCATTGAATTCCAATTAGTAAAAAAATTAAGACTAACAAATTCAATTATAATTTAAAGTAAAATCTATAAATGTAAATGTCCAAAAAAGACCTCTTTTAAATTAATATATATATATATATATATATATATATATATATATATATATATACTTTTTTAATAATTAAAGGTCATATATTTATCTATTATTTATGAATACTCTGTAGATGTGAAGGAATTTATGTTAAAGAAAAGATAAAGTCACTTAAATTTTGAATGAATGCCATAATCTTGAGATAGCAAGAGAATGCCATGTCCACATGAGAAGGAATATTAGATGATAAGTTAATTTTACATATATTTATCTATTATTTATGAATACTATGTAGATGTGAAGGAATTTATGTTAAAGAAAAGATAAAGTCACTTAAATTTTGAATAAAGTCACTTAAATTTTGAATGAATGCCATAATCTTGAGATAGCAAGAGAATGCCATGTCCACATGAGAAGGAATATTAAATGATAAGTTAATTTTAAGGTAGTGCTCATCATTTATTAGAAATATTTTACCATTTTATTTATGATAAAGGAAGATAAGTGTTTAAAGTGGGCAAGCTTTTGTTTTTATCTCTCTAAATTTAAATATTAATGATCATTTTATTATATTAAATGTAATAATGTGTTAATTGTAATTTTATATTATGTGTATTTTTTTAATTTTTTATTGAAACCTTGTTTTTGTATAGAGTAGATTTATATTAAAAAAATTAAATTAACGTCAAGGATTGTGGAGTGTCAATTTCATCAAAATCAATTGAGATATGATCTTGACTTCATCCCATTTTATTGATATTTTTTGGAATTTGTACTATAGTGAATGATTAAGCAAAATATTTTGCACCATCATCTTCATTGTTAGAAAATGTAAATTTCACAAATATAATATATAAATAATTTATTGATAAAAATGTTTTATCATTTAATCTGTTCTAATTATATAAATGTATATATTTTAAGTATTATTTTAAAACTGAGCAATTATTTTTCATATAACTTCATCAAAAGGCCATGTAATTGATTGCTAAATTAATATATTTAAAACATAATAATATGTAATGAAATAATTCATCAAAACCTTCAACTTAAAATAAAATGCATTCTTATTTAGCTCATAAAAAACTAAATTATTGTTGAATACAAAGACCTAACACCATAAGAAATGAGGATGGTGATGAGGTCGAAACTTGGTCAATCAAAACTAAAATAAAATACATTTTAAAAAATTTACCAATAAAAAAAATACTATAAAATATCAATAAATGCTTAGGCTACTTGTGTGATAAAAAAAGTCCCCAACCCAAAAAATAATATCTAATCATTTTTGTATGTGTTCAAGTTACCAAGCAACAAAAATAATTTAGTCTATTATTTTTAAAAAAAAATAATTTAATTTAATTTTTAACTGAATTAATCTTTCTTAATATAAAATACATTAGATTTCATTTTTTATGAAATTTTGTTAGTTTACCTCTTCCCCACAACGTGTATAGATTACAATTTCTAAATCAAAGTTTTTCTTTAATTAAGTTATTACGATTAGGGGAATCATAGATTTATATTTTAGTAGATAGTATAACAAATCATCATCTTCACCAGTCAAACTTCAACTATTTTGATTCTCTTTTACATATTTAAATTATATAAAACTAATTATAATATGTTGAGAGATTTATACCCTAAAAGATAGTGTAACAAACTATCATCCTTATCAATTGGACTAAAACCTAATTTTTAATAATGAATCATATAAATTTCTAATTTTCATATTATCCACATTTCTAATTTTTTATTAAATATGGGTAATCACTTTTAAATAATCTAGAGTTACGAACCAGAGAGGGTAGCATTGACTAGAGCTACAAACTAGTCTGAGACAAAAATGATGTTGAGATATATTACTCACATTATTAATTGTAAATAACGTAATTATAAATGTTAAATTATTAGAGTCTCATTAGTATATTATTGTTATGCCTAACAATAATATATAGAGTTGATTTGTTTAGTTAGGTGGTTGATAAGAAATAACTTTCTTATATAAGTTGTATTTCTTGTATGAAATAATGTAGCAGAAGAAATAATACAGTAAACAGAATCTTATTGTGTTTTAAATTGTCTCTGTGTTCAACTCTTTTTTCGTATGTTAATCTGAATTAGCTCTATCATCTGGGATCAGAGCAGTTGGTCTTTGATGGATTAATGATTTGTTTATAATTGCATCCACATCATTTGTCATCGCCCCTCTGATGTTCTTCAAATAATTTGAGGACGGATTTTATATAGGAGCAAATCATGCAGATTTATGAAGGGAGAACCATGACAAAGGTTTTTACTACTATTTAAAAATATGACACATGAATAGATTTTGTGAACATATATTATTGATAAGTCAAGAATCCGAGAAAGGAAGCAGCATCATTATTTTGTCAAAACAACGTAAATAGATCTGCGCCTCAGTTTTCTACTTGTCCAACATTACAATGGCATTTTTAAGAACAAGTAATAGTATTTATTTGATTATATTTGGTATTCAAATTATTATTTTGTTTCAGTTTTTTGTCCACCTCTACATTGAAATCAAATAAAAGATATAGAGATTCAAATCCATAATCAAGTATTACTGCCATATATCTCACCCTCCATGCTGTCATCAAAAGAAGCATGCAGTACTCTATGCATATCTATAATCACAAGTATATGCATTTGATATTCATCTCTATTCATTCTTGATTGGTGAATAGGTAACATAACGATAATAGAGGATTGGCACTAATCCATTTGCACAGTTCTATTTGGAGGTTTAGCAAAATTTGTCTACCTATAGTTAGGCTTCAAATACTCAATCCCAAAGTTACTTGTGATGAATGGCATGTTGTCTAACATCAACTGTTATTCATCCATTTGTAGCAGCCTGCTCTTTTTTGGGAAAATCCTATGCTCTTTAAATAGAAAATTTTCCAAGTTTTGATGGTTCTCTCCATCTGACATCTAAGTGAAATGGTTTGTGCATTGCTTAGCATCTTCATGTACTTCTAGCTAGAGCCCATGGCTATTATCTCATAGGTGTCTTGAGTCTTTAGATTTCTATGATTTTTTCTTTTTTATTCTATTAGTGTCTTGGGTTTAAATGCTACATCATATAATTTTTTTTTTTTTTTTTTTTAAATTACTTCATAGATGCATTTTCTCTTGTATGCGATGTTTGGATTGTGAGAGGAGTTTTCCCTCAATCAAGCTTCATCAACATATGGACTAAGTAAGTAGTATCACATACTAAAGGAAGGAGGAAACAGACGCTAGAGGTTCTAGAGCCTTTCATTAGTCACCAACAATGGGGCCCAGAATATTTTGGTAACATTTTGTGTGGTGTGTTATTTTTAGCATGGTGTATTTTTTTCTTTTTTCAGTGTGGTGTGCTATGTGCCAAATCAACTAACGTCAAGGATAGTTATTCAGTAGTAGTGAAATTATTTATGCTATTTTTGTTTAAGTGGCAACAAATAAAATAGATGCTGAATAAGATGAAATGAGGATTTATTCTGCCTGATATTTCTTTTTTAGAGTTGTGTGTTTTCAATCCCCTACTTGTTTAGACATCCTCTAATTTTTAGAGAAAAGAGAGAATGTAGATATAATGGAATGTGACAAACAGTTGTGTAGGAGGGTAGTTAACTGTAGAGATCTTGCAACTGCCTTACTTCTTTATAGAGATGATCCACTAGTGACATGTATATATGGTCACATAAATTAAATGCAAGATGCATTTCTTCGCATAGTAGTGATCATGTGCAGCAAGATGGCAAAAATAGTATGCAAACCTAAAAGTATGCATGGACATACTATTATGTTCGAGCTAATTTTTGAAAATGTATATTCTCCCCATACTCACATTAAGGGGGTATAGATATGATTAATAATGTTCATAAAGGGGTGAATGTTGAGATATATTACTCACATTATTAATTGTAAATAATGTAATTTTGGATATTACGTTATTAGAGTCTTATTAGTATATTATTGTTATGCTTAACAATAATATACGGAGTTGATTTGTTTAGTTAGGTGGTTGATATCTCATACTATTATATGAGACTTCGATGGAGATTTGATCTCCCTTATTATAGGAAATAGCTTTCTTATATAAATTGTATTTTCCGTATAGAATAATGTAGCAGAAGAAATAATACAATAAGTAGAGTTTTATTGTGTTTTAGATTGTATTTATATTTGGCTCTTTGTTCGTATGCTGATTTGAATAAGCTCTATCAAATGAGAGGCCCAAATTCCCCTACATCTACATAATCACTAATATCACTAGCATTATCGACATCACCATTGTCACCGACATCACTAACGGATACAAGAGGCTAACATGCCAAGTGATATTTGAACTTGAGTAGAACTAGATATAACTAAGCCACTTAACCAATGCACCCACATTTCATCGATAAAATGTTAGGTGGTAAATACTTTTAATATACTAGATCTATGAACTAGAGTAATGGTATGAAGGATCACTTTATTGAAATAAGACATGAAAGTAAACATGAGTATCTAATATCTACTGAATGATCTGCATCCGAAATATCTATTTATATTCTACTTATTCTATAGAAAAATGCAACTCCTACTTCAAAAAGTTCATTTTATTATAAAACTTACAATAATATTTTAAATTTTAATTAAATTTTTAAAATAAATTATCATACTTAAAATTGTCACAATTAGAAAAAAAAAAATACTAAAATATATAACAAAATTTATACCTCAATAAATAGCCTCCAAACATCATCTCACCATTAAATTATTTGTTTTAAGCAATACTCAAATTACCACATGCCTTTTATTTGGACTATACTATGGCAAAACGTATTTTATTCTTTTCATTATATAAAAGAACCACCGAAAGAATAACTTGGGGTTTTGTCATCTAGTTGGTATTCTTTTCATTATATAATGTCTCTGACATTGGGTAGTGTCAGGGGTATAAAATGTGCAAATGCTTTATGTAATGTTCTCATCGAGTCAAGGGGATTTTCAATGAATAATTGATAGCAACTAGTATTTGGTATAAGATGATATAAGATGAATATTAATTAGTAGTTTTTTAAAAGTGTATATTGAAAGGAATATAATTTTATGTTTTGATAAATCGGGGTTTTGTAAATTATAAAAGTGTAAATTGATAATTATATTTTATTTAAAATTTAATAATGTTGATTTTGTATTATTTTTTATGTATAAAGTGTTAAGTAATAATAATTTTTTTATGAGATTGTTTGTTTTTTCATATGGAAATAAGCTTTGCAGAGATGATGACCAAATATCATTTTTTGTGTACGAAGTGTTAAACAATAATAATTTAAAATTTATAGTGGAGGTGGTAAAATATAAAGTTGTGTGTTCTTTCATATGACAATGAGATTTGTGAGGAGAAATTTTTTTGTTTCATAGTGAATTTGAGTAATAGCCAAGTGGTAGAGAAGGGCAAGGCCTATAGAACATGAAAGTGGTGAAATATTTCAAAGTGAGTTGGACAACGATGGTAAAGAGAAATAACAGTTATTGCAAGTAGACTCAAAGAAGCCTAATCAAATATATGTGTGAAATTCAATAACATGCTACATATATCAATACAATATGTAGCTTCAACCAAGTTGTTTCAATTACCCAATACATGATTAAAACATGTGTCATCTTAATTAAAACATGTATCATCTCAATGAAAACAAAGGTCATCTATCCAATGACTCTTTTAAAAATATAGATAATGTACCACGTGTCAATTTAGATGAGTCTAAAACTAACTAGATGAAAATTCCAATTGCTTTAACTATTTAAAACCTAAATAACTCTAAAACTAATTATACAAAAATTGGAAAAGGCTTCTTCAATGAAAGACACCTCCTATATAATATAATCAACCAATGCAGAATGTCATATGCAAATAGATATAGATATAAACCTTTCCAACCTTTTTTCATTCTCATTTTCAATAACACAAACAACAACGATTGAATTTATAATGGTAGTGCTCACTTCTCTCTATTTGTGGAATAGAAGAAAAGTAAAATTGTTGACAGGACCAAAAACACTGTCAATGTTTTGGTAGTCTATTGTACTTAGGTTCAAATCTCCAGCAATCTTTGCACACTCTCTCCAAGCGATATGGCAGTTTGATATATTTCAAATTAGGTATCACCCTGGTTGTTATAACATTTTATGTAGAGGTTGTAATTTTCATACCAAGGATTGTAAGTTACACTATAGAATAAGGACATAATTCTCTATGATAGTAAAGTGGGATTTTCTAAAGTGAAAGAATGTAAATAAGTAGTCATACCTGACTTGAAACCTATGACCATTAACCCTATCTCACATTTTGTACATAAAATATTAAGCAATTATATATATATATATATATATATATATATATATATATATATATATATATATATATATATATATATATATATATATATATATATATATAATGAGATAGGGTTAATGGTTATAGGTTTCAAGTCAAACATGGGAGGGTTAATGGTCATATATATATAGGGTTAATGGTCATATGTTTCAAATCAAACATGGGAGGGTTAATGGTCACATATATATAGGGTTAATACTAAGAGTGTAAATATTAAGCAATTATATATATATATATATAAGTTAATAATGAGATAGGGTTAATGGTCATAGGTTTCAATTCAAATATCATTTCTAGCTATCACAAGAACACTATATATTTATATAAAATGTCTATAAATATATTTTTATATATTATTATATAGACTTTTCTTTTATAGATGTTTTTAGATATAAATTTTTATTTGAGACAAAATCTTGTAAATCAAGGTAAAGTCATCAAGGTGGGGCTTTTTCACAATACTCATTACAAATGAATAAAGTATTAGAAGAAGAAAAAATGTCTCATTGAAAAAAATGCCTAAAAGGCATCCAAATTATATTAGTGGTCTTATTCCACACAAGTTTAGAGGCGGCATTTGATAGTCATATTTCATTGTGATATCATACTTTTATATCTCTATAGAAACACTGCCATTTATTAGCGATTTCATGTGCCATGTCCACCTTATTTTAACATATATCACATCATTTAGTATGCTTGACACATGGGGGTCTGATCATATTGTGACATATTTTTTTTCATATAACTTAGATACCATTAGTAAAGGAGTAGAAGACCAAGTGGTGGAGTGAAATCGATTAACTTTTTTCCATTACTAATTACATGGTGGAGCCTTTTTCTTATAATGTAGAGTTATTGAAATACCCTCCTACTACTTCGACTACTTAACCTTCTATATCTCAATTGATGCATTCTAGTATGAAGACTATCCTCCTTCACCATGTTTAAGTAAACAAGTTGTTAATCTTTTTTTTTTTAAAGGTAAAATGCCATAAACACTAGCTTTTTCTTTATTTGTGGTCTTTCATTTGCACATATTGCTAAGGTTCAAAACCATGACGCGGTGCTTTCTTGACATAAAACAACATATGCCTCATTGGACATAGTAATTTGTAGACAAAGACACAATTTATACTCAATTATAACTATTTTACAATCCATACATCCGCCTCTACAATGAAAAATTGTAAATTAATTACTTGTTTTTTAAAAATTGTATAATGATAGTAACGGATTTGTCAATATTAGATGCAAAGTGCAACCATATGAAAAAGCGTAAAACCATGTAAAAGTATCAAATTTAATATTTTACTCATAAACAAATTTAAATCCAAACTAAAATATAAAATTATGGTCTTTTGTGAATTTATTTATTTTATTTTTATTTTTACTTCTATTTTTATTTTTATTTTATTTTTTTAAAGTTTGATTGCACACCATATTTTCTATGAGTACAACATTCCAGGTAAACATATTTGGGCATATGTGTTAATATTTAAAGATTGGAAAAAACTTTAAAAAAAGTTGTGATATCTTTAGCAATCTTATACATGGTATACATTTAAAGGAGATGTTAGACAAATATTTGGTATGGGCTTGAAAAAGAAAACACATTTAACATAATGAATTATGTTTAGAAAAACTTGTTATTAAAAAAGTTGTAATTTTATTAATATAAACTATAGTAAATATGTTTTTCATACTATCTATTAAAATATGAGTTTTTATAAGTTAAATAAAATTGATTATTCACACACCCTTATAATATAGTTTTAATTTATTATTTTTTAAATGAACACATTATTTAAATAATAATATTACAATAAAATACAACATAATATGATAAAAGCATTTACATATTTTCTTTAACTTTATTAACTTTTTTCATCATGTTTACATTACCTACCATAACCTTATATTAACATAATATTAAAAGTATCGAAGTATTTATCCTTATAACCCCCTCCCCCAAAAAAGGGAAAAAAAGAAAAAAAAGGATGAAAAGAAAAGAGTAACAATTTTCTAATTACTGGGCACATCAATTTGGTGCTTATGTCATAATTAGTTCGTTCATTTTAACTTAGTGCAACAATATATGGGAAGGGCATTTTTTTATGGTTTATTTAATTTTAAGAATTTTTTGGATTATATTTATATTCTCGTGTGTAGGAAAATAAAGAAATTAATTTAATCTTAGATTAATTGATTTCATAAAATAAATAAAAGATAGAAAAATTTATTGAAATAAAGTTATACTCTGAATTGTTTGAACAAATACAACCCATAAAAGTGATTTCATATCTAGTCAATAAATGCACAATAATCAATAAGAATGATGTAAGAGTATAAAGAATAAGAAGATAAAAAGAGAAGTAACACATCCACCATTTATACGTAAATAAAAATGAAAAATAAATTTATGTAGCTTCGATTAATAATGATCTTCATTTCAGCATAATGTTTGGCTTTATATTTGCCAATCGATTGCAAATTTTGGCAACATAATAATAGTACCAAAATAAAATTAAAAGATAAATTATACTACAAAGCATAAAATATCTCGTTCAATGCCTTCTCACTTAAAATCAACAAGAGCCAACCTTTTAAAATGACCACAAGTTGGGTATTTATAACAAAGTTGATCAATGCATGGAAAGGATTTTCCTCTCAAAACTAAAAATATTTTAATTTGAACTTGAGTTGCACTTTTATCCGTAAAAGTAAGTTCCTTTCACTTTAGCTCTATTCACAATTAAAATCAACAAGAGCCAACCCTTTGAAATAACAACACTTTAACTATTTATAACAAATTTGGTCAATGAAAAGAAAGAATTTTTCCCAGAACCAGAGACACTTTAATTTGAAATTGAGTTACACTTCCCCCCAAAAGCAAGTTTTTTGCACTTTAACTCCATTCACATCTACAAAATAGATAAAATAAGTTACTTTCTAGCATATGTGAATAAAAATGATTTTTAAAATAATTAAAATACACTTTATAAACTTAATCACATAAATGTGAACATATTTTGATTAAAATAATTTCTCATGAAACTGATTATGCCATGTGAATTGTACTGAAACTAGTTTTCCAATGTCATAGACAGTTCACGAAATGGACTCTTGGTTTGTAAGATATAGAAAAAAATATCTGTTAGGATCATTTAACACCTCAAAGCGGGAAAAAATTGAATTCAGGGTAAGTTATATGATGTATGTAAATTGAGATACACCGAGGTGAAGTAAGAATACAAGTGCGGACAATAAAATGAGTGGGATGTTCAAATATAGATTAGGAGAGTAATATTCTATTTTTATGCTAAGATATCTTTCTAATGGAGGTGGTCATAGGCCCTGATTCAAGATGTAAACTGAGATGATCCACCAAAGTAACTTGGGGGTGTTGAGACTAACGAGCTATGAGTGCAAACGGGAGTAACTACAAAAGGTAAAAAGAGATCCCCTGATTTCAAAAGAAATTAGGATGTGTTATACAAGCAAAAATAATCACCAACGTCACCAATGATTACAATAGACCTCACATACCACGCAATATTTGAACTTAAGTGGAATTAGACATAGCGAAGCCACTTAATCAATGCACTCGCATATCATCGATAAAATGTTGGGTGGTAAACACTTGAAATATATTGAAGTTATGAACCAATATAATGGTATAGAAGATCACCTTATTGAAATGAGATATGAGGGTGGACTTGGACCTATAATATCTACAAAACGATCTACATCTGAAACACCTTGTTATGTTCTACTTATTCCACATAGAAAAGTGTAACTCCTACTTCAAAATATCCACTTTATTATAAAACTCATTTAAATTTTTATTAAAATTTTAAAATAGATTATCATACTTAAATTTAAATTTTGTTAAATATATAATATTATAAATTTTAAATATACCAACCACATTTTAAATTCATAACGCTAACATAAATATTTAATATGTTAATTATTTTACTATTGTAACAAATAAAATAAATAAGACTTTTTCGAGAATTTATTTTTATTTAGAAGAATTGGAATTATATAAGTATCTAACCTCCATTTGAATATTAAATTATTATTATTTTTAATTATATTGTCACAATTAAAAATAATCTATAATTAATCATATTAAAATATATAACAAAAATTATACCAAAAAAAAATAGTTAGCGTGGAAGCATCAATCTCCCCATTAAATTATTTGTTTTAAGCAATACTCAAATTACTACTTACCTTTATTTGGACTATACAAGACTTATGTTATTCTTTTCATTATACTAAAATAACTTAGGTTTTTGTCATATAGTCGGTGCATGTTTGTTATTTGTAGTGTTAGGAAAGGGGACTAGAAAGTGGATTCATTGAGAATATATACGTATATCATCATGGCATCTAGTGATATAAGATGAATATTAATTAGTAATAGTTTTAAAAGAGTGTAAGTTATGTTGGGAGGAATATAATTTTATATTTTGGTAAAGTGAGATTTTATAAATTATAAAAATATGAATTGATAATTATATTTTATTCAAAATTTATTATTATTGATTTTATATTATTTTTTGTATATAAAATGTTGAGGAATAATAATTTGATATATTTAGTAGAGTTGATAATAGAAAATGAGATTATTTGTTTTTTTAAATGGCAATGAGTTTTGTGGGGATAATGATTTTGTATTTTTTTATGTATATGAAGTGTTAAATAATAATAATTTGATATTTGTAGTAGAGGTGATGGAATATGAGGTTGTATGTTCTTTTATATGGTAATAAGCTTTGCCAGGAGGAGACTTTTGTTTCATATTGAATTTGAGAAATGGCAAAGTGGTGGGGAAGGGTAAGACCATATAGAGCATGAAAGTGGTGAAATATTTCAAAGTGAGTTGGACAGTGATGGTAAGGAACAATGACAGGGTATTGCATATGATAGACTCAAAGAAGCCCAGTCAGGTATACGTGTGAAGTTCAATGACTTGCCACATCTATCAATGAAATGTGTAATTTCCACCTACTATTCAATTACCTAATACATGATTGAAACATGTGTCATCTCGATGAAAACAGAGGTCATGTATCCAATAACCCTTTTAAAAACATAGAGAATGCACCATGTGTCAATTTAGATGAGTCTAAAACTAATTAGATAAAAAAAAAATCGCTTTAACTATTTAAAACTTAAATAGATGACTCTAAAACTAATTACATGAAAAATGGAAAAGGTTTCTTCGATGAAAGACACCCCCTATATAATATAATCAACCAGTGCATGATGCCATATTTAAATAGATATAAATATAAATATTTCCAACCTTCTATTCTCATTCTTAGTAACATTAGCAACAACAATTGTAAATTCATAATGGTAGTGATCACTTCTCTCTATTCGAAGAATAGAGAAAAAGTAAAATTGCTAACATGATCACAAGCACTGCGAATTTTTTGGTAGTCTATTGTATTTAGGTTTGAATCGTCACCGATCTCTACACACTCTCTCCAAGTAATACGGCAATCTAATGTATTTCAAATTAGGTATTACCCTAGGTGTTATAGCATCCTTTATAGACGATACAATTTCCATACCAAGGACTCTAATTTACACCATAGAACAAGGAGGGTTTTGTAAAGCGAAAGAATGTAAATCAATAGTCGTACCTCCCTTGAAACCCATGACCGTTGACCCTATCTCACTTTTTGTGCATGAAACATTAAACGATAATTTATATATATAATTAGTATTATTATATAATATTATATTATAATATAATATTTATGTAATAATAATATTATTATTATATGTAGTAATAATATATTATATTAATGGCCTTATTCCACGCAAGTTTAGAGGCAGTATTTGACAGTATTTTTTTTATAGGTAAAAAGCTATAAACACTAACTTTTTATTTATTTCTGGGCTTTCATTTACATATTTCGCTAAGTTTTTTTCTTTTTAAACATCTTTAATATAATAAATTATGTTTAAAAAAATTATTATTAAAAAATTATAATTTTATTAGTATAAATAATAAAATATAAATTTTTATAAATCTTAAATATAATTTTATTTAATTTTCGGGTCTCGATCAATTTGTTTTAACCTAATGCAACAATATAATATGACGAGCATTTACATATTTTCTTTAATTTTATTAACCTTTTTGCATGATACTAAAAGGATCAAATTGTTTAAAAAAAAAATCATGACTATATTAAATGGGCACATCAATTTGGTACTTATGTTACAATTGGTTCGTTGGCACTTTAAAGGGTTTATTTAATTTCACTAACTTTCTTGGATTATACTTACGTTGTCTAGGGTAATATCAATTAAACATGGAAATGGAGGGATTTTATTTTATTTATGTTTTGTGTTTTATGGGAAAGTAGTTTTGAATTAAAATGTAATACAATTTATTTATAAATATATAATTTAATTTAATTAAATATAAAATAATAAAATCAAATTTAATTAAATTAAAATTTGAGAGTAATAATTGATATAGAGGTTGAGAGAAGTGTCTTAATTTTTTAAAGAATTTAGAAATAATCGTTACAATTATTAAAAAAATTAAAGATTGAGAATTTAGAAAATTTAGGGAAACTTAAGCACCTTCTTAGAACAATATTAATTATTAAAACTGTAGATAACACATTTATGACAAATAGTAGATTGGAAAATTTTGATTTGATGAACGTGTTAGTCAATTCTAAGCTTATAAAACCTCTCTAATATTTTAAATATTCTTATTGATCCTTATGAAATTGATCTTCTTATTCATACCCTAATAGGATAACTAAACCTATAAAGGATAAGGAAAAGGATTTATTTTGGGGTTTATGTACAGGGTCAATAGGATTTTTAAGCTCACCAAATACTTATTATGCCCCTTAACAATACAGAGTATCAGTCGTAACATATCAAGCAAAATGCAATTCAATCAAGTAGTCCATTATAATACAATTTTATAACTACAATGAGCTTCAATGCTATAATGCATGCTTTATAATTGCTTGATCTCTTCGAGAATGTAATAGTAATAAAAACTAGATACTCTTCAAATTTATTTATATTCTTGGGTGCCTTCTCTATATTTTTGTGTTGATTTCTCATATCTATTCATTCATTTTTAGTAATGCACTAATGTAAATTTGTATTTATAAATCTCTTGAATTCAAACTAAGACCCTATTGGTGCATACGTTGATAACAAATAGGTGAAAAAACTGGCAAGATGGACCACAAATTCCTAGGGAACCTTAACAAGTGAAATGGGTCACAACTCCTTGAGTTTACATTGTACATTTCTAAGGAAATTGCCATAAATAGGAGAGGACAAGTAGGAACAAGAGAAGAGAGAGAACCAAAGAGGGGGACATGACACAAAACAACCAAAATGACCTTTAGAGCCTAACTTGGATCAATAATTGGTGCACACAAACACACATGTACCCTAAAATAATGTAATTTTATGACTAATAAATGTATAGGGGTCATTTTTAGGTGTCTACAATTTGTCTCTTCCTTTTGTACTTGGAAATGCATAGCCAAAGTTTTGCCACTTGTCTCCCTACAACAAACTAAATTTGCTTGACCCTAAGTATTAATAAAAATAATGTTTGGGGGCTTCATTATAGTTTGGGTTACTAATATGAACTAAATAGCCTTCTAATAGCCAAACCCCTTAGATTTCAATAAAAATGTTAATAAATAAAAAAATCATTATAAAAATAACTCTAATATGTACAATGAAAGTGATTCACAATAGAATGCTAGCTTAAATAATGATAAGTATTATAATAATTACCACCTTGATTAAACAAATTATAAAACTTATATATTTATAAGTGACTTTGAATTCAAATTGAATAATATTAGTGCCCACATTGACTTCCAATGAATATGACCTAATAAGGGGCCTAGTGGGAGATGTGTGCTCTCAACTTAAAGAGGACCTAAATAATATGAAAAGACAAGGATAAAATAAAAGATGAGGATTTTAGAAAACTTGAGGTCAAGAGGACTAATATTGACCAATTTAGCCCAATTTACCCATATGTATAGATGAATACATCAACATTCATAAAATAAAACTAAATAAAAACCAAATAACCTTTTTATCATGTCTACACTGTCTACACCTACATAATCTAGGAAATGCATTGAAAGTAACTTAACAAAAATATATATACATTAGGAATTGTTGAACAAATATAATTATATAAAATAGACCTACATCTAATATTTTAGATTTTAGTGATCTCTATTTCTCATGTCACCTTTTTTGAAGTTGTTTTATCTTATTTTAGATTAATTTTCTAAACAAGCATAAAACTTTCAAATGTTCAGATTATCTAAGATGTCTCTAAATTAAGCAAATATGAATACTACAATAAAGTATGATTGAACTTTTGTAATTTAATATTTATGTAAATTTCTAATAGGATTATGGTATTTAGTTTGTTATTAATTTTTCTTGGTATGAGAATGTGTGTTGGTGGCATAGAATAGTGATAATGGATCTGGAATCATTTTTCTCTAGAAACTAATTATTTGGACCTTTCGGGATGAGTCCATCACAAACTAGACACCAGTGTTAAACGAATGTGTTTAAAGACTAAAAAACTATCCTAAAAATAAGTGTCCCACTATTTTGGCACCAATTTCTACACCCCACTTGTAAACCATAGTCTTGTATGATATCAGAATCTCATTATGTGCACAAGTCTAGAAAACGTGTCTCCTTCACTGTGAAACCATAGCTCCATTTTTGGCACTATGTTTAGGCCAAAAAATGGGGAATAAATATGGGTTATGACGATCCCAACCACCCCCTACTGAGTAGCTAAGTGATACCTACATATTCAATACTCCAAAAGAGGCTCAAACGGCTTGTAGTTATCCTAGTTAGGTGTATGTGTGCAATGGTGGTCCTTTAGTATGGATGCAACATATGATCTAGCTTTCAATACTTGACAATAGAAAACTTGGATCAGGTGTTTCATACTTGGCTAAGGTATGATCTTTGTGACTGATTTCTGATTCAGGTTATTTATGGAAATCCTTCTCAATGTGTAAGTGATAGAATATGCTTTCTTAGTACTTTCTTCATAGATGGTAGCTTTGGAAAAGGATTAGACCTAAAGTCAATAAATAGATGACTTTTTGGGTAACTTCTAACACCACCAACATGTAAAACATATGAATTGGTCCATAAAGATGATTTAAATTTGTAAAATGATTATTTATTAGCATGTAGACAAGTCTGACAAAGGTGGACAAATTTAAAAATCCATAGTTTTTTTAGTATGACCGAAGGTGTCTAGAAAGACAAGATCAAGGATTTGATCATAAGGAGATAGTTTGATTAAAATATTAAGTATATTAGGCACATGTTAGGGAATTCCTATAAGTGACTGATAGCAAATTAGAAAATTTAGGTCCTTAGAAGGCAAGTGGATAGGAGAGAAGGGGTCTAAGAGAAAGATGTGTAGTCACGAGTCATGTAAGGTAAGGATAGGTCAAGACTATTATTTCAAAGTGTTTAATACTATAATTTTCATATTTACAAATTCCCCCCTTTTATTTTAGTATTGAAAATGCTAGAATAAAAGGATAAATATTGTGTAGCTTAGTGTGTGAACACACTTTATCTTTGGGAGAAATCTCTAAGTGTCCAGCTTGTTCCATTCAAGCCTGTAATGAAATATGTAACAATCAATTTTTATATATAATATGAAATTTAAAGTAAATTAAATCAATCTAACAATTATAATTTTGAAAAACAAGGATGGGATACATATGTAAGTAGGCAAACTATGCTTCACTCTGAAGCATTAGAGATTTGGGTGATTATTCCCCAATGGATGATGTCATGTAGATATTATGCCCCAAGGTGAGTGTCACTTGCTAAAACCATAGGTTGGGAAAATAAATGCCCCAACCCTCATATAGATGGATCAATGTTAGGTTGTTGAGTGAAGAAGAAGCTCAACAATGTTACTCATTTAATTAATATTGAACCTCAAGATGGAATAGTGGAGCCCCATACTAGGCTCCTATGAAGACCAAATCAACCACTAAAAATGGACGTATAGATTCAAAATGCTACGTTTGTTACCTTCACTAACAACTTGAAAATAGAAAAAATATAATAGTGTGTGCATAAAAAATGTTCATGCCCCCATAGTAATATAATCAATTTCCCCATTATGATATATAATGCATAAAATATGTATGCCAATCTATCCAATACTTCATATATATTGAAAACTTATCATTTATGTTTCTGTAAAATGTCTACATATGCATTGAATATGCTTCCAAATATGTTTCAATATGTAAATATTTGTCTCATAACCTAAAATAAATTAATAATTTGACCCAATGTAGACCTTCAAAATCATGTAATATGTCCCAAAATATGAATTATCTTTGTATGTGGGCTTTAATCTCTATGACAAGCTCATTAATATGACCCCCTTTTAGGGTGAGGAATGTAACTTGTGAATTACTCATCTCAAATGAAAAGATCTAAATGCATCATGCTATATATAAATATGTAATCATTTTAAAGCATGTGCTAACATGAGGAGAGTATATCATCGAAGCATGATATATCATTAAATCATATATGAAACATGTATTTTAAGCCATGCAAGTGTCATGTCAATAAATATATAGAAATTAGGCATGCAGTAGTAGTCATCACATTTATAAGCATTGAATAGTAACTCATGCGGAAATATGCATGATGTATATCATGGAATCACATACAAATATGAAGATGCATGATATGGATCATGACACCACAATATTTGTATAAAATCCAAGGTTTATCCACACATAATCACACAATATCATGGCCATGACACACACAATAACACTCAATGAACACATAATATCCTGCAAGTCAAGAGCCACACCCTATGGGCAAACAATCCCATACAAGGCAAGAGCCACACATAATAGATAGTCAAGTTTCATGCAAAGAAATAACCACACATAATGGACAAACAAATGTCATACAAGGAAATTTACACACACAATGGGTAGTCAAATGTCACATAATGAAATATCCACACATAATGGATAATCAAATGTCACATAATGCAAGAGCCACACACAATAGACAATAAAATGTCACACAAGGAAATATCCACACATAATGGACAGTCAAATATCACAAAACAAGACAAGGGTCATACAAATAAAGATTCTTGTTGTAACACACTCATTTAAACAATGTCATGCACTAAGAAATAAAATAGCAACAATGAAGCATAGAACATGTTAATCTAGTCTACACCATCAGTTTATGCCAATGTCACAGAATGGAAAAATAACATATTGATGACATGTGGTAATTTAGATAATATAAACATGAGAAAGGCATATGTAAGCAATCAATGTATCTCAACATGATAAAGAAAAGGTCATAGAAATATATAACCTCTAACAATGTGACTGGTAGAATGATATTCTCCCAACATGGCCCATAGGTGTAGTAATGTCTTACATATGTACATCCATGTATCATATTTAACTTGTATGAATTCCATCTCACTCATATATAGTTTGAAATGCATGTATGTAGATAAAACGATATGTAACCTACTAAATATATGATAAATGACAAATAAATCTAGTATGTAATAAAACATGTTAAGGTTAAGTCCTATTTTTTATATTTTGGAATATTTTACTATTTTTTAATATTTTTACACACATATATATAGTCAAATAAGGCCAAGTGGCAAGGCTCTGAAAATAGAAGAATGGAAAGGATCTGCATAATCCTTCACATATTTCAAGATATAGTGTGCACTAAGTGTAATAGCATGGCAATGTGGAGGGTTAGAAGGAAATTAATATGCCCCAACAATGTATTTAAATTGCAACATCATAGCTCAAGAGAGTATGTGGATAGAAGAGTAGGCATGCCCCCAATGGGAAAGAATTAGTGTATGTGCATGTAATATGTCAGGATCCACGCTCCATAAGAGCACACATGATTACCTTTGTATAAGCAACTAAACACAGAATTAAACCAAAATTAACAAGTAACTAGAATTCAGAAATAGCACAGAATATGAGAGACAATACAACCTTGTATTAATACTCATCTAGAAGGAAATACAATGAAGAAGTGCCACACTCTTCCTCCCACACCTCTAGGGCATACAGTTATTCTCCCTCAAGAGTTCACTCTCTCAATTACAGTCCAACAACTCAAACACAGAGTTGTTCCCTCAACCAGTCAGTAACAATACTGCCAGTACCACAATCAACTCAATAATAAAGTTATTGTTTCCACCAGTAAGTGACAATCAACACAACCGTTGTTTCCTACTTCCAATCCACCAAGTACTCAACGTACTCCAAGTAGATCTCCCTGATCTTTCTCCTTGTTATTTTGTAGATCTCCTTTGATCTTGCTGCCACGCAGGTCTCCTTTGACCTTGCACACACACACACCTGCAGATCAACTGACCTTACTTACCATGTAGATCTTACCTGATCTTGCACACCTGCAGATCAAATAATCTTACACACCATGTAGATCTTACCTGATCTTGCACACCTATAGATCAACCTGGTCTTGCAGACCTAGATCTTACAATCGGGAGGTTCCCTTCTTTGATCCCTCAAATTACAATACAACCCATGGGTCTCTTAAACAAACCCCATACAAACAATAATTAGACTTCCTAATTACAATAATTAGAAACGCAGACTCAAGACTTAAATTAGTCTTTTACATGCAAACTAATTGTCTGTCCAAAAATAGACCAGTTCCGGAGACACATGCAAATGCATGCACACACAGGCTGCCGACGTTGATTCGTATCTGACTAATGTCAGCCAACCCCTAACCGATGTCGATTACTACGTACACTAAAGATGATCAATGTCGATTGATCAAACCGACGTCAGTTACTCTGCAACTCAGCAACCTCCTCCATTGTTTGCATCAGTGAAGCTTTTAGCTCCACAACCTAACATAATATGTAGATATAAATGTATTTGATCATGTAATCTCAATTTAGGCCATAATGAGTATAGACAATTAATATACAAGGGTTAAAAAGTGATCTACTATAAAAAATGTGTAGGATGCTACTAGGAAGAATGTATTCACACAGGATAGATGCCACAGATTTTTCATATTAGGATAAACTATAAAAATGAAAGTATCAAGAGAAAAAAAAGTGAAGAGATATAGGAATGATCAACGATATAACATATGTACACATGTATGTCAATACATAATAATAGAGGGATAAACTAATTAACAAAACATCTATAAACTATGTACAATAGATTATGTTTCGACTAGTCAAATATCTCATCAAGGGGTGCTCATATGTATGTTTTGTATTATATATGTCACAATCACCAAGTGTATTTTCATGTTCATATTATAATATAGACATATCCTTCCAATCATGTTTTTAATCTATAGTATGATATGTAAAACCAACCACATCATAGTGTGCAATTGATTTTTTTGATCTTTGTTGATCTTTAATATATTTTTTGTTATTAGTATCATGTACCTCTATTGTGATTGTAGAATAATTATATATTATTTATTGAGCACTATTTGAAGAAATGATTTTTGATTTATTTTCTTACTCTAAAGATGCTTCCTCTCTTAAAATATAATTAGTTTCACATTCATGATTAAATGCAACGTAATTGTGATTCTTACCAAGTGTTTTCCCGATTTCCCTTATCCATGAGCTTATTAATATAACATTTTATGATGCAACATAAGATTGATATTGAATAAAACATTACATGATTTAGGACCAAGAGTTGTATGTAATTTAATGGATCTTATGCATACCTCGGTTAAATTAGCCTTATTGAAGTGTTTGATTTCATACCCGATATATTTGAGAAGTGTCATGCCACACACAATAGTTTCATAAAGACTTGTAATATCGACATTTTTGCATTTCTTACCATCTATGTGAGGATTAAGAATGAAAGGCTCTAGATATGAAAGAGATTTGTAGTTGTCCCCTTTGAAACCAAACTTGTATTATTAATCATATTAAATGCATATTTCTTTTGAACTTTCTTTATATGTACCTTAATCTTAGGCATGATATTTTGTTTAGTAACTTCTTCTTTTTGTAACTTTTATTTTTACAATATTTCCTAGTGCAACTTTTTCTGAAGTAAATTTTCTTTTGCATTTTTTCTTGAAAAAATAATTCTTTTTAAAAATTTACATGATATAACTATTTTTATTGTAAATTTTCTTTTTCTAACCTTTTTATATGTAACCATTCTTTATTTAACCATTCCTTTTGCAATTATTCATGTTCCTTATGAGATGTAACCATAGCTTGAGTAGGTTTCTTGATTATAAAAGGTATACTTGAATCTAGTGGTAATTTTATAATGTATCCAAATTATGGTCACCAGTACCACTAAAGTAATGTATTTTACTTTTTAAATCCCAATAATTATTCCTATGATGTTCATGCATTCTATAATAGACATAATAGTATTTGGATTTATTTAGAGGATGCATAGGAGGTAATGTGATCAACTTGTTCCAAAGCACATCTCTTAAAGTTTCATTTAGAGTCTTATTAATCTTATGTAAGAAAATTTTATTTTTAGTTGTAGATGTATTATATTTTTCAGCCCATACTTTAGATGAAATATTTTGATGCAAAGGGTTCTTTAATGGAGAGGTAAAGATGTAATTTTCACTATTATGCTTAGAAATATTTACATGTTCAATCTTATTCTTAAGTAATGTAACTTTGAGACTTAATTCTTGGTTTTTATTTTGCAACTCCTTAATGATTTAATCATAATAAACCTCGCATCTATAAGGTTTGATTAATAAACATTTTTTTATTAAATTGTCTAGATTTAGCTTGATCATGCATACAAACTCTGTCAAGGGGGTGCACCATACCTCTTTGGATAGTGATTTCAAGACCTATAAAATAAGGTAGGGATGGTAGATATCACAATATTGAGGAGGGAATAAATAAGTTACACATGGAAGTCCTTGAGATTTTACATTTACACATTGTGTGTTACTAAAGAGAGTTAAGAATTATTCATTATTAATTTTAGCTTTAGATTTATTGCACATTAAATTAATCTATTTTATTAAATGATTTTTAAAAACATTACATATTTCAAGAAATTAACATGTAATTATGACAATCATAACTTGAATTATAACATTAAATTATGTATATCCATTATAGCAATTATATAATGCCCACAATAAATAACTGACCACCTAAAGACTATAAGTTAAACCATAAAATAAGGATGTAATTTTCTATAATAGTAAAGTGGGGTTTTGTAAAGTGAAAGAGTGTAAATTAGCAATCACACTTCCCTTGAAACCCATGACCATTGAGCCTATCTCACCTTTGATGCATGAAATATTAAGTAATAATAATATGATATATATATATATATATATAGTACATAATATTATATAATAATATATTATATTTTTATAATAATATAATATTATTTAAAAATAATAATATTATTATTAATATATATAATAATAATATACTATATTAGTGTCCTTATTCCATGTAAATTTAAAGGAATCATTTGACAGTCACATTTCCTTGTGATACCATAGTTTTATATCTCTCAATTACAACACTGTCATTTATTATCAATTTCATGCACCATGTCCACCTTATTTTACTATATATCACATCATTTGATATGCTTGACACGTTAGGATATGATCATATTATGGCATGTTTGTTACTATTAATATAAGAGTAGAAGACCAAGTGGTGGAATGAAATCAATTAGCTTTTTCCCCTACTAATTAAATGGTGGATCATTTTTCCTACAATGTAGAGTTATTAAAATCCCCTCCTGCTACTTAGACTACTTAACCTTCTCTACCTCTGTTGATGCATCCTAGTAGGAATATTCTCCTCCTTCACCATGCTTAGGTAAGCAAGTTGCCAATCCTATTTTTTTATAATTAAAATTATATAAACACTAACTTTTTATTTACTTTGACTAAGGTTCAAGACCATGATGCAATGCTTGCTTGACACAAACATCATATGCCTCATTGGATGTAGTACTTTGTAGACAAAGATAAAATTTGTACTCAACTATAACTATTTTACAATCCATACATCCGCCTCTACATGAAAACTTGTAAATTAATTACTTATTTTTTATAGTATAGTGATAGTAGAGGCTTTAATTTACCATAATGTTAGATGCAAAGTGAAACCATATGAATAAGATTAAAACCATGCAGAAGGTATAAACTTTAATAATTTTAATTATAAACAAATTTAAATCCAAACTAAAATTTAAAATTATGGTCTTTTTTGAAGTTTTTATTTTACTCTTTTTTTTATGTTTAAGCTTGATTGTGCACCATATTTTTTGCCAATAATACATCCCAAGTAGGCATATTTGGGCATGTGTCTAATATTTAAAGATATAAAAAAATATTTAAAAAAGTGGTGATATCTTTGATAACCCTATATATGATAGACATCTAAAGGAGATGTTAGACAAATATTTAGTATGTCCTTGGCAAAGAAAATGCCTCTAACTTAACAAATTACGTTTAAAAAAACTTGTTATTAAAAAGGTTAAATAGTTCTAGTATAGATGATGGTAAAGTATGTTTATCATATCATTCATTAAAATATGAATTCTTATAAGTTGAATAAGGATGATTATTCACACACCTTTTTAATATAATTTTAAAAAAATATAATAAATAGACACATCAATTTGATAATTATGTCACAATTAGTTTATTTTAACCTAATACAACAACGTAATAAAGTAATAGCATTTGCATATTTTATTTTATTATATTAACCATTTTTCTTGATGCTTACTTTACCTACCATAACCTGATATTAACATAATGCTAAGAGTATCAAATTATTTATCCTTACAGCCAAAATAAAAAGAGAGAGAGTAAAAAGAAGAGTAACTACCTCTAATAAATGGGCACATCAATTTGGTGCTTATGTTACAATTAGTTTTTTTTTAACCTAGTGCGATAATATATGGCAAGGGCATTTTAATGATTTATTTAATTACAAGAACTTTTTTGGATTATACTTATGTTTCCAGTGTAGTATCATAAATGACTAATTGATCAATTAAACATCTAGAGAAATATAGGAATAGAGGAATTTTATTTCATTTATGCTTGTGTTTTATGGGAAAGTGGTTTTAAATCAAATTGCAATATAATTTATTCATAAACATATAATTAAGTCTAATCAAATGTAAAATATTAAAATTAGACTTAATTAATATAGAAATTTGAGAGTAATAATTGACATGGAGAGGGTTGAGAGAAGTATCTTAAGCTTCAAGTAATTTAAAAATAGTCATCACAATCATAAAAAAATTAAGTATTGAGAACTTAGAAAATTTAGAGAAACCTAAGCACCTCCATAGAACCATACCCTCCATGTTTATAGTTATCAAAACAGTAGAAAACACATTTATGACAAATAGTAGATTAGAACTTTTTGATTTGATGAATGTGTTAGTCAATCTTAAGCTTATAAAACCTTGCTTAATATTTTTAATCTCATTATTAATCCTTATAAAATTGATCTTATTATTCAAACCCTAATAGGGTAAATAAACCTACAAAGGATAAAGAAAAGGATTTGTTTTGGGGCTTGTGTGCAAGGTCAGTAGGGGTTTTAAGCAACAAATACTTATCATGTCCCTTAATAATATAAAATATCAGTTGTAACATATCAAGAAAAATGCGATTCAACCACGTAGTCCATTATAATAGAAGTTTGTGGCTACAATGAGCTTCAATGCTATAACGTATGCTTTATAATTATTTGATTTCTTCTAAAATATAATAGTAATAAAAACTAGATGCTCTTCAAATTTATTTATATTCTTGGGTGCCTTCTCTATATTCTTGTGTCAATTTCTCATGTCTATTTATTCATTGTTCACAATGCACTAATGTACATTTGTATTTATTGATCTCTTGAATTGAAACTAAGACCTTATTGGTGTACAAGCTGACAACAAATGGGTGGAAAAACTAACAAGATGGATCACAAATTTTTGTGGGACCTTAATAAGCGAAATAGGATCACAACTCCTTAATTTTGCATTGTACATTTATGAGGAAACCACCATAAATAGTTGAGGAAAATTAAGAATGATAAAAGAGAGATAACCAAGGATGGGGACATAACATAAAACAATCAGAATTACCTTTAGAGCCTAATTTGGATCAAAATTGGCACACACACATGTGTACCCTAAAATAATGCAATAATACAACTAATAAATGTCTAGGGTCCATTTTTAGGTGTCTACACTTTGTCAAAAATTTGTCTCTTTGTTTTGTACTTAAAAATGCATATCCAAAGTTGTGTCACTTGTCTTCCTACAACGAACTAAATTTGTTTGACCCTGAGTATCATGGAAAATAATGTTTGGGGGCTTTCATTAGGGTTCATGTTGTTAGTATGAACTAAATATCCCTCTAATAGCTAAACCCCTTAAATTTTGATAAACATGTTAATTAAAAAAAAATATTTATATAAATAACTCTAATACATACAAGTAAAATTGCTTCATAATAGAATGTTAGCTCAAATAATGATAAGTGCTATAATAATTACCACCTTGATTAAACAAATTTTAAAACTTGTATATTTATAGGTGACTTTGAATTCAAATCGAATAATATTGGTGCCCACATTGACTTCCAATGACTATGACCTACAAAGGGGGATAGTGGGAGATGTGTGCTCCCAACTTAAGGACCTAAATAATATGTTAAGGTCGGGATAAAATAGGAGACAAGGATTTTAGAAAGCTTGAGGTCAAGAGGAAAAATATTAACCAATTTTGTCCAATTTACCCATACATAGATTAATACATCAACATTCATAAAATAAAAATAAATAAATACCAAATAACCTTTTTAACATGTCTACACCTACATAATCTAAAAAATGCGCTAAAAGTAACTTAATATAAAAAATTATACATTAGGAATTGTTGAATAAATATAATTGTATAAGATAGAAATACATATAATATTTTATATTTTAGTGATCTTTATTTCTCATGTCACTTCTCTTTTAAGTTATTTCATATTATTTTAGATTAATTTTCTAAATAAGCAAAAAAAACTTTCAAATGTTTCAATTGTCTAAGATGTGTCTAACTTAAATAAATCTAAATACTATAACAAAGTATGATTAAACTTTTATAATTTAATATTTATGGAAAGTACTAAGAAGATTATGGTACTTAGCTTGTTATTAATTTTTTCTTGGTTGGAGAATGTGTGTTGGTGGCATATAATACTAATAATGGATCTGGAATCGTTTCACTCTAGAAACTTACTATTTGGACCTTATTAGATGAGTCCATCACAAACTAGACACCACTGCCAAATTAAGGTGTCTAAAGCCAAAACAAAGTGTCCTAAAAATATGTCCCCTATTGTTTTGGCATTGATTTCTACACCCACTTGTAAACCATCTTCTTGTGCAATATTAGAAGCTCATTATGTGCATAAGTCCAAAAAACCTGTCTCCTTCACTCCAAAATACTATCTCCACTTTTGGAACTACATTTAGGCCTCTGGGGGGGGCAATAAATATGTGTTGAGATGATCCCAACACCCCTTACTGAGTGGCTAAGTGATACCTACATCTTCAAAACTCGAAAGAGGGATCAAACTGCATGTAGTTCTCCTAGTTATGTGTATGTGTGCTTTGGTGGTCCTTTAGTATGGATGCAACTTATTATCTAGATTTCAGCACTTGATAATATAAAGTTTGGCTTAGGCGATTCATACTTGGCTAAGGTATGTTCCTTGTGAATGATTTTTGATTTAGGATATTTATGGCAATCCTTCTCAATGTGTAAGTGATAGAATAGGCTTTCTTAATACTTGCTTCATAGCTGCTAGCTAGGGAATAGGATTAGATGTAAAATGAATAAATAGATGACTCTTTGGGTAAATTCTAACACCACTAACATGTAGAGCATATGAACTGGTCCATAAAGATGATTTCAATTTGTAAAATGATTGTTTCTTGACATGCAGACAAGTTTTACAAAGGTGGAAGAATTTTAAAATATATAGTCATTTGAATATGACTGAAGGTGTTTAGAAAGATAAAAACAAGGATTTGATCATCAAGAGATAATCTAATTAAAATACTAAGTATATTAGGCACATGCTATGGAATTCCTATAAGTGACTAATAGAAAATTAGAAAATTTAGGTCTATAGAAGGTAAGTGGATAGGAGAGAAGAGTGTCTAAGAGAAATATGTGCTAGCACGAGTCATTTAAGGTAAAGATAGGTCAAGACTACTACTTCCAACTATTTAATACCAAAATTTTAGTATTTACAAATCCCCCCCCCGCCCTTTTATTTTAGTATTGAAAATGCTAGAGTAAAAGGATAAAAATTGTGTTAGTGTGTAAACACACTTTAACTTTGGGAGAAAGATCCAAGTGTCTATCTTGTTCCATGAAAACCTATAATGAAATATGCAACAATAAATTTTTATATCTAATATGAAATTTAAAGTAAATTAGATCAATGAAACAATTAAAATTTTGAAAAGCAAGGATGGAATACATGTTTAATTAGGCGAAGTATGCTTCCCTCTGAAGCATTGGAGATTTGGGTGATTATTCCCTAATGGATGATGTCATGTAGTTATTATGCCCCAAGGTGAGTGCCACTTTTCAAAACTATGGATTGGGAAAATAAATGCCCCAACCCTCATATAGATGGAGCAGTGTTAGGTTGTTGAGTGAATTATAAGCTCAACAACACTACTCATTTAACTGATCTTAAACCTCAAGATGGAATAGTGGAGCCCCATACTATTCTCTTATGAAGACCAAATAAACTAATACAAATGGACTTATACATTAAAAATTTTACCTTTGTTACCTTTAATAATAACTTGAAAATTAAAAAATTATAATACTGTGTGCATGAACAACGTTCATGCAATATAATCTGATCAATTTCCTCATTATGATATAGAATTCCATAAAATATATATGTCAGTATGTCCCATACTCCATATATATTGAAAATATATCACTTGTGTTTCTATAAAATGTTTGTTAAATGTCTACATATGCATTGCATATGCCCCCAAATATGTTTTAATATGTAAATATTTGTCTCCTAACGTAAAATGAATTAATAATCCGACCCAATCTTAACCTTTAAAATCATGTGATTTGTCCCAAAATATGAATTATATTTATATGTGTGATTCAATCTATATGACAAGCTCACTAATATGACCTCATTTTGAGGTGAGGAATTTAGCTTGCTAATTACTCATCTCAAATGAAAAGAGCTAAATGCACCATGTTATATATAAATATGTGAGCATTTAAAAGCATGTGTTAACATGAGGAGAGTATGTCATCATAGCAAGATATATCATTAAATCATATATGAAACATGTATTTTAAGGCATACAAGTGTCACGTCAAGATACATATATAAACTAGGCATGAAGTAGTAGTCATCACATTTATAAGCATTTAAATAGTAACTCAGGCAAAAATATGCATGATGTGTATCATGGAATCACACACAAATAGGAAGATGTGTGATATGGATCATGAAACCACAAGCTTAGTTTAAAAACTTAGATGTATCCACACATAATCACACAGTGTCATAGCCATGACACACGTAATAACACTCAATGAACATACAATATGCTGCAAGTCAAAAGCCACACCCCATGAGCAAACAATGTCATACAAGGCAAGAGCCACACACAATAGGTAGTCAAGTGTCACACAAGGAAATATCTGCACATAATAGATAATTAAATGTCATACAAGGCAAGTTCCATACATAATTGGAAGTCTAATGTCACATAATGAAAGAGCCACACACAATGGATAATCAAATGTCATATAATGCAAGAGTCACACACAATGGACAATCAAATGTCATAGAAGGAAATATATGCACATAATGGATAGTTAAATATCACACAATAAGGCAAGGGCCATAAAAAAAAATCATGTCGTAAAACACACATTAAAAAAATGTCATAGACTAATAAATAAAATAACAATAATGAAGCATAGAACACGTCAAACTAGTTTACACCATTAATATATGTCAATATCACAGCATGGAAAAATAACATATTCAATAAATGTGGTACTTAGAGAATATAAACAAGAGCAAGGCATATGTAAGCAATCAATGTAGCTCAACATAATAAATGGAAGGGTCATAAAAAGATATAACCTACAACAATGTGACCTATAGAAGGAGATTCCCCCAACCTTGCCATGGCCCATAAGTGTAGGAATGTCTTGTATGTGTACCTCCATGTATCATATTTAACCTATATGACCTGCATTTCACTCATATATATTGTGAAATGCATGTGTGTAGGGAAAAATATATGTAGCCTACCAAATATATGATAAATGATAAATAAATCTAGTAACTAACAAAAAATGTTAAGATTAGGTCCTATTTTTTATATTTTTAAATATTTTATTATTTTTTAATATTTTTACATGCATCTATATAGTCAAGCAAAGCCAAGTGGCAAGGCTCTAAAAATCAAATAATGGAAAGGATATGAATAATCCTTCACATATGTTAAGGCATAGTGTGCACAAAGTGTAATAACATGGAAATGTGGAGGATTAGAAGGAAATCAATATGCCTTCATTGTGTATTTGAATTTAAACGTCATAGCTCAAGAGAATACGTGGATATAAGAGTAGGCATGCCCCTAATGGGAAAGAATAAGTGTATGCTCATATAATATGTAGATATAAATGTATATGATCATGTAATCTCAATATAGGCCATAATGAGTATATACAAGCAATATACAAGCGTGAATAAGTAATATGTCATAAACAAATGTGTGTGATGCTACTAGGAAGAATGTATTCACATAGGATAGATTCCATAGATTTTTTTGGATCAGGACAAATAATAAAAATGAGAGTATCAAGAGAAAACAAAGTGAAGATATATAGGAATGATCAATGATATAGCATATGTACACATGTATGTCTAGATAGATTAATATATGGAGAAACCAATTAAGAAAACATCTAGAAACTATGTACAATAGATTATGTTTCTTCCAGTCAAAGATCTCATCAAATGGTGCTCATATGTATGTTTTTTATTATACATGTCACAATCACCAAGTGTATTTCCATGTTCATATTATAATATAGACATATTGTTCCAATCATTTTATGTTTATGTACTATGATATGTAAAACCAACCACGCCATATTATGGAACTAATTTTTCTGATCTTTATTGCTCTTCAATATGTTCTTTGTTATTAGTATCATGTACCTTTATTGTGATCATATAAGAATTATATGTTATTTATTGAGAACTAGTTAAAGAGATGATTTTCACTTTCTTTTTTTATTTTTGAGATGTTTCATCTCTTGAAATATAATTAGTTTCACATTCACAATCAAATTCAATGTAGTCATGATTCTTACCAAGTGTTTCCCCCATTTCCATTATCCATGAGCTTATTAATATATCATTGTATTGATGCAATGTAGGATTAATATCGAATAAAACATTACATGATTTAGGACCAAGAGCTGTATTAACCTTAGTTAAATTAGCCTTGTTGAAGTGTTGATTTCATACCTAATAGATTTGAGAAGTGTCGTGCTACACACATTAGTTTCATAAATACTTGTAATATCGACATTGTTGAATTTCTTGCCATCTATGAGAGGGTTAAGAATGAAAGGCTCTATATATGAGAAGAGATTTATAGTTGTCCCATTTGAAACCACACTTGTATTATTAATCATATTAAATGTATATTTATTTTAAACTTCCTTCTTATGCACCTCAATCTTAGGCATGATATTTTGTTTAGACACTTCTATTTTTATAACATTTATTTTTACAATTTTTCCTGATGCAACTTTTTTGAATTAACTTTTCTTTTGAACTTTTTCTAGAAAAAATTTGTTCCTTTTACAAAGTTACATGATATAACTTTTCTTATTGTAATTTTTTTTGTTTTAACATTTTTTTAATGTAATCTTTATTTATTTATCTATTCCTTTTACAATTGTTCATGTGGCTTATGAGATGTAACCATAGTTTGAGTAGGTTTCTTTATTATAAAATGTGTACTTGAATCTAGTGGCACTTTTATAGTGTATCTAATTTATGGTCACCATTAACACTAAAATATTGTATTCTACTTTTTAAATTCTAACACTTATTTATATGATGTTCATGCATTCTATAATAGGCATAAAAGTATTTGAATTTATTTAGAGGACACATAGGAGGTAATGTGATCAAGTTTTTCTGAAGCATATCTTTGAGAGTTTCACTTTGAGTCTTATTAATCATATTACAAAAAATTGTAGATGCATTCTATTTTTGAACCCATGCTTGAGATGAAATATTTTGAGGCACAAGGTTATTTAATGGAAAGGCAAAGGTATAATTTACACTATTATGCTCAGAATTACTTACATGTTAAATATTATTCTTAAGTGATGTAACTTTGAGACTCAAGTCTTGGTTCTTATTTTGTAGCTCCTTCATGAATTTGATCATAATAATCATCTCATATATAATGTTTGATTATTAAATCATGTTTTTATTAAATTGTGTAGATTTAGCTTGAACATTACAAACCCTGGGCACTTCTAATTTGATATGAATACAAATTCCATCAAGGGGATGCACCATACCTATTTGGATAGTGATTTCATAGACCTCTGTAATAGGGGAGGGATGGTAGATATCACAATATTAAAGAGGCAGGAAAAGAGTAACAAATGGAAGTCCTTGAGATTTAACATTTATACATTGTGTGTTACTAAGGAGAGTTAAGAATTTTTCATTTTTAATTTCAACCTTAGATTTATTACACGTTAAAATAATCTATTTTATTACATGATTTTTAAAAATGTTACATATTTCAAGAAAACATGTAAATATGCAAATCATAGCTTGAATTATAATAAATAAAGTATGTATATCCATTATAGCCATTGCACAATACCCACAATAAATAACTAACCACCCAAAGATAATCATGAGGAATTTTAGGGAAAAAATAGTTTTTTAATTAAATATTAGTAGATAAATGTAAGCCAAAAATTATTTTCAAAATAGATGTATCCTTTTCCTTCTAATCTTGATTTACTAAAACTATTAGAATCCTAATTATGGAAACTTCATATAAAATTATAATGAATAAATATGGGTTTATAACCCAATCAATATGCCTAACAAAAACATTTAAACAGTTTAAAAATTAGGAGGACAAGCCACAAGCCTAAGAGAAGAAGCCCTAATATCAAAATGAATGTGAAACTATAATAAAAAAATAGAAGTTTTAGACTTATGTGTATGATGAGAGGAACTTAGAAATTAGGTTTAAAATCATAATGCATAAATATGAAACCCTATAAATAAGGATGAAATTATAAGGAAAAACCTAGAGTTTGGCACACTTAAGATAAGGATCAATTTCACCAATATGTTTTTCCTTATTTTGGATTAATTGTCTAAACAAGCATAATTTTTTTAAATATTTTGATTATCTAAGATGTGTCTAAACTAAGCAAATATAAATGCTACATCAAAGTATGATTGAAATATTAAAATTTAAGAGGATTATGCTACTTATATTTTTACTGATATGTCTTCGTCTGAGACTATGTTCATGTGGTTGAAAAGGCAAAAAATGGATCTAAAGTTATCCAATTCTAAAAACTAATTGTTTGGACCTACTTGGATGATTCCATTAGAAACTAGGCATTGACACTAGATGAAAGCATATAATGCTTGATAAAATTGTCTTAAAAACATGTTCCCTATTATTTTTACATAGGTTATTGTGCTTTTTTGTAAACCATATTTTTGTATGAAATCAAAATTTTGTTGTGTGTGTAAGTCTTGAAAACATATCGTATTCACTTTGAAACCCTAGCTCCATTTTCAACATTAGGTTTAGTCCTATAAAAGGGTAATAAATCTTGGTTACACTAACCCCAACCACCCCTCAATGAATGTTTCAGTGTTGTGTATGTCTCCAATACTTTAGAGAGGGATTTATTTAACCTTGATTTAGATAAGAGACTATCCTACTTGGGTAGATAGGGTTAAGGATATAGAAATAATAACTCACAAGGATGAATATCATATCTATATTAGGCCAGTTAATATGCTAAACTTAGATGTATTATATGCTAAAGTTATAATACTGAGATAGGCTATTAATGGAAAGTATAGATATGTTAGATATATAAATCACATAAAATAAATTACTTAGCTATTTTTTATGCTAATACAATATTGGATATTGTACAAGCAATAATAAAGTAGGAAGATAGTTATGTATTAGTCATTAGATTTTAGATTTGGTGCCTCTTGCTCTCTAGACACTTGTGTCAACCTAGGATAGTTGCATCAATATTAGTGTATGGGTTTGACACTAATGTCCTATATGTAATATGTGCTCAAATAGGTTGTGACCACGTAGATGCTTTTGGGTTTATCTTTTCCTTCACTCTAGTGCATTCAAATCTGGGTTATGGACTATCATTCTTGGTAAAATGTCAAAACCTTATATTTTTATCTTCAATGTGACCTTGGAGGAAAATGGGTTAGTGGGCACATGGTGTCAATCTAAACCACATTGACCCCATTATCAAATAGAACTACCTATATATAAAATACTCTATAAGAGTACCTTAGACTCGTATAGTTCTCCCCTACATGTTGGCTTGTGTGTGAATCATGCAATGTGTAAAGCAAGTACAAAAATGACTTAGTTTGTAACTTGGAAAATATGGCCTTATGATTGATCCTTAGGTATTTCATACCTGTAGATAGATTTTTCCTTTTACTAATATTAGAAGAGGGAAGAATAATAAATCTTTTGGTATCTTGAGTGATTCTTGAATGTTCTTTTGGTCTGATAACTAGGTATTGTAAGTGGTGAATGGATGAGGGTTGATATTATATTTATAACAATATTCTCAAGAGATAATGTATATTAAATTTGACCATTATAATATGTTTCATTTGAAAATTGGATGACTTTAGGGCACTAGACACTTACATCAAACCAAGATAGTAAGACACTATTGTTTGAACAAGATGTTAGTGTCTAGGGAGAAGGAGAGTGGACATAGGCTTAGAACTTATATAAGTATAAATGTTGACCATTTTGGCCCTACAGGCCAAAATCAATCTCCTTCCTTCCCTACCACTCTAAACCCTCAGTCTAGTCATGTACCCACCTTCTGCAAAATCCCCTTTTTTTCTTTGCAATAAGCCCTGTTCTTATAGAACATTAAAAAATCTAAGGCCCTACAGGTTTCAGTTTAGTATGGAACTTTTCACTTTGTGCAAATGCCTTAAACAAATTTTTGGCAAGGGGACAGGCTAGTAGGAATATGAGTCTCTTACAAAGCTCCTAAGGGCAAATACCCTTGCAAAGGGTAGGCAGGTGCCGAATGGGGTTGTTTCATGGGGTTTAAGTGCCTTGTGGAGGGCAAGGGACCCTTACAGAGGGATAAAAAGACAAGGCAAAAAGGGTGAGTTTTCCTTCAGAAAAGCCAAGGCAAAGATAGAAGAAAAAGCAAAGGCTGAATTTCTTTGGACAAAATGTTCGAAGAAATTCCTTCAGACATTTTGTCCAAAGAAATCCTTTCGAAAGAAAATCCCATGGAAAAAATACAAGGCAAAACCTTCGGACAAAAGTATGAAGGAATTCACTTGAAAGAAAGGGCCGAACATTGAAGGGAACATTTCCTTCAAATAAAATATTCGTAGGAATTAGGGGGCCAAGGCCATCCGAAAGATCTCGAAGGGCAGGTACCCTTGTGGGGGACTCTCGGTGACCGTGAAAGGGACCTTTCTCAAGGCTCGAAGGGATACCTTCCCTTTGGGAGGGTTAAAGGACAAAGGCCCAGACAAAGATAGAAAACCCTTCAAAAATAAATCTATGAAGAAATTCATAAGGCAAATCCTTCGAACATTTTATTTGAATGAATTCCTTTAGACATTTTATCTGAAAGAATTTATTTGTAAGAAAGCTCGATCAAAGGAACACAGAGCAAAGGAAATCCAAAGGAAAAGAAAATCAAAGGAAAAGAAAGCTCAAGTAATTTCCAAGGGGGGTGATAGGATTGAAGACATCAAAATTGAACATCGCAAACTAGTTGTTGGAATCCAAGTGTCAAATGGCATCCCTGCAAACACCAAATTTAGGGCAACATAATAGCTGTTGATCTTCAAATGCTTGAGCGCAAACTTGAGGAAATTCAATGGGGTTAAGGCTAAAGGGAAGAGACCACTGAGAAAGGATCCAAAAGGCCAAGAAAAGACAAAAGAGACAACAAAAGACAAAGCCAGGAGAAGACAAAGCTAGAAAAGGACAAAGTCAAGAGCGAACTTAGCAACCTGCTGATAAAAGAGCCCAAAGAGCCAGCAAAGGATGATAAGATAGCCTCAAGAGCTCAAATTCAAGGAAAAGGCAAAGCCAAGAAGATAAAAAATATGAGATATGGACAAAATAGCCCAGGTGGCAAAAGGAAGGTGAGTTATTCCTGCAGTTGAAATAGTCACCGCCAAGTGGTCATCAAGGAGCACGAACAGTGAACGGCATGACCTATTTTTTCCTCATTTTGCATTAATGTTCAGACAACCACGTGAATTTATTGAGGAAGGGGTATTTTTTGTAGACAAACAACATGTCCCATGTTTTCATAGATGACGTTTAATATATTTTAAATGCCTAAAGTCAAAATTGGAGCTGACACAACATTCTCTTTTAGCAGCTTTCTCTTCACAATGCTCTCAACGCACATGGGCCACTTGTAAAAGGGCACCAAAGTCTTTTCCAAAAGGGGCGTCATTGCTTTTTCTCTCTCTATATATATATATTATAAAACTCTCATTTTGAGAAGGGATCTCTCATTTTTTAAGGTGAAGCCCTGCCATTTTTTTACCTTGAATCAATAGAATACGCATTTTTACCTCTATTTGGTTAGATATATCTATGAGTGTGCCTGAGTATTAACTTTGTGTTTAGTCATTTTTCCATGATGCTTTCACAATCTTGATACCAACACACCTGTTATAGACCAAGCACCACTCCTGTAGGTAGAAAAACATATATGTATTTGGAGCACAAAAATAAGAGAGGGTTACCGAATAGTGTGTTTTCCTACAGCGCCCATGGTAAGTTTATCTTCTATGTGTCTTCATTAAGCCTTTCTATTAAGTTCCCTATAGTTCAATCTTCCCAAAAAATAAATTGTATGTATGTCCTCTTCTGATATAAAGTGTGAGTCAATGAGTAGATCAAAAATTCTGGTGCATCATCGTATTAGCTCAGGTTCTATTTAGGTTCTATTTTTAGTAATCCTTCTCTCTTTTCAACCCCCCATTATATATATGTATTAGCAATAATACTGGAATAACTCAGAGATGCATCAAAAGGAGCTAACCCTTATCTAGAGATTATCCCCTCAATTTTACCAGACCCATAGGCAAGAGGGGAGTCTCCATTGTGCCACGTGGAAGATAGGAGCTTAGCCTCTTGTCAAGGGTGCAATCCACAGTGTAAAAAATAAGATAAGTACATTTGAATCATTCTATGCAAGATGGGATGTATGTGTCAGTAGTATAAGGCTAGTCAGACTAAGAGATAGGCCATGGGGCACAATATAGAGCATATGTGAGGTTTGAAAAAGTAAGGCATGTGTAGAACTAAGAAGAACAACCAAAGTCATGAATTTGCTAATTGTACAAGACTAATGTGCTATATAATCACAAAATATCATCTACATTCACCCCTCCATTTAATCTAGTAATGAAAATTCTAGTGTAAAGGAAAGGAATGAGTACATGGGTGTGTATACACACCTTATCTTTGCTTAAGTTGAATTTGATTACTTTTTTAGAATTGGGTTTGAGTGATTTTTTGGTGATTGACTTGTAACAAAGAGCATGTTATAGTGTATAATCACTACATATAATCTGGGTCAAAAAAACTTGAAATAGATTTAAATTGAAAGAGCAAGGTTTATGAGTACACCTGTGTGTCGATGTAACCAACTTACCTATTGATAAGTTATTTTTGAAAAATATGTATCATTATAAGGTTTTAAAACTAATATATATATATATATATATATATATATATATATATATATATATATATATATATATATATATATATATATATAACTTTTTTAAAGTGCATATATCCAAGGAGATAGAGAGAAAGAGAGATTTGAAGGCACATGCCCCCAACTTTAGACCAAAAGTGAGTTACCACTTGGTAGTTGAGATTATCTCAACTATTCAACCTAATAATACTTTTAACTTGATGATTTCATATGATCAAGTCTAAACTAAAAACTTGGTGATATCGAGTGATTTAATCACCCCAACAATACCAAAAGGTGAACCAATACTATAGTGTATTGGCTCACTAAAGTTTGTAAAAGTTCGTTAGGTATCAATACATGCAATAAATTTGAAATCTAAATTTTATTTATATTTTAAAATATTAGGCACATGTTGCATAGCATATGCACCTTAGATTTTTCTCATGTTGAAACTATGTGTAACAATGGTACCATGTATAGAATTCTGCCACAAACATGTATCAAAATCATATAATTGTGTACTTTGGCCAATTCAAAAAATTATGTGTAGAGGACATGCTTCCAAATCATTACCCCATTATATATGGATAAATATGAGACTAATATAAGTACCAATATGAAGGACATGTTTCCAAAACATGCCCCCATTGTAAACTAGAAATGTTGAAAATTGAGTAGGTGTGGAGAACATGCTTCTAAAGCGTGCCCCCATCGAATATATGAATTATAAGTACCATACTAAATGAATGTGGAGAAAATTATTCCCAAGTATGCCCATACTAAATTTGAGACTCTAAATGTGTGAAATACATGTCATCATGACATCCCCACTAAATCTAAAGGCTAGTGTAAATACCATATATTGCATGATTGTGGAGAACATGCTTCCCAAGCATGCCCCCATTTTAATTAGGAAAGTGTGAAAAATGTGGAATCCATGTCACCAGGACATTCCCTCGCTAATATCCCCCCATTTGAGTTGAGCTAAAAATAATAACTAATAGTTAGTTCACCTCTAAAGGGTAAGATAATTGTAAATCTACAAATGCAACCATGTAGCACATAGAAGGAAATATGTCTAGGTAGATGTAATATTAAAGCACATAGAACCAATGTGATCACATGTAAGCCTAATATGTATGATAAATATCATGGAAATGTCTAGATAGAAACATTACAAGATCAACAAATAAACAAGCATACACACAAGAGCACTCAAAATCAATTCAGAAGGCAATGGTCCAACAAGACCACAAACAAGGGGCATGTTCAAATTTCATGAAATTAAATGGGCATGACTTAGTTAAATGTCCACAAAATCAAGGAATTACATATTCAAATGTCTAAGAATTTAATGACATATTCAAATATCCAATAAGGAAATCATTAGCACAGGGGCTGCATATAGTGGAGCATATTCAAATGCTCAAAAAATTAAGACAATAGCAAGGCAAAACACTCAAGGAATTATGTAAATGAAAATCATAAGCAACCAGCATAAACATGTCATAGTGGCCCATGGATCGAAAGCATTCTAGAAAAAAAAACCTCAAGTACATATCACATCAAGTACCCTATATAATGTATAACCTTGGATAATAGGCATGTGTAAGTATATATGTAAGCTCAAACATGATAGTGTAGAGTGATCATTGAATCACATAACCTATGTATATCAAGATCATAAAAGATGGATCCCCCCAACATTCTAATGACATGAGTATATATAAGTCTTAAAACCATAAGTGTATCATATATCTGTGTATGCCTTTGTATGCATATGTAGGATTAAATGATATGCTAGTCCTCAACATGGAATTAACATATAGATTGCAAGGAACCAATATAACATGTAAGTGCCAAAACTATTTTTGGATTTTTAAATTTTTTTTGATTTTTTTAGTATTTTATAGAAGACATAAGATCATCCTATGATCTAATACAAAGGATGATCATAGGTATCTCCCCACTCATAACCTGGTGTAAGAAACCATTGGTACTGCCAAGGAGCATGTATAGGTGTAATATTTATCATTATAGTATTTGTGATTCTCGACATGTGTATAATGAGACTTCAGGGTCATGAAGTACCAATAAAAGGAATAGGGGTTATTAGAACCCATCTCTATATATTATTTGGTTTCTTTGGAATAACAATAGTAGGAACATGTTTAGGTGCTATAGATATCTTAATATGATGCATAGAAGAAGAGGATTCATTGGAACCCACTGTTTGTCTCTAATTTAAAGGTCTCTCAAGTACTAGCCACCTAGTAAAGGGGATTACTTATTGCTTACAATGTTATGATGTATTAGCCTCAACAATATTGATGATTAACTACCTAGGTATGAATTTCTCTTATTCAAGATGATGCTCATATGGAATACCATAAACTTTAATTACTTGATTGGTCTGAATGTATTTAATACACCTGTGCACTATAGAAGGTACTATTTGAAGAGTGTATCCAAGGTCTCCCAAAAACATGTGAAAGACACCTATATAAGTTAAATCTGATAAATTAGTAACCACATGCCTAGGATTGACTTGTAAAGGTAGATCAATATTACCAAGAACCTTTTGGGAGGTCCCATCAAATGGTCTGAGTGATCTAATAAAAGGTGTAAATCATGATGAGTATAACCCAAATGCCTAAGTAATGTCATGGTGTAAACATTTTCACTTACACCATTATCAATCATAACACTCTATATGGAGTGTTCATCAAGGTATGCTTGAATGAATAGATAATGAAGATCAAATTGATCATCCTTAATTTCATTGTCATCAAAGGAAATGGTAGGTTTGTTAACCATAGGAGGTATATATCTCGTGTAAGTACTAATAACCCCATTTAGTAGGTATCCATAATATGATGGAGGAGGATGTTCATTTTATTCCATTTGAACTTCTAGTTCTTTTTTGGAATGGTCTTGCATATGATTACTAAATATTTTCTATTTATGGTGATCACTAGATTGTCATCTAGATTCCTTTGGAGGATCATCAAATGTAATTTATTGGTCATTGATGAGGTCTTGGATCTTATGCTTCAAGGTAAAACATCTATTCTTAGAATGCATAAGGCCTTGGTGATAATCATAATAAGCATTTGAATCATATCCTTTGGGTAAAGGTCTATTTACATCAACCTTTATAGGAGTAGGGAGAGATATAATATGACACTCTCAAAACTACAAGAACAATGAAGCAAGAGGCTCAAGTAAATGTTTAAACTTTCTCCTTGGTGCATTAGATAGGACAAAACCTATTAGGTTGTGGTGAAATTGTGTTAACCATGGTGGTTGTTTCTTTTTAGGCTCAGGAGGTTTTACCCTATAATTTAGGTTAATTATAATTTTTTTACTAGATGTAAATGTAACTAATGTGTTTGTTACATACTTGAGCTTATTCAATGACATAAGCTTCATTTCACAGTCTCCTAAAACATGGAATAAGCCATCGAAAGATTGAAACTTTTTTTAAATAATGGAATTATGTAAAGCAACAAGCAAACTTTTCTTGAATATGTCTTGAAACTCTTTGTTTGTCATAAGATTGGTCATTTTGGATAGCATTTTCTTATATCTTAAGACATTCATTGACTAGTTCATTGGTTCCATGTTTGATTTTTGAAATTTAAGCATAAGAAACATTTTCAATAATGTTAATAGAAAATTATGCCAAAAAATAATCTACAAGAGGTTTGAATGTTTTCATGGATTGGAAAGATAAGTCATAAAACCAACTCAAAGCATAGTCCTTAAGGCTCCTTGGAAATAGTTTGGTAAAAAATTTATCATTTGAAACATAATCAAGGCATGTTGCATAGAATGTTTGAACATGTTATTCAATATCACCCTTGCCATCATAAAATGTGAACTTAGGTGTAATAAATCCATTTTGCAAAGGGTGCAAATAAATCTCAAGTGTAAGAGGGTTATTCAATACATCTTATGAATCGATAGCATGTGAAGAATTTAAATCCTTTCATTCAATGTTTGTAACCTTATCCTGCAAGGTCTTTACGACTTGAAGGAGTGATTAAACTATAGGCCCATTAGGATTTTTATTAGTAATTTGAGTAGTCACCATAGGGGCTAGAAACATGTTTTGAGTAGTAATGGGCATTGAAACTAGTATTTATGTTGAAACAATACGTAAGTTCCTAATAGATGTATCAATAATAGTTTCAGGGAATAAAGGTTAGAACATATAATCTATGCCCACATTAGATGTATTGAGTTTTAGTGTGGGATAAGTTATAGTACCTTCTACGGATTCACTATTTATAGGTGAGGTAGCATTTATTTTATCTTGTTTGTTTCTTTCATATCTTATAACATATAAAAATGCATATATTAAGCCCTTGTTGTTATTGAGATGAGTAATCAATGCTTATTAATCTTCCATTTGGAATTAGGTTTTTATACCAACATTTTCCATTGCTTCACAAATGAAAAAAAAATTACTATACACCAATCAAAAATATCAAAAAACCCTTAGTGACCTAAGGTTTAATGTTCAAAGTTTGAGATCACCAAATTTTTTACCCTAATTTGGATAAGAGGCTATCCTACTTGGGTATATAGGGTTAAGGATATAGAAATTATAGGGCACAAAGGTGAATATCATATCTATAGCAGGCCAATTAATGTGTTAAACTTAGATATACCCTATACCAAATTTATAATGCTAAGATAGGATTTTGATGGAACGTATAGCTATGCTAGATATATAAATGACATAAAAGAAAGTACTTAGTTATTGTTTATGCTAATTAGTGTTAGATTTGGCATAGGTGAGAAGTAGGTAAGAAGATACTTCTAGTTCTGGTGTCTCTGGCTCTTTGGACACTTGCATCAACCTAGGATAGTTATGTCATCACAAGTGTCTAAGTTTGATGCTAATGTCATGTATGGAATATGCACTCAAACAACATGTGACTACCTAGATGATTCTAGGTTTAGATTCACTTTTGCTCTGGTGTATTCAAATCTAGGTCATGGACTATTACTCCTAGTGAAATGGAAAAAACCTAGATTTTTATCTTCAATGTGGCCTTGGGGGGAAATGGATTAGTGGGGACATAATGTCAAGCTGACCCATAATGACCCCATTATGAAAGGGTGTTGCCTACATATCCTATGCTCTAGAAGAAAGCCTCAAACTCATGTAGTTATCCCATATATGTTGGCTTGTGTGTGAATCATGTAATGTGTAAAGTAAGTACAATAGTGACCTAACTTGTGACTTGGTAAATATGACCTTATGACTATTGATTTAGTACTTTAGACCTATAACTGGGCTATTGATTTGACTGATATCATAATAGGGTAGAATAAAAAAGCTTTTGGTAACTTGAATGCTTCTTGAGTGCTATTTTGGTTTGATTGTTAGGTTTTGTAGGTGATGAATAAATGAGGGTTGATATTATATTTATAATAATCCTATCAGGAGATAACTTGCATTAAATCACTTAGGCCGATCATTGTAATACAATTCATTTGAAAATTGGATGGCTTTAAGGTATTGTAGACTTACATTGGGATAGGATAGCAACATCGATGCTACTATCTGACCCAAATGTTAGTGTCTAGGGAGAAGGATAGAAGGCATATGCTTAAAAATTGTAGAGTTATAAGATACATATATTTTAAGAATCCTAGGAAATATGGAATGTCTATGTCATCAATATAAGGCTATTCGGACTAAGAGATAAGCTAAGGGGCATAAGATAGAGCATATTCAAAGTTTGAAGGCATGTGTAGAACTAAGAATAACATCCATGGTCATGATTTTTCCAAGTGTACAAGACTAAGGTACTATGTAATCATAAAATATTATCTACATGATCAAACTACACATAGTTATCCTAGTTAAGTGTATGTGTGCAATAGTTAACTTGTAGTATGGATGCAACCCATGATATAGCTTTTAAAATGTGATAATGGAAAACTTGACTTGGCTTAGTTATTTTATACTTGGATGGGACTTGTTCCTTGTGACTGATTTCTAATTTGGGAGATTTAGGATAGTCCTTCTTAATGTGTAATTTATATAATAGGCTTTCTTAGAACTTTCTTAATAGATGTTATTGCAGGAATATAATTAGACCTATCATGTATAAATAAATGATTCTTTCGGTAACTTCTCATGCCACCAACATGTAGAACATATGGGTCCACCCATAAAGATGATTTAAATTTAGGCAATGATTATTGCTTAGCACACACCAGAGATGAACAAATTTAAAAATCTATAAACATCTGAGTATGACTAGAATTGTCCATAACTCATATGATGTTCATGAGCCATTACAATGAGGATATTAAGTAGATTAGGCACAAACTAAATAATTATTGTAGGTGACTGATAGTAAATTGATAAGGATAGGTCCGCAGAAGGTGAGTGGATAAGAGATAAGGGGTGTGTAAGAGACCTATGTGTACATACAAGTCATGTAAGGTAAGGATATATAACTATTGACATTTTCAAATGTCTATTACTAGATTTTAATGTCTATAAAAATAAATTTATGTATAAAATAGTTATCACATTTTATTAAGTTGTATATAAGGCATATAATATATGGTTAAAGTAGTTGGTTTTTTTCATTTAGGTTGTAATTCAAATTTATTTTAGATTTAAAGGAGATAAAAATGAATGATGACAAAGTCAGTGTCTTAAATATTAACCAACCCTAGTTGAATTTGTTACTTATAAATTTAGGATAGATTTGTTCTTGGCTGAAGGTGTAGCCTTTGCCAAACTTGTCACATATACCATTGTGATGAGTTTTACCCTAGGAAATGTGTAACCCTCACTCAATGGTGAAAACACAAGTGAAGTTATCCACTTAAGGACCATATTTACACCAATGTTTATAATTGAACACTTTTGTAGGGACACATTTCTAGTACATTATTTAGACTCAACTCATTTAAGGTAGAATCATTATTTAAATCAGTAACATGTTATAAATAATAGAATTCACACTCACACTTGCCTCTACATGGATTATTCAATGCATAAACATGGAAAAAGCAATCATAACACAATCTAGTTCACCTATAGGGTCTTTCATCCTATAATAATCACCCAAAAATACCTCTCCAAAATAATCCACCAAATAATCCTAAATAACAAATGTTTTATTATTTAAAGAGATAATGTAGAATGGGATAACATTTCACTTTCCATTGTGACCATTCACATTCTACTGTACCCCTTAACATTCCATTTTTTTACATATTTTACACTTTGTTAAAGAAGTTAGATTTTTTACACTTGTCATGAACTAAGCGTGTTCTTAGAACAGGATTTTGGTCAATTTAGTTCCCTTTGGAAAGTCGGTGTTTGACACTACTCTTGGAATAAGTCATTCTACCAATTTTTTTCCATTTGGAATGTTGACATCTAACATTGTTCCTAGAATAGGTGAGTTAGTCAATTATGTTTCACTTGGAACATCGACTTCCAAAGCCTCATTAAGAACTTGATCTTTTGAGCCTCAAGATGAACCTTTTGGTCTAAGTGTAAAATATGAAAATTTATCACTTCAACTAGGTATACATAATGAAGTCTTTATAATAGATTAAAACTTAACATAAACCTCTAAATAACTAAAAAAATGAAAAACACACCAACACACCACTCTATTTGTTTAACCAAGATTTCTTGAACCCTTGGATGCTCTTGCATTACTGAATATACCACTTATCCATTTATGATAAATTTTTCCTAGTTGAATCAATCACTATGATAAGGAAAAGGAAATGAAAGTGTCATAAAATATATAAATTATATTTCTATGTACCCAAAAATTCTTAGTGAAGTTGATAGTTCTAATTATAAATTAAATACATTAATTAACATCTTTTGAGATCAATTGTCTTCACTAAAATGGATCATGAGTTGGATATGGTAATTTTTTATGCATTATAGTTGAGAGTAAAGGATAATATGAATTATTCAGGTGATTCATATAAAAAATTAGAAAATAAAAGTAGGAGATGTGGGCATAGTCACATAATGTGCTAAATAGCTCAAAACAAAAGCATTGGCTTGTGATGTTGTTGATTCAATTAACATTAGATATAACCCTACTTTGTTGTATTTTTCATCCACCTTAGGTTTCTCCATAATATATCATGTGCACCTCTCCTTTTTTTTTAATGTTGATTTATGTTCTTCACTAGCTTTGTTGTTATTTATTACCTTTTTTCTTAATTTCATATAATTAAACAATAGGAGGATAATGTTAAGCATAGTCCTTAATGTATACCAAAAAGTTTAAAAAATTAAATGATTCATTACTAATTTTTGTATTCTAATTTATAGCATTTTAGGCAAGTGTTTGAGCATGTACCCTTTGTAATTTTTAATATAGGATGTAGATTGCAACTATCTTTCTAATACACATCTTAGTCTCATGTATGTTGGATTTAATAGTAATGCACATTATTAAATTTGTGTTGAAAAATAATGCATTGGAATATTAAATCAATTACATATATTTATTTCCTTTGTAAAGTTAGGTGAACTAGGAGATCGTTGTACTAAGGCCTTGCATGGAGAAGAAGGTTGATGGTGTTGAAGGGTTGGACACTTAGGATACATCCATATATCCTCATTTTTTATGATTTGTTTTTCATGGAATTATTGACTCTTATGGACCCACCTCACTAATTTGTGTTGTATGATATTTAACAACAATTTTCAAATATTGATTTTTTTGTGTTTGCAAAAGATAAATATGGTTTTATGCAAATAGGTGTAAGTAAATTTATTTGGTTTGATAATCTTTGGGGAGTTGTTATGTTTATTTATCAAAAATGGTGGCAAAAATATAATGATCGTGGTTTGATTACACTAACTGATTTATTTGGGTTCTATTAAATATTGAAAACCATTCCCTATCAATTATTAATCTTTATGTTAATAATGATGTGGTGGAAAGAGTGAAAATTTGGTGGTGGTTAGTTGATAAACAATTGGCTACACATTATATCCTATGTGGTAATTTTAATATGGTTGACGTTACAATTTTAACATGGTTGAGGTTGTATTTGATAAATCAGGTCTTCTCCCAATTTTATGAGGAAGTATAGGATATGATTTAATTTATAGTTTTACTTCACCATATGAGCATTGTAATAATTGAGAAATATTTATTTTCTCACTCTCACTGACCATTTCCTAGATTTTCTCTTAGTTGGTTAGGATAAGAGAGGTAATCCTTCCTTTAAATAGATGTAGTTTTTTTTTTTGGTTAGGCTTGTTCTTTTCTACATTTATGCATAATATTTGTTATAAATTATATCTTAGTTATTAGGAATGTAGGTAAGAATTAGTTTCTTTGGTTTCATTGATTATAGGACATAGGGAATCCTATATGAAGACATGTAATTATTCCTTCTAATTAACGAAGTTTGGATTGTAAATTATTGAAGGATAATTTTTCATGTGCCACTTGTATATACTCTCATATTTATTCCTCATTTCATTCATTGGGTACATCCCCCACAGGATTCCACATCATTGGTATAAGAGTAAGTTTTTGATCTAATTTAGATCTAGGATTTTATCTTGCTTGTTTCTACCAAAAAAATCGCATGCATTTGAGCCAAACAAATATCATCATCGCATCTCACCCCCCAAAAATAGTAGTGCACATATCTAGTTTTTCCCTATAGGAAACCCAAAACCCAAGTTATAGGTCTCTAAAGCTTGTTAGATTTACTCAATTTTTGCAAGTTTAAGCACTTTTTTACTCAAAAAATATGTTATTTTAATCATGTCATTCCATTTTAGATGGTGTGTGCTAATTTTTTTTCATAAAACTCTAGAGAGGTTGGGAAAGTTAGAGAAAAATTATAGGTATTTTTTTTTAACCTTTCATTAAAATAATCCTTAGTAGTTCTTCATATTTCTGAAATGTATTTTGATCCAAAACTCCATTTAGAGTGAAAAATTATGTAAAGCTAAAACTAAGATATTTGAAATTATAGGTGATATAATTGGGTTTTGAAAAACATACAATGGTAAAAAAAGCCTATAATCGGGTGACAGGAATGATAATTTTGCAATATGACCATGAATAGTTTTATTGATAAGGTTTCTCCATATTTTGCAAAGCATAAACAGTTATGGATTTCATTGTTTTATGGTATTTAACCTATGTGTAGTTGGGTATTATAACTTTCAAATTATTATTTTTTATTGTTGGGTTCAACTAAAAAAAGGCTATAAGGAAATTCTTAACTATATAGAAAGAATGGAAATAAGCATTATGTAAATGCATTCACCCTATAGGTCTTATGTTCAAATCTCTCTTGTCTCATGTTATGTTTAAATTTAAAATATAAAAAGTGATTAATATAATTATTAAATGTTTTGTTGTCAAGGGGTTTTTAATTTTTATTTTATTAAAAAGATAAAGAGGAATTTTTTTCCAAAGAGGTTTGTAAAACAAAATCATTGTATTATCACAAGGTGCATTATTGGTAGAGCATAACACCCTGACCTCTCTTATAACCATTATTTGTCCTAGTTTATACCTATTTATGGCTTTTTATATGCCCTTAGCCTATAAATTGTATTGGTATATGTGTGTCCAACTTGTGGCTATCATAACCTTTAACTAAGTCATATTATTATTTCTATAGCTTCATATTAGTAGGAGGGTTGACCTAGGTTGTTTCCATAGCATAATTAATGTATATATAGGAGCTAGTGGCTGGTATTTTATCATAATATTGTGAATTATGTTATTATTATTTATTTTCAGAGGTTTATCCCTCAAAGTGACTCATCATTTATCTTTATATTTTATTATATTTTAATCACATTATAATTTATTATTGTAATTGTACTTTATTTGTGAATTAACTTCATTACAAGTGGTATTAAAGATTCTATTTGGGCTTCTATTTGGGAAAAAATGTGAGTGAACCCCTAATTTTTTAGAATCACTTATTTGTACAACCCATTTGGGTTTAACTTATAATTTAGCACAATTTTTTTTAATAATAAACAAAATCAACGTATTGTCAATCATCTATTGAGAATAATCAGTAACTTAATAATTATCAATTGCACCATTCTTACACATGTAATTATAAAATTTTAGACTAAAGTTGAATAATAAAAAATAATTGCACTTTCAAGATAATTTTTCTGACTTGGCATAAATGACAATAAATATAATAGCCCTCATAAATCTTAATGATGAAATGTTGTATGAATACATAATAGTACATATAATCTCATCTAAGAGTACATTATGATGAATAATGAATACATAAATATGCCAATCAATCTATAAGCATCATATATATTTGTATTTAAAATTTATAGCATGTTAAATAATGAGCATAGAAGTATTCCAATAGGCCTCTATTGTAATGATTCATTTGATACAATAACAAAAAATATATAATATTATAATAGAGCATAAATATGACATCTCCTAAAAATAGTGCAGTATCTATGAGTATGCATCATAATTCAAATGTGAAGAGGGAGAACATCATCTAGGTGGTTTATCTTAAACCATAGACTGACAATCTCCTGCACACCTCCCCACAGGGAGTGGCCCTTCCCTTCACAAAGGGATAAATAATGATGATGTGAGCATCTATAACCATCCAAGAACACATGTGAATGTACAATCACTATTCCATGTAACTATTCATATAGACCCTAGGTATGCCTCCAACTGTTATGACCTTAAGCAAACATGTAAATTAGAAATTCCATTGAACAAAAAATGTATACAACTATAACATTACTTTGGCCAAAGCATTTTATAATATTTTTAGATTTGAGGATTTTGGGTCATAGTCCACATCAACATTATTCTCTTCTATAACATACAGTCATCAATACCTTTCTTATTAACTGATGATGAGTGATTTGTAAATAGGCTCCATGTCTGTCACTCATCATCCATTAACAATAAGTTTTTTTTCATACTAATCATAGTCATAAATTATTCATAAATGAATCACATAAAATAGTCTTCATACAAAGAGTACTAGCAATATGTTGTATTGGGCCTTTCACATAAGAATACAAGAATATAAATCTTGGTTTAAGCTATTAAAATATTCCATAGAACTCATCTACTATTCCAACATGCATAACCATATACCATAAAGTATAACTCCAATATCAGAAAACAAAATACATATTTAATATCATTAATGTGGATATATTTCCTTATCTAGTAAAATCATTTATATATCAATTTAATGTAAAATAATGTTGATAAATATCTATGGTCAAACTTTATGCCAATAACTTCCACATATAAAAAATAACAAGGTCTATACTTGGAAACAACAATTTAATTAAGTACTTATTTGATATACTACCATTTAAATGAGTACTCCTTCACAATCAATTGGTATATGTTATATGTCACTAAACATGTATTTCCAAGTTATTAAGTAATTAAAGCACAACCTCATATTAGATAATTTTATCAAGGGCCATATTTCATCATAAATTCATGGATTCCACACCAAATTTAGAAGACAAGTAGAAAGACTTATGTTTAAATGATTATTTACCCTTATAAGTTTGTGGATGAGAGTGAACTCATGCCCACATGTTTATAAGAAAAAATTCCCCCCTGGTTACATGTACAAGCTTATGGTTTGATGAAGGTTTAACTTAGAAGAGTTGACTTGATTTGACTTGTTGTTTGACTTTTGATAGGTTTGGTTTTGTCTAAAATGTTTAATGTTTATAATTAATATGAATCTTAATAAGAAACAAAATAATACATGTAAATGACAAGCCATATGCTTAGTATAAAATGTGTGCAATTCAACTAACATCCCATCAATCTACTCGTGTAAAGTGGTGACTAGGTTAGTCTCCAAACCCTCACTTTACATCTATATGTGGTGATTAATCTTTGGGAATGTTTTTTCCCTTACACTTATAGTTTTTTACAGTCGAAGGGTCTTAATATAGGTATAAATAAGTATTTATAGGTGTGTTCCCTATATACTTTATAGTACGATAAGACCCAAGTATGTGGAAGAGGTTGATTAACGGGCTACATGAGAGAGTCTAGTCCTGTTGGGTCCACTGCATTTATAATATTTCAATATAATGCCATCATAAAATAATTACTCTAGGGGTAATATCTAGGGCTTATGTATTAGATCATAAAATCCCCCCACTTCATGTCATGCTTACAACATGCAATCACTTGGCCAGTAATGACAGCACATTCCTCATTTTATATACCCCATCGGATCATGAGGTTGGTCATAATGCTGGGGGATGGAATCCCATTCATATAACCCTAAATATTTGTGTTTTGGGATCAAGTCCAAGTTACACAAAAAAAATAATAATAAAATAAACATATTTATTTCTAATCTTCAACATCCCATAAAGGGCAAGAGGAGAGCATATGTAAATTCATTTCAAGATGGGAGATGATAAAAGATAACACAAACATTTTTTGATCACTCATGGTATCTAAAATTTCAATAATATAGCATACATGGTTTGGTTATTGTACACACAAGCAATCAAAAGCAAGAAAAGTGTTTTAAAGCACCAAATTAAAATATGGGTTATTTTTAAGCACTAAAACCAATGTTTTGTGTTTTATTTGATTCATATTTATACTTTGACATGCCAAACTTGTATAAGATACCTTAGTAGTTTCTTTAGTTTGTATTTTCCAAGCATAGATCTTACACAAACTATTTAGATCACAAACTACCAATATTTCTATCGAAATCATTATGATTTCACTGAAACATAAAATGATTTTGCCACTCTACCAAAGACACATTTAGAAAATAGAGAATAAGTCATTGAAATAGAAATAATTCCATAAGAAATAAGACAGTTTCACTACTATGAAATCATACTATTAAAATAATAGAGATGATTTTGCTCAAATCAAAATGATTATGTCGAAATTAGTTCAATTATGCCACTTTGTAAACATAAAATGTCAAAATAAATAAGAGATGTTTCCAATAAAATTGGAATGATTCCGCTGAAATTAGGATGATTATGCCACCCTACAAACACATATTATTAGAATAAATAGAGATGTTTCTACCAAAATCTAAATGATTCTATCAAAATTATGATGATTTCACTACATTCCATGTAAACACAATCAAAACATTTCCATTGAAAAATAGTACAATTACACCAAAGTTTTATTTTTTTGCCAAAGTTAGTAAACAAAGTTTTAAACTAGTCACGATTCCACCAATTTCATGGATGATTCCACCGATTAGTAGAACGTTTCATCCAAATGGTTAGGAATGCCAATTTCAACTTTTTTTGAGAAAATAATTTTGGCTAGAGAAGTGCAAAATGGTTGGAAAATTAGTCTTGGAATACCTCAAATAGAATTGTGGAGTATGCATGTTCCCACCGAGCGTTCCATATGTAACATCATGAAACAAATATTAGTATTGATTAGTGTAAATCAAAATGAAATTGAAATATTTAACTAATCTAATCATGTGTCTTCATATTGAGCAAGACAAAAGAAATGCAATTACAATTTTTAAAAAAATAATATTTATACTTTTGGTATCATCCTACTCTTGTCAATTAGATGTGATTAGAAGTGATGTTTATAGTTTTAATTTTGTGGTTGATGTATGTGACTATATAGAGAACATCTCACCCTTTGCAAATGGATGATTATATGTGATGAACAAGGATGTATATTGAATCTTTGTTGAATAATTATGAAACACTTTTTTTCATGAATAATCTTGTTGTAATGAGGAGAGGGAACCTCGAATTATAGAGTTTACAAATGATTGTGTACCTTTGATGAATATCCAAATCAATGGATGAGAAAAGGTCCTAATTTTCATTTAATGTCACGTGTGGAGTGTGTAAGAGCATGTCATAGACCTTGCTTGCACGCTTTTCTCCTTGCATTCAATTTACCTTGAGAATGGCATTTTGAATTTGGAATGTAAATGTTAAATTTCCAAGTGTGTCTTTTAATGACATAACAAGTTTAATATGGAAAATAGGATTTATTGATTTATGTAAAATAATAATTATGCATTCTTAATTTTCCATTTTGATGAGATTAACTAATTAACAAACATTAATTAACTAATTTCAATGTGGTGTGATTTTTTAGGATTGGATGAAGTTAATTATTTATTTGACTCAATTGTGTAATTGACCAAAGTGATGTGACAAAGTGATAACCTAGTTGAGGATGTGTCGAATAAATTTATGGACATGATGTTGTTGATTAAATTGATTAGGTACACATTATTATAATTAAATTCAAAAATGATGATTAAATAGGTAGATTTGGGCAATTGAAAGAAAATAGGGTTATTCCACATAATACTGAGAAAATGTGATTTGGTGAACAATCATGACATTGAAGTTGAAGAAATGAGGTGTCTAAAACTCTCATAGTTTTAGGAGTGGTGACTCTTGCCAAGACATGCATATAAAATTTTAGGTGTGACTTTATGATGTTGGGTCCTTCAACTTTTGGTTCATAATAATGGGAATCTTGAGCATCTTCCCATTCGTTAGTATCTAGAGGTGACTCAACATTCAACTAAGATAAATTATATTTAATGCATTTGAGACCTTGGATAAATTTTTGTCATAGTTTTAATACAACCCTTTTTCAAAATGAGTGGGAATTTCCACCTTTATCAAAAAAATTAGGGTCACTTTTGGAGGAGGGTTTATTACAAGTCATCGTGTTTTAGATGGTTTTAGAGGAAATAAAATTTTAAAAGATTTTATTTGATGTGATCTTATCTTTCATGAAATTTTCCAAATTTAAATATTCCTTCATTTTTTTAGGTTTTAACATATTGACCTCAACATGAATCATAACTTTGAGCCCACTGATGAAATAACTCTAGAAAAAATCATCATTTAACCCTTTAGTTTGGTTTTCTAATTTTTCAAAATATTTTTGGTATTTATGAATTTTTATAGTTTTTTGGAGTTTGGTAAGGGCTCCTATAAAATAATCATATGCATTGGGACCAAATCGAACCAACACAAGTTTGAAAAAAATGTCCCAAGTAGGTTCTTAATGATATTTTTGATACCACTGGTACCATTAGATAACTTTATTTTCTAGGTGAAAGGAGATGGTGAGTACTTTGTTTATCCCCAATGTATTATGTAATATAAAATACTATTCAATGTGGTAAATCCAATTGGTACCATAAAATTTTGGGAAGTTTAATTTTGTGCCCCATAGTGTGGTTGAACGTTGCCTTCAGAATGTCACAGGACCCAAAATTGGACTTCCCAAAATTTTATGGTCCTATCACCATTAACTCTACTTGTGAGTACTAAATTTTGGGCATTGAGGTCTTGGATTAGTTGGTGTAGATTGGTAACTTAGGATCTTATGTTAGGGAGATCCATGATTTGGGATCTCATGTCAGCAATTTCCTGGTCCATGGTCTTAGCTCCAAATTGGGTTGTGAGGACCATTATCAAGAGGGATCTTGGGGTTCTTGAAAAGGATTACTGAAGTTATATGTTGAAATGGTTAGCTCAAAAATATGATCATAACATTATAATTTTCACAAGGGAAAAAATAAGACTTAAATTTACCCTGTGGGCAAAAAATCTCTCAAATTTTTTGTATGCGTCATTGTTTTGAAGATAACTGACCTGAAATATTATGCCTCTACTTTGTAACCCTCTTCTCTGAGGCTATTGAAAAATGTTCTAATTTTATATATTCTAGAACTGATTCTTGTGCTTTCTAAATTTTGTTGGTACTTTTCTAACAAGGATCACCTAGTGGTGGTTTTTGCCAACTCCAAATGGCCAAGGTTTAACATGGGCTTGTATTCAGACTTACCATGTTCATAAATAGTGTTTTCCAAATATTTCAAATCACTAATTACAGAGGGTATATTCCACTATCATATTTCTAAGGTTGGTTCCAAGTAATTTCTTGGGGATAACCACTTACCAATGCACCACAAATAAAATGTAGTTCAAGGCTTCTTATTGCTAAGCTTAGAAAATAACTAAGGAGTATTTCAATATACCTAAAGTATTTAAAAGCTCCATTCCATATAAAATAATGGTTAATGGATTGAGTATTGGGTCATAACCCCTTACTTTATAGAATCAAGTAAATTTGATAACCACTTATCATAGAATGCAAGCTTTCTATGAGATTTTAAAAAACCATAGCATAGTTTGCAACTTAAAAGAAAAATAAAAATGTTTAAGAAGAGAAGAGAAGAAATAAATCATGTAAATTTTGGGGTAAAATCCTAGTGTTGCCACGTATGTTACCACTTTTTGATCACCAAGATCCCAATTTGGGTGAGGTGACAGCATACATTGCACAGTCATAGAGAGCCTAAACCAATAAAAGTGTTGTGGAAAATAGAACTAGAAAGTGCTCTAATACTAGATGATATGTTCCTTCTTGTAGTAGATTAAAAAATATTATAAGTACATAAAAATAACACTACAACTGAAATGAAAGATGATTATAATGCATTAAAAAGATAACATAATTGTATTACAATATCATTGGCCTCTTAGAGGGAAAAACCTCCTTTAAGCAAGATCATTACAATATAATTTTTGGATGAATTTATACTAGCATATGCACTTTGTTTATACTAATCATACTATATCCAACTACGAATTCCCATGCATGTGGGATTATTAAAATTAGATCAAGGGATGATTTACAAATCATATGCATCCATATATTTTATTAAATAAAACAATTACAAGTAAAAGAGTTAGGATGAAGGGGTTCTAACACCTTCCAAGAAATTATTGATGTTGTCAATACAAAGATTTTTCCTATAATTTTATTTAATTCACTTTGACCATGGTGGAAAGACTGAAAGTGGTTTGTTAAAACCTCATTCCTCAAATACACTCTCACCTAAGGGGTATATGTTCTTCCCTCCTCGATTGCCCATGTTTCACAAGATTAATGATAGATGTTCTCTTTAGGGTTCTGCTCACACATGGTATAGGAGGCTTCAAATTAGATGAAATTTTATTCTTGATCCAAGCTTGCTCATTTTGCATGGTGTTTGTTATACCAAGGTTTTCCCTTAAAAAATCACCTTGTGCACTTGGGTGCACTCTTTAACCCAATTATATTTTTTTATGGCCAAGCTGAGAATGTTAAACATTTGTTTTGATTATGCATCAAATATCATTAGCCTTAAATTTGGATTCATTATTTCTTCAAACACTTTTGGTCTAAACTATTTATGTGGAAAATTTATTTTCTTAGGGATTAACGTTTTTTACTTGCTAAATTCACATAATTTTGGCACACCTTCCACATTGAAATTCTCTTTTTTATTTAGAAAGAAAAAAATAGTTTTTTTTAATAATACTAATAGGTAATTTTCTACTTATAATAAAGATATAGTGATTTAACGTGTTTATGCAAAGCATAAGTTAAAGTGTAATTCAACAAAATGACTCCAAATGTGGCCTTCAAACATTGCTTGATCATTAAGGTAACATGATTTGCATTATGTATTGTGTTCCTTCCTCTTCACCACAACAAGACAAAAATCTATGAGCAAAATCACCATAGTCAGTCCCATTGTTGTTCTTGCAACGATACAAGATAGTGAAAATTTATCATGATTGGATTTAACAATTTATCCTCACATGGAACAATACAAATGGCTAACAGTTTGATTCCCAAGATGATACCAAGGTTTTGAATCCTAAAAATAATATTGATACTCATTAAGATCATATACCTAAAAGTAATGAACTTCTTAATATTGGGTGGGGTTCCAAACTACCAATGGCTTTCGTACTCGTGATGCTTAGTAATATGGTTCTTTTATAATAATATGTTGTCGATGTTATACTTTGAAATTGCATGACCTATTATGTTCTGCTTAGGGAGGAGATTCATAAAAAAATGTGATATCATCAATTCAAATACCTGCCCATGAAAAAACCTAACTAAATGACATGTTTTCTTGTCACACCACCATTACTCTTGGAAAGAAGCTTAGATTTTTCATTTTTTAAAAGGGTCTCACTTTAATTAGATTGTATTTTCCCAATAACATCCCTTTGGGATGCTAATATTTCTATTTAATGTCCTCCTCCTTGGTTCATATAACATTTGTTGTGAGTGTTTTTGATGGAGTTATGGAATGCAATGTTGCTAAAATGAGCGTGAAAATTTATTCCAAAATTCTTCCATGAGGTAATGATCTTACCCAAGAAAACCTCACCAACATTGTTTTAGAATGCCCTAATTTTTTTTAATCTTGTGGTTATTTTGATCAATTTACTCTTATTACATATTTTGTTGTTCAGGTTTTGACTGAAAGCACTTTAAAATCTTTAGTCCATAATACCTGGACAACATCCCATGGTCTTAGAATTGAGGGAGTCCAAAATATTACCAAGGTTTTTTTTTTGTTTCAATTTAATGATGTAGATTATTGTCAATTCATTGTTGTGCATGGTCCCTGGTTTATTCGTAACACATTATTTGTATTGTCTCATTAGACCTGAGACTATGTAGTATCTAAATATGCCAAAATAAAAAAATCTAGTTTGAATAAAATTTATCATCCTCCTCTTGCCCCTATGGGTTTTTTGCATTAGTTGATTGAACCCTTAGGGTATTTCATAGGGTTTAAGAAAGAAATTTTTTAATACAACCCATCCTTAAAAATTCATGTGTTGAAGTAGATCTCTCCAAGGATCTCAAGGAGACCATTGATATCTAAATAGGTGTTAAGTTTATGACATAATGGGTAATTTATATCAATATGCCCAATAATTGTTTCCACTTTTAAGCCACAGACCATAAAATCCATGAATTCCCATTGATGGCTAGCTCTGCCACCCAAAATCTCTCTTGAGGTGAATAAGAATGCATAAACATCCTTGGATGGATGTGTGAGATGATAAATTTGAGCAATTGATTGGATAATGCAAGTATACACTAAAATCAACTCAAATTACCAAACTAATTTAAAATTGAAATATATTAGATCAAAAGTCAATAAAATTACATTTAAAATAGCATTCTAATCTAAAACCAAATGTTCCTAATCAAGATTCAAAAAAAGACTAAAGATTATAGATAGCTTATAGATTCAAAATTTCAGCATGATATTAGCTTGATCAAAAGACTTGGATAGAATGGATTCATGGATTTATTGATAACTTCATGAAATGATTAATGGATTGGTGTAACATGGATTTTTTGCACATTTAATTCATTTTTCCAAATGAAAAGAGATGGTGGGTTTAAATAGAGAGAGGGGAGGGAGATTTTATAGAATTTAAAATTCCATGAAATTCTCTAGAGAGTTGGAGGATTGGAGCATTCTAGACTCCATTAGATGATCCTAATGGGGTTTAGTGGGGGTTTAGTTAGATTTATAGGTTAGTTAGGGGTATACTAGGTACCAGGCATGTAGGATAGCCTACATGATAGGTGTAATTTTGTGAATTTAAAATTCACAAATGGGCATAAGAGGGATTTAGGTGATAAATGGGATGTTAACAAGGGAATTAATATTGGATAGGAAATATTAATAGATATATAAATGGTATTAGATTATTGATTGTGGGAGAATAGGTAATGTTAAATCAATAATGATGAAAGGGATTAATTAGTGAATCATTAATCAAAATTAGATGGAATTAGCATCAAAATTAGCAAGCCTAATAAGGTGAGCAAATCGGGATGCATATAGAATGAGCTATTGTTATGAATAAGAAGAGTAAAAATAAATCTCAATCAGCAGACGAGGCCCTAGATTATGTGTGAAAACCCACATGTATTTATTTGACATTCATAAAGTAAACCAATCCTTCCACCCAACAAATAATGATGTTGCCTATTATTCGCACCCTATGAGCAGTAGCTTTTTTTAACTAGATCGTAAATCTAACTAATAGTTTCTCAACTATCATAGCCTTCTCCTAAGGTGAAATAGCCAATGTAGTAGACCATATTAAATATCCTTTTTAGGGTCAAATTAAATAATTTTGAAATTTGTAGAAACCCTAACCAAAAAGTATGCAATTCTAAAAAGATCTACTTAGGCATGAAAATAAAATTTATAATTCATAGAAACCCTCATTAAAATATGGAAATTCAATCAATTTATTTATCACATCAAATATAACTTTTTTGAATAATTTATAGGCCTAAAAATTGGAATAAAGTACAGCTGATTGTGTGAATGCAAAACACAAAAATCCACCAATTGAATAGTCCTCTAACTAAGATTTGACCCCTATATGGAGGTCATTGCCCTCCAAAATGCCTCTATGCACTGCATCACAACTCAAAAGGCAACCTTATTTATTGTGCTAGCCTCCCAAGGCTCCCAAACTACTGCACCACACTCCAAATGTGTCCTAGATGGCTAAAATGTTATTGTTTTATCCAAATATGACCCTTGAATGGAGTCACCAAAAAGAAGTGAGGGTTTTTTATCCCTAAATCTGAAAGCTAATGAGGGTTTTCATCCTCAATGATTGAACATGCAAGCAAGCATGCTTAACTCAAAAGAATTAATTGATAATAGATGATAGATGTCGTAAATGAACCTCTCTACTTCCATTTATACCTTTTTTCCCTCTAAAATTGGGATGATCTAAGGGGTAAAATAATATATTTAAAAAGTGATCCTTTTTAATTTCAAAATATAAAAGTTTCCCACATGAACCTATTTTGGCAACTTGAAAAAGAAAATAACTATGTTTCCATTTTTTATTCCCCTTAGCCGATGGGAAACCAAAAGAAAAAGGCTAAGGGTATTCACCCTCTCTAAACCCAAGAAGGGGACATGATAGTCCTCTCCTCTTGAAATATTTTGTCTTAAATTCACTGCAAGCTGAGATGCTATAAAATAGTTGCCCTTTCTAAATTAGCATCCTCAATGGGAAAGCATTTCTAATGAACCAAATACCCCATGATGCTCGTACTCATCAACTTCATTTTTCAAACCTTTGTAATATACTTTGGGATCAAAATCAGCTTACCTTCATCATCTACGGGTGGTAGTTTAGTTGAAGGAGTGATACGTTATCCTAGTGCCTTTTTGAGGCATGAAACATGAAACACATTGTGTATCTGGTTATGCTCAAGCAACTCTAACTCATATGCAACTTCTCTAACCCACCTTTGAATTATGTAAGGACCATAGAAGCAATGTTTAAGTTTTCTTGCCCCACTTTGCTTGAGAGAAGACTGCATATAGATTTGCAACCTAAAAATTACGATATCACCCACCTCAAAATTCATGTCTAACTAGTTTTATTCTTCATATAACTTCTACTAGTTTTGGGTATGTTAGAGGTTCTCCTTGAGCACTTCCAATATATCATGACTCTTTTATACTAAATCCTTGGCACCCGACACTCTACTATCTATCAAGACCAAATCCTCAAAATAAATTACATCATACCCATACATAGTTGTAAAGGGTGACATACCAATGGACATGTGATATGACATATTATAATAATGTTCACCCATATACAGCCACCTAATCCAAGCTGATTGCTACCTTGTAGCATAGTTCTATAGGTATCCTTCAATCTATTTATTTAATATATATGTTTTCCCATTGGTTTTTAGATGATAGCTAGTGATAGTAGTCAATTATGTGCCTGTTAAATAGAAGAGTTCTTACTAAAACAAGTTCAAAAACCTATTATCCCTGTCACTCACAATTTTTCTAGGCAACACATGAAGTCTAAAAACTTCCTTGAAAAATATATCAGCCACTAAAGGTGCATTGTACTTGGTTAGAATAGGGGAAAAGTGAGCATATTTAATGAGCCTATCAACCACCATAAACATACAACTCTTACCTTGAACCATGGGGAGTCCCATGATCAAATCCATGGAGATGCTTTCCCATTTTTGAGTGGGAATGGGTAGGGGATACAACAATCTAGCTAGAAAGTATTGTTTAACCTTATTTTGTTGGAAAATGAGGCACTCTCGGATGTATTAAAGGACCTTCCTCTTGAGTCACAAAATAATATTTCCTTTACTTTTATGTATGTTTTGAAATACCCCAAATGTCTAGTCAAGGGCTTATCATGAGTATCTCTCATTTGTTTATGTTTTGTCTTAGATTTAGGGGCCAAAAAGATCCTATTTTTATAGAAAATTATACCATCTATTACCTTGTACCTGTCATATTCATTTTTACCTTCAAGGACAACAATATTAAATTCATTATTTACATATTCAATTGTTATAAAAACCTTCCAAACCACTGTAATTTCAATCATGGAACAAAGAGTAGGCTTCCTAGACAATGCATCAGCAACTACATTGTTCTTCCTTTTGACATATTCAATATCAAAGTCAAAGGATTGAAGTTTGTTTACCCACTTTCTGCCTCTCACTCAAATCAATTTGGCTAAGAAAATATTTTAGACTATTGTGATTTGTTTTGGCCACAAACCTACCACAAATCAAATACTACCTAAATTTAGCCAAAGCATGCATGATGGCCAGCATTTCATTATCATAAATGTAGAACCTATGTTCTAATTCCTTGATTTTTTTGATCTTAGAGGCTATAGGATGCCCTTTTTCATTAAAATAGCCCCTAAACCTTCACTTGAAGTGTGTCATTCTAGTAAAAAATAAATGGAGAAATCTAGAACAATAAGTACTAGTAATGAACTCATCACTTCATTGAGTAAATCAAATGTTATTTGGGTTGTTTTAGACTAGTTAAAAGCCCCCTTTTTGGTTAAATCCATCAACATCATAGCAATCTAAGAAAACCCTTTGAAAAACCATTTATATTAGCTACATGAACCCAAAAACCCTCTTAAATGTGTCATGGTTGTAGGTGGAGGCCAATCCATGATTTCTTGGATATTATGTTGATCCACATAGACCCCTTGGGAATTAATCACATTCTAAATATAAAATTTTAGACATTCTAAATTCACATTTAGACTCTTTTGCAAAAAGTGTTTATTGCCCCAAAATTCCTAGCACTATGTTCAAGTGTTGTAGATGTTCCTCCCCATCTTTTACTATACACTAGGATGTCATAAAAGAAGACCAACACAAACTTCCTTAAATGTTTCCTAAATACATTGTTCATACAAGATTGGAAAGTGGATGGAACATTAATTAATCTAAATGACATGACCAAAAAATCATAGTGCCCATAATGACATCTAAAATCTATCTTTTGAACATCCTCTTCTCTTACCTGAATTCAATGATAATTGATCCTCAAGTCAATCTTGGAAAAGTAGATGGCCCCATATAGCTCATAAATCAATTCATCAATCATAGGTATGGGATACCTATTTTTTATGGTATTTTTATTCAAAAGGTAGTAGTTTATGCACATCCTCATCGTTTCATCTTTGTTCTTCACTAGGACAATTGAAGAAGCAAAAGGACTAAAACTAGGCCTTATATGCCCCATATCCAAGAGTTTTTTTATGGCTTTCTCAATCTCTTCTTTGTATACTCTAGGATGGTGGTATGAAGTGGTTATTACCAATTTAGTTTTAGGTTCCGACTCAATGATATGCTGAAAACATCTTTCTGATGGTAATCCATGTGGAATGATATTGAAAACCTTGGCATGATTATCAACGATGGGCTAGATATCCTTATGATGTTGTTGGTGTTCCAAATTCTAATTTGTATAACTCACAAAACACTTGGATACCAAATCAATCTACCCTTTATGAAAATACCTTTCCATAATTTTCATTATTACTACCATATGGGATCCATTAGCCATACCACACATCATGATTTCCTTACCTATTGATTTGAACTTTAGCTCCATACTTTGGTAGTTTTGAGTGAATTCACCTAGAGAATGCAACCACTGTATCCCAAGGACTAAGTTAGTCTCACCAATCACAACCACATATAAATCATCCTCAATTTTATTCCTTCCCATAATAATATTCAAATTCTAAACTTTCTTTGTGTATGGAAAGGTGTAGCCATCCGCCACAATTACATTAAAGCCTTTGAAATTTATAACTTGTAGCCCACATCTAGATGATAAGCCTTCATCATTGAAGTTTTGGGTTGCCCCAATATTAATTAACGGTCTTACTTTCTTACCTTGCAATACTCTTCTCACTCTAAAAGGGTGATATCTAGGAGCATGAGAAAATGAGGTAAGGGTTCCATCTATTTGGTCACCCCCTTCTTTCATTTCTTGTTCCTCTTCATTAGGGGTTTCCCCTTTGATGTAGGAATATCAATAAATATCATGTGTAGGGTATGATTCATAATGTTTTTTTGGTTTTAATAACATGGGAGGGGATATGACTCTTAGAGTGTCTTGAGATCATTAGAATACATGAGTTTAGTGTTTTAGTGACATTTGGCATTTTCCCGCCAAAACACTAAATTTGAAAATTTGAAATTTATAACTAGGATTAGAATGGTAGTTTTAGTCTTGATTAAAATATAAATGATTTTAAATTTTATTAGGGTCCTAGATAGATCCTAAAATTTGTGTAGAGGTGTTTATAACATGCAATAATGTAAATCAAGAAACAAGAAGTGGTTATAATTGCCACCGTACGTGGGTTTGGCTTATGAGAAGAAGTTTTTTATTTTAGTTAGATATACAAGGTTAAATTGGAAAGTATAACATATTGGTGTAGGAAAATGGATAATTAGTACTTTAAGGAGGCGGGGATGGAATAGGAATAAAAATAAAATGTTGAGAACATTGTCTTCTTTGTAAAAAATAATTCTGTACATGTCTATTTTATGTGCATGAATATAAATATAGAAAATGCTTTGGTGAAGATTCTTGTGTAATTCATGGCATGTGAATAGGTTTAGGTTGTAGATAATTTATATAGAATGGGCTCCTAATAGTAGTCTCCAAAATAAGAATGGATTCATAGATTACACAATTCATAAGAATGAATTTTGTGTATACACAGTCTAAAAGATCAAGAACTTGATAGATGTTTGGTGGTGTTGGACTCTCAAAATTTGTTAATAGGTAAACTATTTATCATTAAGATTTTATTCTTTAATAATGTGGATCATTATTACTCTATGCAAGTGAAAGACTCCAAATGTAAACTTTATAAAACTTTATCAACTCAGTGAAGAAGGGGAGAAACCAAGAGTTTCTTATGAATTATTTAACAGGTTGAAGGTATTAAGAAGGTTGTGTAGTCCTTGTCTAAGGTTTATAATCCTTGTAAAGGACTGAAATAGGTTCAAAACTCAATCTTGAATGTTCATTAATGAAATAGTTGACACAGTCCACACACAAAAACACAAAACTCTACAACTTTGTGTATGAGAGTAGGATTATGATTATTTTAAGTCAAAGCATTATTGTAAAAGATGAAATAAGGTAAAAAATACCTAATTCAAGTCTTAGACATGACTTAATCTGATCAAAATTCAAAATATCTCTTTAAATTATCCCTCAGATTTGTGAAGTCTTGCACAAGAACTAGAATTTTGTCAAACTGCATTTTTGAAATCTTTGTAGTATTGATCAAGGTTAAATAGCTATTATAGGACTTGAGGTTAGTTTATACATACCTAATCCATGTATTTAAAGTGTTTTAATGGTAAAATAACTTATTTTATGATATTTTGTTCCTTCTCAGCCTTCCACGGGCCTGTGCAAAATAACCTAGGGTTTGTAAGCTTCTACTTGGCATAACTTTTGATTCCACCATAAACAAATCCTCAAATTTGGTATTTTTATGTAATTTCATTATATTTTCAATATTAATGAGTTTTTAAGCTGGTACTAGTATGAAATACTATGGTTTATAGATTGTGGGAATAGAAGAAACTTAAGATACCTAATGGAGGAAGAAGTGTGTTGAGATAAGGAGTCTACCATGAGAATAAGATGGTTAAAATTTGTATGAAGCTAAAAAAGGATAATGGTTACCTAAAAATTGATTTGGTTTTTGAATATCATCTTTAGTTTACCCAAACCTAGGAGGTTTGTGCTAAAAGAAAGCTATAAAAGAAACCTAATTGAGAAAAACTCAAATAAGATCAAAGGTCTATACTAAGATTTGCACTAAATAACTTTGCGAGGAGAAAAAAAAGGATAAAGGGCATTAGTAATGTTTTTTACCTTTCTTTTAAAGTCAGTGGATTGTCCATAACTCCTAGGTTTGTATGTTTGGAGGGTTACAAGGTAAAGTAGTCTTGAACTTGAGAAGAGGGATAAGGAAGGGATTAAAGAGTGATTGAATCCTCAATATGAGTTGGTATAGGTATGTTATGACCATGAAAGACCATATATTATGCATGGATATATTCATGGAGTTATAAAGAAGAGTTGGGGTTATGAAGCCTTGTGGAGCTAATAGACTCGTAGTCTATATGAAGACAAATGATGAATTTACTAAGTGTAGAGATTGATAATGGAAAAAGAGATCAAAATAGTCCTCAAGTTTAGAGTCTAATAGCATTAAGAAGAGATCAAGATTCAAGTTAGATCAAGAAGCAAGGAGGTTAGAGTCAGATAGAGGGAGCAAAACAAGTTAAAGGAATCAAGAGAGTAAATGGTTGTGCTAGTTGCTTTATTTATAATGATTCAAATAAGCTCTACATCATTTTGGTATCATATCAATCAAGATTCTGATAAGAAATAATATAAACATCCTTCAAGAAAGGAAATCAAGGTACATTTGTGTTGTTAAGTTACCCTTATTATGTTTATGTTATATGAAGAATCTTCTAGTTATGAAGAGTAATTGTGATGTGAATTAAAGTGTAGGTATGACTCATTGAGGTCAGTAAAAGAGGAAAGAAGTTAGTGAAAAAGAGTCTTAGGTAAAATACTAAAGAGTAAGAGAGGCCCAAGTGTGGTCAAGAGAGGCAAGTAAGCTACCTTGTCAAGAGAGAGAAGAGTGGTGATCCAAGTGTGGCACCTACAAATAATTAATTATTGGTGACCCAAGTGAGGCACTTGAGAAGATTAAAAATAGAAATAGAGGCACATTGCAGCCTTGAGGAGACAAAAGACCAGCTAGGAGAAATGGAGATGAAGTTGAATCAAAATTAGATAATGGATAGGGAGATAGTTGAGATAAGAAGTGAACTTGAGAGACTTGAGAAGATTGAGCTCTTAGTGAGATTATGTTCAGAAGAAGAAATAAAATCATGTGGTTGGATAATGAAAAGAAGAGTGAAGTGCCTTTAGAATTTTTGGTCAAGTGTAAAATAAAGAAAAGGATATAGAGAATGGCCTATAGAGGCTTGAAGATCAAAGATTTTCCAAGTGAGCAACATGAAAAAGAAGTTGTGAAAAGGGTTCTCATTGAGGAGAACATAAAGAAACAAGTGCCAAGAGAAGCACTTGAGAAAGAGAATAAAAGGGAGAAGGGAGTGTCATGGAAGGAGGCCCTCATAGAGACATGTGGGTCTCTTGTTTTATGTTCTAACATAGTGTTTGAATGTATGTATGTAGGTATGAATAATATCATAGAGAAGGTCAAGAATAAGGCCATAAATTTTTCAAGAGTTGGAGCAAGCAAAGCACCCATCAAGATGAATGAAGATGATAGAGGAAAATAAAAGGTTATAAAATCCCACAAGTTGGAGAGTGAAGATTCTCAATATGTTAATGAAGAGATAGAAGATGAGATAGATTTCCATGATGCCTTAGCAAGCATTGTAGCAAATAAAAAGAGGAAGCTCACAAGAAAGATATGATTACAAGCAATGAAGACATGAAGACAAATGTGATCATGCAACAATACTTTAAGGAGGTAAATGAATTTTTAAGTCTTGATTTTGATTATGTATTTGAGAATAGAAATGCTAATATACAGGTTGGGATAAAGAAAAGCAAAGTTAGACTATAAAAAATTGCAAACAATCAAAAATATGTTGTGCCTAAGTGGCTTGAAAAACCAAAAGATGAAATGATGAATACAAAATCCAATCAAGAAGCTATCCAAGAAGGAAATATAGGAAAAGAATAGGTACAAGGCATGAATAAAATGTTAAAGCTCAAGTGGAACAAAGACTATAAGTCCAAGTATGAAGAAAAGAGGCATGAAGGAGGTGCTCAAGAATAGTAATCAGTTTGTAGATCAAAGTGAACAAGTGAAGTAATGTACAAGTACCAGCCCAAAGTTATGAATAAGAAAATGTGGATAGACAAAACTAAAAGGGAGACAAAAAGGAATTAGGATGCAAGCCATGATGATGAAGATATGTTTGAAACATGCACAAGGGAAATCAAAGGTAAGCAAATAGATTGTGATGGTGATAGGAGTGAGCCATTGAGTGAGATATTTGCAAGAGAAGATAAAGTATGGAAGAGTATGTTTGGAAGAACTAGTATATGGCCAAGAAGAGAATTTTAGTGGAAATTTGAAGGTGAATAAGGTGATGCAGTAATGCCAATGGAAGAAAATGCATTTGAATAAGAGGATAATTACCTCTTTGATAAAGTTTGTGAAAACCTCTCAAGAAGGGAGAGAGTAACGAAATAATATGCTGCTATAAGACATCCTATGGAAGAAGATTTTGATGATATGTTGCTAATGAAACAAATTTATCCAGCCATAGAAAGGAAGCAAGGAGAAATGAGGGTAGTAAACTAACATTTGAGAGCCATAGAGTAATCAAAACAATATCCCAAAACCATGATTTTTCCTCCAATGCCACGTTTTTCCAAAAAACAAGGTCTTTTAGGTGAAATTTTAATCGTTTTGGGCCAAATTTGAGGCATTTTTTGCAATTTCAGGCTTAAAAGAGGCCATGGGTAGTTCAAAAAAGGTTTATTAGGTAATGATGGCCCCTAAAGAGGCATTTTGGAGCTAAAAGAGGCATTTTAAGGCTGAAGATTGAAAAACCCGCCTTGCTAGAGTAAAAAAAATGCCTTACTGGAGTGAAAAACACCTTTGGTAGGCTATGTGGAGGGGTGTAGCAAGCCAAAAAAGGGCAACTCCCACATCTTCTCTCTCTTTACTACCATGCCTATTTGTAGATTACAAAGGACACCATTTTATCAAAACTACTGCTCTTTGAAAGGATGCCTCAGATCTCTGTCTTCAATGGAGATAAAACTTCAACCTTCTCCACCCTCTAATGCTAAACAAAGATCTTTCTTTTTTTGCATAACAACAAAAAATAATTCCCACGCCTTCATTGATGCCACAACATATCTATACAAGATGTCTTAGTAAATTTTAATGTAGATATCTAAAGGGTAGATCTGAATGAAGCTTAGCAGAAGTAGCAGAAGTAATTTTTTTTTTTTTTTAAAACAACTTTCCATATGGATTTTCATGAGTTTTCAAGAAACTCTATCAAAACTCTCAAATACTGATGAGTTAAACAAAAAAACTACTAAGGGAAGCCAAGAAAAAATCTCACCAAGGATTTGAAGAATGGGAGATTTCTCTAAGATCTCTAAACAATGAAGCATGAACTCAAAATTCCTATGGAGTAGGCAAAAGAAATATACAACAAGAATGAAAAACATTCTATTAACTTCCTTAGATTAAAATAAAAAGGAGAGCCCATACATATAGGATCTGTGAGTGGGTAGGTAGGTATGTAAACATAATGACAAAATAATATTGACATACCCTAAATAATCTTAACAAGTAATTAAAATTAATTACTTTTGGGCTCATCACTCACCTAATAAAGACCTAATTAGCCTCCTTCATAAGAGTTGATAAGGCAATACCCTTGTGTGACCAAACCATGATACCACCAATCATGTGTCGTGCCCTCAAGATGTAAAGTAGTAATTTTATGTATCCATCTTACATCATAGGTCATAGGGATAAGTATGTATCCACCTTCTGTATCCAATCTCAAGTGATACTCTTTGTATATCCATCCAATATAGAAAACATGAGCTTTCCTAGACCTTGTTGTTGATCCTTTTAATTATTCTAAGGTCTAAAATCAACCTTAGGTCCCTCTTTGTTCCTCTTCAACTACATGAAATTAGTGAGGCTCATTTCTCCCTTAATCTCATGTGAAAGAGTCATATACCCTACATAAATGGTAGCAATATCATCCATTACTAAATGAGGCATATCCACCTTAGGAATGACTTCCTCTCTATGAAGGAAGTTAGGTTGGAAAGGCCTAGATATAGATTCAAAATTCATTATTTGTGTAGTAGGAGGGTTGGCTTCTAAATCACTCCCCTCACCATTGGATGGATATAAAGTATTCATGCCCCACATGGTGCAAAGCATTTTAGCCATCATATCTATCATACACCCTTGATTTTGAGAAAAAATCTCAAACCAAACATGATCTGCATTTAAATCATCCATATTCTTATGCCCAATTGTTCAAACCCTTCCCTTTTTTGCTTTGGCCACTTTCTTTTCTTTATTTCATAATATCTAACCTCTCTATCACTGTTTGGCATGTAGGCAAATCTACGAACAACTCAATCCCCATAGATGGTAAGGAGATGGCTCTGATACCACTGAAATATCCCTTTTAGGTATAGATTAAACAATTCTTCTAAAATTTGTAAAAGCCCTAACCAAAAATTGAACATTTTGAAAAGATTTACTTAGGCATGAAAATAAAGTTCAGACTTCATAGAAACCCTCACGAAAATATGGAAATTCAATCAATTTATTTATCACATCAAATAGAATTTTTTTGAATAATTTATAGGATTAAAAATCATTATGAATTAAAGTTGATTATATGAATTTTGAAACATAAAAATCCACCAACCGAACAGTCTTCTAACTGAGATTTGACCCCTCTAGGGAGGTCATTTCCCTCCAAAAGGCCTCTATGCACTACATCACACCTCAAAAGGTAACTCTAGCTATTGCACTAGCCTCCCACCACTCCCAAACTATTGTGCCACACTCCAAATGTGCCCTAGACTAAAATGTTGATTTTTATATTTGGCAGTGACCCCTGAACAAAGTCACCAAAAATAAATGAGGGTTTTCATCCCCAAATGTGAAATCTAACGAGGCTTTTGTCCTCAATGGTTGAACATGCAAGAAAGCATGCTTAACTCAAAATGATTAATTGATAATAGATGATAGATGCTGAAAATGAACCTCTCCACCTCCCTTTATACATTTTTCCCTTCAAAACAACTCCAAAAATGGGACGCTCCAAGGGTTAAAAATAAAATATTTAAAAAGTGACCCTTTTCACTTTCAAAATAGAAAATTCTCTGACATGAATCTACTTTGGAAACTTAAAAAATAAAATAAATGTGTCCCATTTTCCTTCACCCCTTAGCCGATGAGAAACTAAAAGAAAAAGGCTAAGGGTTTTCACCCTTTCTAAACCCAAGAAGGGGACATGACACCATCTTATGGTGTTTGATCACAATTTAATTGAGAACATAGTCTGGATCCACCACTCAAAGACCAAGTATACATGCAATATAATGTTATCATAAAAAGTTGCATCCTTGAGGAGGTTGTTTAATCCTCCTCACTTAAGTGATAGCATTGAGACACCTCTAGATTGTGGGTAGCCTAATCAGTCAAGTGAATCTCTAGATATGCGTAACTCCCTTGATGCTATCACCCTAAAACTACTACTAGACCTATTTCTTGCAAAGGAAAAGGGTAAGAGAAACTATAAACTGAAAGGGAGGTGATGCACCAAATGTTATTACCACAACCACTAATTTGCATGTGCACTAATACCTATAGGACTTTCATAAGTATACACTTCTCCTAAAATAACCTATCACATCAATGCTTTGTAAAGAGATGAAACAATGTGAGGATAAAAGGGAATATGTTTTCCAATTCTAATCCATATAGAAATCCTGATGACACTCTTCACAACTTGAAATAGAGAACCAAGCTACAATAAGGCAAGAAGAATAGGATAACAAGACAAGGTGAGCTAAGTCTACACTTGCCTAGATCTGCCATTCAAAGCTTTACACTAAAAAAATCCATAGAAGGAGGTAAAACAATCATATTATTTATCAATAGGCATAAAAATTATTAGGTATATGTCATACTCTTGGTGGAAGGATCTATTTACAAGCCAAATTAGGCCATACATATAGAAGAGAATGAGAAGGAGAGATGAGAGAGTCGTTGGAGAAGCATATGACAAGTGTCACTTCATGAAGAAGTGAGTTGGAATCAATAAGGAATGTTAATAAATAGTATTTAACTCCCTCTTCAACAAGTGTGCACTTGGTTTGATAATATTCCTCTCAAGATGGCGTGGAGTTACTTCATTGCCTTAGTGACTCATCCATTTGCTTTGTAACTCCCCATTTGGAATCATTATGGATTGACAAGTCACATTCCTAGAGTCTAACTATTTGAATTTTATTAGGCACATGTTAAAGTCCCCAATATAATCATCTTTCCACATTTTTTTTCCATCTCTCTCATCATTCTCATATTTTCTCTCTAGGTAGGCTTATTCCTTGTAACCCTATTTTAGTGAAAAGCTCCTTGGTTTGAGATATCTAACACAATTATAAAAAAACTAAATGTATATTTGGGTACCCATTATCCCCTTAAAACTTCACACCAACTTCCATGATCTGACTCCCAAGGTAGACCTACTTTCTCATCCTCCATTTTTCACAATTAGGCCTATGCAAGCCCTCAGTACTAGAGATCATAAAAGTCCATACGTTATTACTAAAAAACCTTAAAAATATTTTAGGGGGAATTAAATTAGGTATTTTTTCCAATTTTAAATTCATTTCATTATATGAAACTCAATTTATGCAAGTGTTCAACTTTCTAGCCCTGGTTACCAAAAGTGTAAGCTTGAGAACACCGAGGGATAATAAAAATACATATTTTGAGTTATAGGGTGTTTTGAGGAAAACTAATGCCTATGTTGTCAGGATCTACCAGCTCTCAAAATAGCACACATGATTACCTTTGTATAAGCAACTAAACACGGAATTTAACCATAATGCACAAGTAACTAGAAATAAAAAATAACACAGAATATGAGAGACAATACCCAATTGTATTAATACTCTTCCAGAAAAGAATTACAATGAAGAGATGCCACACTCTTCCACACCTTTCAAACTTCCCACACCAAGTGTACAGTAATTCACCTTCAAGAGTTCACTCTCATCAATTACGATCCCAACACACAACTCAAACACAGAGTTGTTGTTCACCTCCAACCAGTCAGTATCACTACTGCCAGTGCCACCAATAAGTGACAATCACTACCAGTCCAACTGAGTACTCCATGCACTCCAAGTCTGAGTACACACCGTACTCCAAGTAGATCCCTATGATCTTGCTCCTTGTTGTGTTGCTGATCACCTTGATCCTGTTGCCACCTGCAAATCAACCTAGTTCTGCACACCTTCAAACCTAGACCTCGCACACACACACACCTGCAAATCAACTGATCTTACTTACCATGTAGATCTCACCTGATCATGCTATACCGCAGATCAACCTGGCCTTGCACACCTGCCGACCTAGATCATACACACCCAAAAGAACCCTTGTCCTTGCCTCACCAAGTCCTTATGATTCTCCCTTGGATAGAACCCTTATGTTTCTATAGAAGCCTTCTGGTTCTACAACTTTACAATACAACCCATGGGTCTAATAAATAGCTCACATACAAACAATAATTAGAACCGCAACTCCAAGACTAAAATTAGTCTTTTACATGCAAACAAACTGTCCGTCCAAAAATAGACCAATCCAAGAGACACATGCAAACACATGCACACATAGGCTACCGACGTCGGTTCCTGTTTGACCGATGTCAGCCGACACCTAACCGACATCGGTTACTGTGAACACTGAAGATGATCGACGTCAGTTGATCAGACTGACGTCGGTTGCCTGCAACTCAGCAACCTCCTCCTGTATGCATCTTGGTGAAGCTTTTAGCTCCACAACCTAACATATGTGGGGTCTGACCCAACATTCCTCAACCTATCCAAGTTTTATTTTCCTTTTGTCAATCCTTTGCACCTCTCAAAAAAGCCAAAACTTCATGTTTTGCATGCATTTTTAGGACTATGTCATGGTTGTAGGTGTTTTTGGTCATTTGGATCATTATTCAAACTTGGTAAACACCTTAAAAATTCATTCGTTGATTCTACACACTCACTTACATAAAATCAAATCACCAATTTCAATGTAAACCTTGAATCTTTCCTTAGATTCTTGACAATAGGCTTGCAATAGAGAGATCTTAGCAGGGTTGTGAGGTGCATTTTATGTTTGTTGTTTGTTGTTTGTTGAGGCTTAAGAAGTATTTTTTATTCATCAATCCTCTTTTTTATAATTTCCCATACCTTTATAACTTCTCCTCATGGTCTCCATTCTTCATTCATTCCTCAAACCTCACTCTCTTACAAGGTTTGTCTCGATTTGGTTGAGAAAGTGGACCTACAAGTCTACAAACCTATAGGTTTGCATTCTCTTTGCTTTAAACACTTTTATGATGTTATTATGGTTATTAAATACCCTATCATATCTTCTCTAATATTTTAGGTTCATTTTCAAGATCAATTACCTTTTGAAGCTTCTCAAAATGCTTTGGAAACTAGTTCACTTAGGCCTAGGGTTTTTAGCCATCTCTCTTATTTTGACCCTAGCCACTGTCTTTTAATGTTCTCTCCATCTTTTCAAGGATAAAATTACCATCATAACCTATTCTATGGTCTTTCTTAACTTTCAAAATTCTTAGGTCTTTAAAACCTTGATAAAATTCATGCTTTCAATGTCCCTTTGCAAGGCAGACTTGCTGGTTTGTGTTTTAGGAGGAACAACATTCATACTTTGAGAGTGAAACTTTTGAGGTCTTCTTCATTTTCTAAGGAAATTTGTACTTAAAACACATTCCTCATGACACTCTTCACATATCTCAAGCTAGAACATTTCTTTTTCAATGTTAAACAAATGTTTCTTCTTCATTTTATAGTCTAACACTCACTAAAACCCTGACTGCTATTTTGGCATAGGTTTGCAACTTTTCACTAAATAGAGATTCATGCCTCCATTTTATTGAATTCCAATCACTCATATCACCTTACATAGTGTTATTTATACTTAGATTACACCCCTGACCCTTGTATGTACCAAAACATATACTTTCTTATCACTTCTCTGCTTGCAACATTGATCTAGGCATCAATGTTATGGAAGTTATTGGACTTTGTGGGCATTGAGGGATGTTTTAGTGATTTTGGATAGTGATATGAAGGTGTAAATAATCTTGAGAACATAACATTAAACTCCTAAACATGTTTCACTTTTTTTCTAAACCTAAAGCATCTGCTTTCAAGTTTGCAACCTTGCATCATATGGAGATTTCTTGCCTCAAGGTTGCTCACACATGTTAAGTGAGGTTGAAGGATCATATCAGAAGATTATATAGACCCCCTAAATCATTTCCCATTGTTTTCATGCTTATAAAGAGCTTAAAAAATCCATTTCAAGGAGAAAACTAAGCTAGTAGAGGTTTTATAGGGTTTTAGACCACCCTACCTTCTTAGAAATCATTCATGAAGCCTAGCCCTTTGAACTCTTGATTAATGCATGGAAACTTGACGTCATTAGGGCCCCCATCTTTGGCCAAGAAATTATGTTTGATTCTCTCTCTCTCATATATGGACTGAGCATCTAAAAATTACCATTGTGAGCTTGCCAAGAGCTTGATGGAAGAACAAAAGTGTATTTTTTTTCTTTGGACTTGTGCAAGCTTCTTGAACATGGATTTGACCTGAGGGAGATGAAGAGAAACCTTTGAAGAATTTTTTCCTAAATATGAGCCTCCCAATCTATACAAGTGACTAGATTTCCCTCTTAAAAGTGATTATGCTCCTTTGGACGTTGAATTTGCAACACCTGACCACTTTTCTAATCTATAACTGCTTTTTTGACCTTGGAACTACCATATTACATTGAAATAACCTTCTCAAGATCTTTTGACATGTGCACTCATATACAATATTCTCTTTTGGCCTTTAGATTAACCCACCACCTTGTATTATGTTGAACTAGTCATGAGGGTGTCTTGAAGAGTTATTTATTTGCAGTTCAACTTAAGGACCTATATCACCTTTGATGACCTCATTCACTTGATTTCTTATTTATATAAAGGCCTACTATGTTGAATTTGGCATTTTAGACATTGCTTATAAGTGTTAGCATGAGAAATTGACTTGATCAAGCCAAAAAACATGAGATCCTTAACATTTGTAAAATACCTTAAAATATGCTAAGTTACCTTAACAAACATGCATAAGGACCAATCTATAACCACTAGAAAATCACTTGAGGACCATGACCTCATGTTTTGGCTATGCCACCCTAGGATACTTCTAACACTACTAAGACAACAAGACAACTTACCATGACAAGACAAGATATGAGTTGGACAAACACTTTCAAGGCTATTGACAAAGTTAAAAATGAGCTAAATAGCAAGTTTTTTATTAGACTCACCTATGGTAGCCAAATTTGGTTAACAGATAAAAAGTAATCTTTTCAATTAAGTGACTCCATGAAGAGTAACCATCTATCCTACTTGACAAACAATATTTATGTTTTAGCCAAGGTGAATTAGGAAACCACTATGCAAATAGAGGTTAGTCAATGATTGTGTACTCTTTGAATGTGTTAGGACTTATTCACACGACCCAAAAATAAATTTTAAGGAATATGTGTTATTTTTTTGTCAACATGAAAATTCTCTACCTACAAGAAGTTAATATTTTCATCTTTTCACTCATCTTTGTCATCAGAGTAATTTGGGCAGGTGTTGATTGTTAGATGTCAACTCATGAGAATGGATGTGGGTGTGGTAACATTATTTTTCATCCAATATTGTCTCTTGGGGGTTGACCCCACTCATCAGGCTATGTGGACCCTTTTCGATTTTAATGGTCACTCTCTCGGTCTTGCCAACATTTATGCCTCCAATGATGCAATAGAGGGGACAAATTCTTTGTGTTTGTTATCTGACTCACTCTTTGATGCCAACCAGATCATTTGTGGTGATTTTAATCTGATTGAATCCCCAGAGGACAAGTAGGGAGTTACACCCCATGTGGTAGTGTCGCTCCGATGAAAGAGAGGCATTTTTTATAGGTTAATAAACTCATATTTTTTTATCCTAACCACTGTCATTGCGTTCTTACCACCTCACCTTGATTCACATGGTCCAATTTGCAACAATGAAATGAAAGAGTGGAGAAAAGATTGGATAGTGTTCTAATTTCAGAATAAAAAAATTTCTCTTGCCAAAAAATTTACCACCTTATGGAAGTCATCCTTAATGTTTTTCTTTCAGACCACCTTCCCATCAAATTTGAAATTGAATGGTATGTTCCTCAAATAAGAAATTTCAATATGCAATTCTATCTCAATACCTTGCATTTGCAACATTCCTAGACCAAGAAATACATTATTATAAGCTAGAATCTTACTCCTCGACCTTTTGGAGCCTCTATTTGGATTGATTGGTGGAAAAATGCCATCAATCAAACAACAAATTTCCTCAAAATCTATTGCCAACAAGTAGTTGTTTTCCTCGACGAGGATCTACAAAAGTGAAGCTTTTTGCTTATTGGAGGCACCAGCTCAAGGTAGATGAGATTATCAATCTTGGTGTGACTAGATTTGTACCCCTATGCATTAGTTAAAAATCATAGATAGAGTTTTGATGTAATTCTTCACTCTCCTCCATTCCAAGAAATTAGTTGATCACGCGAAATCCATTTGAGAAGATGGTTCTCATATTACACACCTTCCTAACATTTTGAAAGCCTTTTTTGCTCATTATCATGGTGTTATTTCTCAACCTTCCACACCTAAACATGTTCATGCTCTTGACAGATGATTCCAAGTGGTACTTTTGTATGCATACATAGGGACAATGAGTGGCATGTGATCGGCTTCTCTCTATTGAGGAACTACATGAGGCATTTATGTAAATGGTTGTTGACAAGGCACCTAATATTTATGGGTTTCCCTATGCATCCTATTAGGTTTTATAGGATACATTGGGTTTGGATTTGCACAAAGTATATGTGGGAGCCATTCAAACACATTCCCTTGGAAAACTTATTAATCAAGTGTTCACCATTTTGCCCAATAGGGCAAAAAATTAGTCCCCTTCTTCCCCTGCTGTTTAAGGCCAATTCATTTTTTTGATTTTGCACAAGTCCAGGAGTTTCTATGGACTCTACAGGTGCTTGGTTCGAGCTTCAAGTTCTTCGGCTTTGGTTCAATTAGCTAGGTTCAGTACAGATTTCAATCAGCATAGTTCAAACGGTTCAGCGGCCTTTAGTTCAATAAAAGTTCATCGCTCAGTTCAAACACCTCGATTTAACAGCATTGAACCATTGAACCATTGAACCAATTTCGGTTCAATGGCTTGGTTCAAAGCGAGTAGTTCAATGTTCGGTTCAATCGGCTCGGCATGCAGCATTGAACCATTGAACCAATTTCAGTTCAATGGGTTGGTTCAACGAGGGGCCAAAACAAAGACCCAGGAAAGTCAAAGCACCAATTCCCGCAGACCTTTTGTCCACGGGAAAAGGTCTGAAATAAAGGAAAGACCCACAGGAAGGGCTGAAGGAGAAAAGCCCGAAGGAATTCGCCGAGGACAATGACAACTTGAGAGCCGTCAAATATAAGGAAGCAAATTAGCCGTTGGTTTTCAAAGTGATGACGGTCGCGTGAACGTCAATTCTAACACAGTGAAAGAGCCATTTGCTTTCAAACCAAAGGAGCGCTAACCATGGAAAAGGCCCAAAAATGCAGTGACCCGCTAGAAGATAGCTCGGGGGGCTGAAAGAGCCAAAAAGAGACAAGATAGGGAAAAGACAAAGTGCCAAGCATGGAGCAAACAGGTTGTCCAAGTGGTGAAGGGGAGCGTCGATTTAAGAAATTACTCTAACAGGTGATACAGTGACTGCGAATTGACCATTTAGAGGCGCAAATAGCTAGCCATGCGCCCTTTTTCTTCATTTCATATTTATAAGCAGACAAGCTGCGTAGGTGCCTTCAAGGAGCAGTCTCGGTCAATGAAGAAACATCGCGGCCATGTCAAGAAATGCCTGAAGTCAAAGTCAGGGCCGACACAACATTTATGTTTTAAGCAGCCTGCTCTTCCCAATGTTTGAAGGCACATGGGTCACTTGTAAAAGGGGCGCCAAAAGGCCTCCTTTCTTCTCCTATATATTGAGTTGTCAATTGAGAAAGGATCTTCTACATTTGTAAGGCATAGCCCTGGCAAAATTTCACCTGAATCAATAAAATGCATTTTTTACCTCTATCTTGGATAGATATTTCTGAGTATGTCTTGAGTGTTAGTTTGTGTTTAGTCGTTGTTTTTTGATGCTTTCATAGGTTCAACACCAACATACATGTTGTCTACAAGGTGCCATTTCTGCAGCTGACAAGGAGAGCTGTATTTGGAAGTGCAAAAATAGAAGAAATTACTTACAGTGTGCATTTCACAACACCTTGGTGAATCTCTATTTTCTGTATTTTCCATTAGAGCCTCCCTGCCGAGTTTCTTGCAGCCTGGTCCTTCTGCCAAGTCTGAAGTGTATGTATGTATTTGTCTGATTTAAGTGTGAAAGTGAGAAGGTCGACTTCATTTTGGTGCATCACCTCCTTAGAGTAGTTTATTTTCCTGCAATCTTTCTCCCTTTTCATCCCCCCCCCCATTATATACCTATAAATGTATGTGTTAGCACTTACTGGAATGAATCAGATGCATCAAAGGGAGCTAGCCCTTACCTAGAGACTCTCCCCTCCAGCTTCGCCGGTCCCACAGGCGAGAGGGGAGTTTCCATTGTTGCATGTGGAAGGCAGGAGCTCGGCCTCCTTGACCCGGGTGCAATCCACTGCGTCAACATCAAGGTAATATCAACTTCATTCCCAAATATGGAGATTTGGATACCTATTAATCTTCTCAATGTCTCCTAAAAAATTATTGTTAAAGCTCTTGCTTTTAGGGTTATTATTTTATACCATTTATTGTTAGATAACAAATATATCCTTAACAACGTTATTGTTGTTTGGGAAGGGATGGAATGGCCTCGAAGATCTCATCAAAAGGTTATGTTTATCAAAATTTAATTTGAGAAAGATTATGACATAATTGAATGGCCATTCATTTTGTCTCTACTTCAAGCTCTCAAAAATTTCTCTGGGTTTGTTTGCACAATTGAAATGTTTTCCTTGGATGAAGATGCCTGCATCACCATCAATAGCACTCAATCTAAGCAATTTGGTTTATTTCATTCTATTCATCAAGGTCATCCTTTATCCCCCTTGCTTTATGTGTTGTATGTTGAAGGTTTCAACTATTTGTTGGAAAATTATACTTTCAGAGGGTCGGTCAAGGGAATCTCACTTCCTCAGTCTCACAAGCAGATGGTCAATGGGCACTTTGTTGATGATTCCTTCCTCACATTGGTTGAAGAGGAAAACTCCATTTCTAATGTTGTGGAATGTATGGGGGTGTTTTGTCTAGCTTTTGACTCCTCCATTCAATGGAAACAAACCCATGTTATAGTTAGTCTTTCTCTCCCTTGCCTACTTGGTTGCTTCAGTATAAGTGGAATTGAATTCAACTTGGGAAATAGTTTAAGTTCCATGGTATCCCTTTTGCCTTTCAAGCTACACCTTCATATTTGTGGCATTATGTAATCCAAAGGGTTGAGAAAAAAAATAGCTATTGGATCTCCAAACCACTCTCCTTAGTAGGAAAATTTCAAAAAAATTCCGGGGTGTTGGCTGCCACATGTTTACTACTCCTCTTATTAGACTCCTTTTAATGCTACCTATGCCAAGTTGGAATTGTTTTTGAGGAATTTTGTATGGGACAACTTTGAAGAGGGTTTCACCATGTTGCTTGGGATATTTGTTGTATGCCAAGATCTCTAGGAGGCCTTGGTCTATTAGATATCCAAATCCAAGGTTATGCCTTGTGTGCTAAGTGAATCATCTATGCATTAGATGGTAATGAATCCTTAAAAATTTTGCTTAGGGATTGCATCACTCAAGTCATTCCTATGGGAAAGGGAGCCTAAATCTCCAAACCCTCCTAGTATAAGCTTTTATTGCTAAGAGTATCTAGAAGGCTTGGGAGCTTCTCAAAAGACAGTTAGTTTGGGATAGAGATGGGTTTATATTTGGGTTTTCTCTCAATTCCCATTTTTTATGGTGGTCTCCAATTCTTACTTTTCATGAGGTTCCTTATGCTCGTGTTTTGGATTAAAAGTCTTTAGCTTTTCAAAAAGGGTATCAAAGTTATCTTTGACCTATTTTGTAAGCAAATTGGAGACTAGGTGCCTTGGCATATCTTAAGGAACCAATTCCATTTACAGGTCAGTGATCAAGACTCTATTCAATAAACCCATAACGTTATCCATGACATCCTTCTCCACAAGATAGGTGTTCAAACACCTTTCAAATGGTGGAGTGATTGGAAGTGGCCTATTGAGACCCCCTTCCTCCATTATAAAACCCAGTTAGGTTATTAACTCCTTTCTCCACAATGTCTTCCAGTTGATACTCTTAATGTCAAATGGAAATATAATTCCATAAAGCAAGTTTGGAGAAGAATATCAGATCGTGTGTGGGCAACTATCATTGAGCCAAAACAAGCACACTTTTTGTGGTGCATTTTGGACCAAGGACTCCCAATTGGTATACACTGAGTGCACCTTGGAATGGCACATCCTTTTTGTTTTGCTTGTAACACCTACTATCTTTAACTCATATTTTTTGGTTTTGCAAGCTTGCCCAAACAATGTGGTAGTGGTTTCACGCCCTCTTCCAATGCTTTCTTCCAAAGATGTTTACCTGGAAGATGGTGCTACCAGGGGACTCGAACATGATTCCTAAAAAATACACACAAATTTGGGATGTATGTCATGCAAAGATTCTCTTTCACTTATGGAAGAACAAAAAAAGAAGTTACTTTTAATCATATTATTCTTTATGATTGTTTTTCCACTACGAACATGATTAATGTTATGCTTTAGATTCAAGTACAAGCAAAGAAAGTTTGTTTGGAGGTGACCCACCTCTAAACTTTGTTAGATCATTGGGGTAGTGCCCCCTGTGTTGTTAGTAGAGTCCCTCCAAACTCCCCTCACCATCGGTCACCTCCATGGGATTATGGACATGGATAGCGAGGGTGGACTCGTTCGTGCAACAGATATTGTAGTGGCTTCTCTCTGAGTCATTTCCCTGCCCTGACTTCAAGACCTCAAGCAAGTGACAATGGTAATGATGGTGGTAGCAGTTGTGTAGCTGGTAGTAGTGGTGTTGGGCACTTTGGGTGCTCTGCACCTTAGTAAGGGAAATTCCGTCACTTGGCTCTAGTTATTATTTCACCTACAAGGGCTAATAATTCTAAAAAAAAGAAGTGGATAGTTAGGACTTGTACCTAATCTTGCAAACCCTCCAACAAATATTGGCTTGGGAGATTGGATGATAAGTTTGATAATCCTCCTCCATCATTTATTGTTGTTACCATTGCTTACTTGGTTTACACCATTTTAATTGAAAAGTAATTTAGTTTTTTTTTTAAGTTTATGATATATTTGTGGGTTTGGTATGTAACTACTTCCACTAATTATTATATCATATTCATAAGCTTTTCAATCCCATAATAAATTAATAAATTGATTTTTTTTAATCATCTTCCCGGCCAAGAATCCAAATCAAAAAACTCACGGGTCACAAAACCCATAGGAGGATGCTCTTTAACCTATATATATGTGTCAAGCTCTCCTCATTATCCACTTCATCAATTGCTTTAAGTACTCTTGATTCCTTAATTCCTTGTAGGTGCAGATTGCAGAGTATGAAAAAATCAATCCCAATCCTGATTGTGGCCTACACAATCCTATCCTTGGGCTCTGGCATTTTATCTGCTACTTTCCCTTCTGACATCCAAGCCCTGATCCACCTCAAGAGCTCCATTGAAAAATCCAGCATCCCCGCAACATCCTGCATAGATTCATGGGACTTCTCTGCAGCAGATCCCTGCCTTTCCACATCAACACCTCAATTTTCTTGTGGCCTTCGCTGCAATGTGCATGCCGGAGGCGAAAACCGGGTCACAAGCATAACTCTGGACAAAGTTGGGTACAGAGGATTCCTTCATTCATTCATTGGGAATCTCAGTGAGCTGGTAGCTTTGCTATTAGAGTTTTTCCTACATTCTTCTCTGCAGTCCATTATGCTTTTATGTTCTCGTCTGGACTCTGGTGTGTATTGTTCTTAATTTTCTTGGGATTTCTAACAGGAGGAGCTTGATGTATCAGGGAATGCCTTCAGTGGAGTCATTCCTGATACAATAGGATTATTGGTGAAGTTAACAGGCTTGAAATTGGCCCAAAACCAGTTTTCAGGGTCCTTGCCCAGTTCAATTGGAAAGCTTGTGAACCTTCAAGCCATGTCAGTTTCAAGGAACCAGCTTGATGGGTCCATTCCTTTGTTTCTAAATGGCCTTGTCAATTTAAGGGGAATGGATTTGTCATATAACAGGTTCAGTGGTGCAATTCCACCTTTGCGGGGTATGAGGTCACTACACAGTTTAGATGCTGGCTATAACAGACTTACAGGTGAGTATGCTGAGTTTTTAGAAAGGAAATATTAGTATAGGGCAATGACTAATCAGGGGAATGAAATGCATACAATATGGTTTTGTTGCAGGTGAGCTACATGCAGAGTTTCCACCTCTCCTATCTCTGCTGACAGTTAGGGGAAACAATTTAAGTGGAAACTTGCCGGCTCAATTGATCTCACTGGAGAAATTGAGTGTTCTTGATCTGGCCTCTAATAGTTTGGGTGGCAGTGTGGGCATTGCTCTGTTTGGGCACCCCTCATTACAGCAGGTTAATCTGTCCGACAACAATTTCAGTGCCGTAAGTGTCCCTAATTTAGCAGGGACGACTACCCAACTGGTTGCTGTGGACATCAGCTTCAACAGGATTAGTGGGTCACTTCCTGTTAATTTTACGAGCATTGAAAGCCTTGCTGCTCTGTATCTTCGCCACAACCGATTCCAAGGGCCAATTCCTGCCGAGTATGGTAGGAAAGCAACCATTGAAGGTTCTGAAAATATGAGACCTTTGTCCAGGCTCTATCTGGATGGTAACTACTTGAGTGGTGATGTACCTGCTGATTTTTTGGGCATATCCCCCGAAAAAATTAGTGGTAGTTTTGCTGACAATTGTTTGGATGAATGTCCTCCGAGAATTCCCCTTTGTCAGGGTGGACAGAAGCCTTCTAGTGAATGTAGGAGAGCTTATTAGGCCTCAGAAATCAAACTAATTGGAACATTGCAAGCCATGGTCTCTGGGGAAGGTGCAAGTCCCTGAGTTGATGCATCAGTTCGCTATGGTCTAGGTGGTCTTCATCCTCCGGTTGATGTTTTGATGAGTGATGGCTAATGGGGCACAATCCTCGTATCAATGTTTGCCCTCCTCTCTCACCTCTATAGAAGTGAAGGGTCTTATGCTATTCTATGCCTCTTAACTTCATACATCCAATGAGACACTTGTAATTGCTTCTTGTTCTTAAGATGATGTTTGCTAAGTTTTTATTAAAAAAATAATTCCACTCATGCCTTCCAGCCCAAAGCACTCTTTACATGTGGGCCTCATAAACATATTATAGCACATCTATTTCCTTAAACATAATTAGTATTATGTATTTCTTTATTATCATTTTTATATTTTTCAGAGTAAAACAAAAATGCATAATGTTGTTTTGTAGACAAGTGGAATAGCAGAACTAGGGGTCTCAATGTATTATAGGGTAGTACTTTAGAGATTATATGAGTAAATTAAGGTTAAAATTAAAATATAGATAGGGTTGTTTAAATGTTTTGGAAATGATATAGGTGTTAAAAAACAGTGTCTTTTATTTCTTATTTCATTTGGGTTATATATTAATATGTTGGAAGATTGTATAAATAATTTTGAAAAGGAGGGGGTCCATTTGGTCAAATATGTGGTGAAACTTCTCTTTTATGTCGATGACCTAATTCTAATGACACAGAGAATCCAAAATTTAAGAGACTATTTTTGGACTCTAGAGCTCTTTTGTAAAGTAGGGATATAGAAAAATATTGACAAAAACAAAATTATGATTTTTTAATGAAAAGGAAGGAAGAGCAACCTGATTTTCAGTTTGTAGGAGAGTCTCTTCAAATGGTGTCAAAATACAAGCATCTCAGTGTCAATTTTCATAGCAAGCTCAGATAGGATACTTACAGAGTGAAAAGACAAGGTGGTTGGAGAACTATTTACGCACTCCAAAACAGAGACAAGAATATTGAATTATAGGATTGGAAGACCCTTGGGTCTTATTTGGATTACTTGTTGCATCTATGGTGTTGTATAATTGCGAGTTTTGGGCTTATGGAATAGTGAGTTTGAAATGGAGGCAAATAAAAAAAGATCTAAAAGCGTCTAACCATAAACAACTTCAAAATTAAAGATTTAGTGCCCTGTGAAATCACCATTGCTGAAATAAGGACTTAACCTTTAGATGCAACAACTGTCCAGGGCATTATGTTACTTGAACAATACAAGGAACATGAAGCATGGCAAGTGGCCTAAGGCCACAAAAGAAGAAGGGTTGCATAGAAGGAAGAGCACATGGGGGAAGCAAACCCATAAATGAATGAGTAGATGGGATATCAATGTAATTGAATGCTCAAACTGTAACAAAGACATAAAAATTAGGTGAACAAAAAGTTCATAACACTAATGTGGATGAAAAAAATAAATAAGAAAAGACCACTATATTTCAGTGTTCAACCCGACCTATAAGCATGGTGAAAAAACATATCTCGGGGTTGAAATTAAATCGAAGGAAAAAAAATCCCATTGCTCAACGAAGGACGAGCTCTCATAAGCTTAAATGTGAGACAAGCATATGGACGACTTCTAAGGAACCGTGGGAAGAGAGGGTCTGTATTTTTTACACCATAGGAGCGGTTGAAATGGAGAAAAACTTCATCCTTGAATGTCCTAAGTACATGGGCATACAAGTCAAATATGTGAAAATCTTAAGAGGTGGCTCCATGGTAGAGCTATTTGAGAGGGAAAAAAATGGTTGGAGAAGAAGTTAATTCAAATCATTAAAAGGAGTAAAGGAATCTTTGAGCAGTTAAAGCAATCAATGTAATTGATGGTCTCATAGATCGTTTGATCTTGTTGATGTAATTAAAACCATTTCATTTCATTTCTTATAAGGTTTACCATTCTCTAGGTAAACCCTTTTTGGCTTCTTAGGTGGGAGTCATTGTAGGCCCTCCTTTCATGGTTGATTACCAGGGATTTGTAGACATCAACACTTTTTTAACTTTTTTTCTCAATAAAAATGAAATTAGAGGAAACCCAACAATGGAGACCTTTAAGTTTAAGGGTTCACAATACTTCATAGATGTTATGTAGGGATTGCAAGATTGCACCAACATGAAATCCACAATATTTTTAAATCACATTTTTTTTAAAAAAAAATTAATAGAAGGAAAAATCATATTTTAAATTGATTCAAAATAAATTGTTGAAAATACATTTTGAAAAGTTGGTTTAATTATTGTGTTATAAATATGTCATAAATTAATGAATTATTAATTTTAAATTTAATATATTATAATATGATTGACTATTTTATAAAATTATTTGATAAAAATGGATAATTATTAAAACTTTTATAAACACGCACTTAAATTGTACTATACAGATATATGGTAACGTCATATCATATATCATAGCCATCATTGGACACCACTCGAGTAATGGCTCTCTTTCCCTATCTCATATTGCTGAGTGAGTGTTAAGTGGAATCTGTTGTCTTCCCATTTAATTTACTGGTTAGATGGTGTTGTCATTGCCTCAAATGATAGATTGATATGATGCGAGTCTTATTTCTGAGATTTTAGGTTGTGTTCATAGACCCCACACTTTTTATTTAAAAAAATTTAATCTACCTTGTAAGGAATACTTGAGTAAGTCTTGATAAAAGGAATCAACTTACTTGGATATAGTTGGCTGAGTAAGTCTTGATAAAAGGAATCAACTTACTTGGATATAGTTGGCTGAGTAAGTCCTGATAAAAGGAATCAACTTACTTGGATATAGTTGGCATTGAACATGATGCCTGAGGTTGTTCCAAGATGTTTCACACGAGTGTCTAATCGGTACAGCACCCTGTGGGGCCATGCATGTCTTGAAGATGGGTTCATGGATGGAATCATGGATGTTGCTGAATTCCTTTGAGAAGGCTGTGTAAAAATCAATATGCGATTTTAACAACTTGTTTTCTTTTCAGTCCTTTTTGTTTGTAAGCTCTTTTTTGGGGTCCATTGTTCCAGTGAGGCCGTGTCTTCAGCCTCAAATGTTAAAAAAGTTGATTAACCTTGACTGGTATTAGTAGAGTAATTCCAAACACAGTTGTCCACCAATACATTTGTCTACTTCATGAAGACAAAAAAAACTTGTCCTTCGAAAAGATGTTAGTCAAGATCAATTTAAGAGGTGTTTATTCAGATGGGGTAGCATAAATCTGTTTTTTAATACTTTTTAATTAAATCAATTTTTAAGGCCCCTTTATCGAGGAAGTGCAAGACTAGTCATCTCTTACAATTTATGATGTACGATATCTACTTATTAAAGTTAAGTCATGCACCATTTGGTTTATCTGTTCACCACTTCAACATCGAACCACCATTTAGTTTATGGTGTGTTTGCCCTGGGCCTACAATTTTTGAAAACAATGTTCAAAGTGCTTTGGGTAAGCCATAACAATGTTAATGATAAAGATTGACAGTGTAAAAATAAAACTGATAACAACAGTAAAGATTGACAATGTGAAAATAAAACTGATAACAACAGCCCCAAAGAAAGAATATAAAAAAAAGTAGATTACTATGATACATTTCAAATGGTTTAAATTCAACTTGTGTGGGTGATATATTTAGACATGGACATCATATGTTTTCCCTGGTCCTACAATTTCTGAGAACAATGCTCTAAAGTTTTGGGTAAGCCATAACAATGCTAATGATAATTAGATTTAATCAATTCTCTTTTAAAATCACCTATCTTCAGCTGCTTCTTGCTATATCTGTGAGAAAAAGATTGTACCTAAAGTGGAGTTGTAAGTTGACTGAGTGTAACTGGTTTCAACTTTGTACCAATGTTTGGAGATCAAATGCTGAGACTAGTGCCCAACTCTTCGCCTGGATATTTATTCATTATAAGTTCCCTGGTGCTATTAGACTTGAGTTTCTTCCGGAGGTTAAGCTATCTTGCCCTTTTTGCAATGAAAAAGCAACTATTATGCATGCATTTTCGACATGCAATTCAGTTAAATCAATCTGGAATCAAGTTCAACAAGATTTACCAGTGCTCTTCACAAGCGAACTGTTGTAGAAAAAAACTCTTCCTGAAATAGGAATATCTAATAATGTGATTTCTGAAACATTCAAACAGATTATAATCAAACATATTTGAAAAATAAATGTCATTCATGTTTCTATAATAGCACTACTTAGGGAGTAGTTCTTCATCGACTTTATTTTGATTTCTTGATTCAGTTCCTCTATGCAACAGTTCATGCAATCTAATCTTCTTGCTAATGAGGATCTGGCAAAGCAAATCAAGGAGATCAAAGAACAGTTGAGACACCTGGCAGACAATCATGAAGACCCATATTAAAAAAATTAGAATTTAGCATATATATGAATACTTTCTTGAAGGATGTTTAAGGTTTCTAATCTTGATTTGGCTGTTTTGTGTCATGTACAGCACTTGATTATTTATAAGGTTTTTGTAATTTGTTTGGTGCTGCAGCTAGAATTGTTTTGCTGCCAGTTATGATATGGATTTGCTGGAGAATTTCACCCTTCGGGCCTCTGTATTTTGATTTTGTATTATTCTTTTTGTTGCATCCTTCAATATTAGAAAAAACACATTCAATGATACAGATTGACAGTGTAAAAATTAAACTGATAACAATAGCCCTAAACTAACTTAGATTTATTTAGTATATTTTTCATGGTCTGAACTCAACTTGTGTGAGTGATATATTTACACAAAAGATGACTTTGAATTTTCCCATTTGAAATGCAGCCTTATGAATGGCTAGAAGAGATTAGTGCCAACTTAACGAGCAAACTATCAACTAGTCTTTATTACCGGAAAAAATATATATATATATATATATATATTTTCAAAAGTTTATGTATTAGATTCATGTCAAACCTTAATGCTGGTTTGAAGTTTGAAAATGTTTGTATCAGGGTCATGTCAAACCTTAATGCTGGTTTGAAGTTTGAAAATGTTTGTATCAGGGTCATGTCAAACCTAAAAGCAGGTTTAACCATGCTTGGGAGGTAAAACGGGTAGAATTTCAATCATAGATCTAGAGGGGACTCCACCTAATGATGCATTCGGTGAAATCATGTATAAAAAATGGGAAAGCATAGAAGAGACTAACAAAACAGAAAAAACACATCACGGATTTCAATTATTCGCCATCTAAATGGGTTAACTCTGTGAACAAAGTTCTAAGGGAAAAACTAAAAATAGATTAAAAAAAATCCCAAAAGTGGTGGAATCCCCATCTTGGCTTACTTCATGGTAGAAAAAACGAGCACAAGCTTTGCAAATTATGTTTTTGTTTCTGTAATGAACTGAAACAAAGCAGCATTATATGCTACCCGAACTGCAACAACACCTTTCAGGATAGCTATAACAGTCTGTGATTAAACTTTTACATTTGACATGTTACAGCTACAGACCAACAGGAAACTCGCTACTTAATTTAACAGTAAGCAATCAGTATTCTGAAGCTCAAGTCATCTTTACCATCTCAAGATCTAGTTAATCTACAATCACCTGCCTTTCCGTCTTTCCTTTCTCAGCAAACCATGAGTGCTATGCATTACACAAATATTGATATATCCGACGCTTTATGTCCATGCCTTTCAACACATAAATGCCACTTCACCTGTTATAATTAGCACTATCAATTTCCCTTGTCTGTGGTTTGCAACATTAGCTAGCAGGATTCTTGTTTTGTAACAAACTGATTACGATACCAAATTGGCATGGAAACAACAATTGGTATCATACGGTAATGTTGTCAGTTTTTGCTCTTGCATAAACAGTACAACAAAGATATTCGGTAATTTTTTTGACATCATTGACCTTTTGAAGCACATGTTGGAAAATGGATTATTTGAAACGATGTATGTGAGAATAAAGGAGGGAGTCAGATCTACTTAATATTTAATTAATCAATAGTAAGCCTAATGGGATAATTTACAGTGAAGGACAAGCATGAGAAAATTAGGGATCAGCATCCCCTTCATTTTTAACAGTGATGTAATTGTTGGTAGTCTCAGACATGTAATTCAGAATTGAAACGAATGTAGAAACTCCAAGAAATTACAGAGTAAGATGGCACTAGTTTTGGATGTTGAAAAAGTATGCAGCTAATTCTATTACTCCTCCAAAGTTTTATTTATAGACTAGTTTGAAATCGTTATTGTAGCATGTCACTCAAAAAGCTATAATTTGTAACGGAAAACAACTCCCAGTGCTGTTTATAGGGGACTGAACAGATATTTGTAATGGAAGCCAATCCAGTTGACCAAGGAATAAGGACTATCAAATTTCCCTACAAATCAATTAGCCTCGTATACATCATCTAAGTTTGTTCAAGTGTGCTCTCGAGACTTTAGTACATCAAAAACTTGATATTGATGATCATTACAATCTTGTTTCCCTTTGAAAGATCTTAAAGTTCTGTACAAGCATAAGCCTGGTCACTCCTTTTACTATAATGTTCTGCAACACATCAATATACAATATTGCTTTTTTACAGATTCTAAGTAGAGAGCACTCTTAGTCAGCTCTTGGTTTCTATATATTCCAGAGCACTTCTTAGTCAGTTTCAACTTAGGTGCGTGATTATTTTACATAAAGTATGCTGCAACCGGCATACATAACACATATAAGCAAGAATTATCTGGCACATCCTTATAATTGGATCTGAATGGATCAAAGCAGCTCTCCTTGATCTTAGCCATGAAAGAAAATTGCAATAAAGCCATTGATCCCCTGCAAGAGGAAGATATATTATTGGCATGCTAAATTCACCCAGATCATATGTTAGCATTATTTTTTATGTATATTATGTATGAAGTTAAAAGACATTTGAAATATACTGTTTGTACCCTCCTTGGATATGTAGAAGTGAACCATTATAATCCAAGAAAGGGCTGCTTTATCATCCAATTCTCTCTAATCAAGCCCCATTGATGCATAAGATGCCACATCTTCAGCTCCCCTCAAACTTTCTTAGCAATTGAAAATAATATCTATTTGATTAATCGATTCCTATCCTTAAGACGATTGAAGGCACCACGGATCAAGCCACAAGTAAAAGAGAAAACAATATATATCACAGTGAAGTGCATAATATAAGGGCAGCAGTCATCCCTCTGTCAAAATGTAGGGCACACAAAAATCAGAAGATGATGTTGGCAGAAAGCACAAAGCCATTACTTTTATTCTCAACTTCATTTTCAAAAAGTTCACGACAAAACATTTGATATATATAGTAAATCCAAATATTGGAAGGGACTGCATATATGATAGAGCTGGTCTGAAACCACCCCCAACAAATCCTTCAAGAAACATATTGAAAGATTCGATCTTTAAAATCACCTACCACTGAAGCCAGAACTTCATAAACAGAAGAGTACAAAATAGCCGCAAAATAATGCCCTAGATTGCCTAACAAAACTTTTCCACCATCAAAGGTTTGCCAGTGAATATAGAATTACAAGTCCTATAAAATGTAATCCTATCTCAAAGAGTTTGAATTTGGTAGGAATTTATATATGGGTCCAGCAGATGAGATTATATTTTCTGCATCCACAGGTCTACACAGTGAAATAACATATTCTATGGTCCACTCTTCAATGAATAACTTACATCTGAAACGCATTGATCCATACAATGAAATAACTTATTCAAGCACCCACCTTTCTCATTTTTCCTCAATAGTAATGCAAAAACCCTAGAACCTATAATTTACAAGGTTATGCGATTATTTTTTTTGGCTGATTTTCTTAAACTTAGAGATGAACTACTTAGTAACAGATTTAGTTACAATCACCGTTGAGAGGTCATACTTTTGTAACAGATCCTCTGCATCCAAAAAAAAAGTACAAAATATTGGTGAGAACACTGACAACTGGCACTCACCAAAGCCTACTGATCTAAAAGGACTCAGAACCACTTCCTCAGTCCTCCAGCTTTTTTGTCTCCTGTCAAAAACCTTGGAAGATTAAGAAGAGAGTTTACTCTTGTAACACCTTCAAGTGCAGAATACTCGTCATCCTCAGCTGTAGAAATACACTCAGCAAGGCTTCTCTTGGATGGACCTCTCTCCGGGCACTTCAGTTCATTGGAGTTCTCTACTGTGTTTAACTTTTGCGATGCACCATTCAGGTTATTACCACTCCTGACTGTGTTTAAACGCTCTAACGAAGGCCAATTTTCCTGACCATCTATATAGGATTCATCCTTCTTTTCTGACCTCCCCTGTGAAATTGCTTCTGACAATGAGATTATCTCCTTTGGCACTGCCTGAGTACCAGTGTCCTGTCCTTGTCGAGTTGTTGATTTTGGCTCAGATGGTGAGGAATTATTGAGAAAGAGACAGATCACTGCGCAATCATCCACCTTGGATGTTGGATATTTTAGCCTCCATGCTCGAACAGCATATTCCACCAAAGCTTTGGCTGCAGTTGTTTGAGTGGGTGCTGATGCGACAATGTCCACAACCTCCTTGTTCGAGAGCACATCCCAGATCTGCAAAACAGTAAGATTGAAATATCTTTCTTTAGGAGATTTAAAAACATAGGCATCAGTATGAATGATTTTCTTACAAGAAGACCTTAACATACCCCATCTGTAGCCAGTACAATGAACTCATCACTTTCAGTGAGACGATGGTAAGAAACATCTGGAACAGCAATCAGACCAAAGTCCTTCAGACAGAAATCACCAAAAGCTCTAGCCATAGCCAGCCCAGGGGAGTCACTATGAGGCAGCCAAACACGTGCTACCTCAGGTTCATCATGCAATGCAAAAACTCGCCCTCTGCATTGTCGAATCCTTTCAGCTTCCCCTGAACAACATGGAAAACAAGGATTAGGCTTTGGCACACATAAGAAAAATCCAAATCTACCTGACAGAATTTTCCTAGCTCCCAAATGGATCATGTTCACGAGTGTGTGGAGCTAAAAAGAAAACTTGTGCACCCCATTAGAAAAGCATTACAGACTCATTCACAGAGAACCCAAATGCTTGTAAAAGTTGCCTGAGACAATTATAACAGAGTAATTATGAACCACAATTATGCAGAGAATTCTAAACTTTATGTGCTTATTTAACAAACCAGGTTAACTCAAATAATAATATCCTTTGGTGCACTGTATACAAGTTGCATAGTTTCGTCATAGGATAATATCATTCATATCATGTATACATGATTTGACTAAGGATTTAAATATTAAGTCATTAAAACCTTCGACTACAAAGTTATTTACAAACTTTCAAATATGTAGCGTTCTGCAAGAATACAAGTTGTAGATAAAAGCCATGGAAGAAAAAAGGAACTGTATAGTCCTAACAAAATATCTATTTGCTTGAAAGTTATATAGCTAAAATCACCATTGAAATTCACACTCTAGAAAATAATTAAAACAAAGGTTTGGAAAAGAGGAAAGGAACACTGCAGAAAACTATCACTTTTCAGATGGTAAACATGTAAATAAGCTTGAAAAAATAAACCTTTTGTTTTTCTTTTTAAGCTTTTCTTTCTAGTAATCTGAGAAAAGATAGAGCGTTCAAACAGATATCTTTGCAATATAGAATATGAATACGGTAAGCATGGAATTTAAAATATATTTCTACACTGAAGAAACAAACTGGAAGACATACTTGGGAGATTGGGTTTCAAATCCACTGTCAACTGCACTGCAGACAAAGAATTGTCTTGACCTCTTGTACCCAAAACTGCTCTTGAATCTCCGACATTACCAATAACCAAGTCTTGTCCCTGATCCCAATGAACATATAATGTAAGTTATTAAAAAAAAAAATACCTGAAGAATGAGATTCCTTTTTCCCCTTAGTCTCTGAGGCTGAAAATGAGAGATCAGAAAACATGGAAAAATACTTCCCCAGATTGTCTTGAAGTCCTATGCTACTTTACCATATGTATACCTGTTTCACCAACGTTACTGCAGTAGTCCCACTGCAAAAACAGTCGATTGTAGGATGCAGCCTCAACTCCTTATCCATTACTTTGAAGGCTTTCAGAAACGACTCCTTCAACATAGAAAATATTTCTGGTCCGTTCTCCCTCTCTTCAGCATCTATTAATTCCCTCCATTCATCATCCATGGTTGAGTCCTCAGAATTCATGCTTCCCACTGTACTATTAACTTCTTTTAAGTTATCATCATCTTTAACCTCTGTTTCCCATTGGGAGCACAGTTTCGATGGTAGCGCGTCCCTTACCCTTCTGGCTACAAGATGGCCAAATGGACCGTGCCCATCAAATACTCCACAGAAAACTGTGTCCTTTCTTGAACCAAAATCCTGCAAATTAAGAAGATGTGTTCAGGTAAAAAATGATGGATGTCACAAGTTCAACCAAAAAAACTCACTAACTTGCTATTCAGATAATTACCATGTCATTCAGTCTTGTATGTCTGTCAATAGGACTTGAGTTTGGGAAATAATTACTCGTCCATGTATTTAGTTAGCAAAGTAAACACGGAAGTAATTGGATATAAAACTTGCAAAACCACCACTCTTGTGGATTGAGTTTAAGATTTCCAAAACAACCCCCATACCACTCCGATCTGATTTCAGCTTTGCAATACAATCTTGTATTATGTTTGTCATACAACATTTGTGTTGTTTAGCTAATAATATTGAGAAGAACCCAAACTCAATTGAATCAATACTTCAACAAATAATCGAACATATCCGTCCAGTATCTGATTTATCAAAGATTAATGATATCAACCAGGTTGCTGGCTTATGTCCATCAGGTACTGGACTTTCAAATCGCTCGTTTAAGTCACAGTGGTAATAGTTTCAATAGCTAATCTTTAATGATTTCGCTAGCTGGTAGAAAGATTTTTTTTGCAACTTCAAATCAAATTGATGTGATCATGGCATATACCTATTCACAATTGACATGAGCAATTGCTATGTACTATCAATTGGTTAAAGAAAAATTCAGCATGTCTGTTGCTGGAAACCAGTCTCGTCTGCAAGAATTAAACCATTATCATGTAGATGGTGCTTCAAATGATTAACGTCATTTGTGGATCGGATCGAAATGGAAATTGTGATATGGATATCTGATTTAATTTGATGGGTATACAAATCATTTCAATCATGCACATGATTTGCAAATAAGTCAATTATTCCATTACAGCATTCATTGTGCATCAAACACTATTAACCCTTGTCAATCTAAATCAGCATGAACATTATAATAAAACATGGATCCCGAATCAGGTATCACATGAATCCCGAATCACGTATCGCATGAATAACAGCTAGTTGATCAAAGTGCATCTCTAGTAGCAGAAAAGAGGGATAAGAGGTCTAGAAACCACATACCTCCCAGACAAGCATGGCATCTTGATTGGTTCCCTTTCGGCCTTGCTGCGTAAACATACAAGCAAAACTGCTGGCACCATTTGAAAACATCCTCCCAGGAGTTTTGCTAATCTGGTCATCTGTTTTTGTTTCAATTGGCATGGATGTCATCTTCCTCCTGTTCCTCCTCGTCCTCGTCCTTGCTCTGGATGAGGAGGCAGACCGAGGAAGAGTACTCAGACTGCTTCCATCTGTTGATAAACAGGACCCCATCCTAAGGGCCCTGATGATACCGAATATGCACTCCAGACCAACGACACTTGAAAAACCCACTCAACAACTATAATTGAAAAAAATAAAATAGATCCTTAGTCCTGAATAGGCAACAATCCCTGCCAAGTGTGTTTTGGGAGTCTCAGTTCAAAATTGAAAGACAATATACCACAGGCCAAAGGAAGCCTTTGGATACTAAATATGCACTCCAGACCAACCAAGCTTATGAACTCCAGACCAAAGAAAAACAAAAATTAGATCAATAAGCAACACTTCCAAAAAAATCAAGGTCTTCTCAATTCAAAATTAAAATAAATAAAATAATTCCAGGCCTAAGGAAGCGCCTATGGCACACAGATCCGCACTCTGAGAAACAGTTTCTCCACCAACTTTTTAGTTTTTATTTTTATTTTTTTGGGACCCAATCTTAATCCTACTCCTTCGCAAAATCAAACCAGCTGAAGGTATCCTTGTTCATGGCATTTCTCTTAGGAAGAAGGAGATTGCAAGTGGCGTATAGATATAGCCTGTTGGGCGCTGAAAACATAGATGGTCTTATGCAAACGACCTGTTTGAGGTCTTTTTTTAAGAGAATCGTAATCAAAGAGGTGGTCCCAAGGCTAACGCACCCTTTTGAGACTTCTCATTAAGGAGGAAATTAGCAGACGGACATAATCAAATTGCCTGTTTTTGGTTTTTGTCCTGACAGAATCCTAATCCTTTGTAAAATCAATCTGGACAACAAGGCTGAACGTATCCTATTAAGGGCATCTCTTTAAGAATGAGATTGGCAGACGAACATATGCAAATTACTTGTTTTAGGTTTTTTTAATCTACTGAATCCTAATCTTTCATATAAGCAAACAGGGCCACAAGGCTGAATGTATTGTCTCCTCAAGGATTATGATTAGCATATGGGCCTATGGAAACAATCTTTTGGGTGCGGGTGCAAATAGCCTGTTGGGTGTACCAAAAAGGACCGTTGCTACCGGCACTAACCCTAAACAAAACAATTTCGCATTGGGGCCATGCGCTTAAACAGCATATACAGCAAATGGGTCTGGTGCTGCCCTCAGTCCTCCAATGGGGACCAAATTGGTATCACCAATAGCCGGTCCCCATTAAATTTCCATCGTAAACATAAGACAGCCCTGGTCCAGCAAAACTTCTGACCCCACCAGACACCTTACATACGCAAAATAGCCCTCCAAATTTCCCCAGAACTGATGTGACATGAATCACTCTCGGATTTATATCATGATGGGTATCAGTTTATCCAAATGGGTGTCTTCTAATCTTAATGGTTCCTATCCAATCACAAGTTACTTCAGACCTTAACTGAAAAAAATAATGCAGTTTAGGCCTAAAACCATAAAAAAGTTATTGAACTTAATTAAACAAAGAGATGGGTATCCTGCTGAGTCAGATTATTCATCACGAAACTCAAGGGATTGTCTGAATTCACAAACTTCCCGACGCTTTATGTGTGCTCAACACGATACACTTGCCTCTATATGCTCTGTTCCCAGCTAGGACAAAGTCCAGTCTGTTTTTCTGACATTTAAAGCAATTTGCTCTTAAACTAACATTGGGGATAGAAGCCTTAAAAACAACATAAGATTACCATACAAGTTTAGTTAATGAAATCCAGCCAACCAAAGTGGATTTGTTTTCAAGATTCCCCATGGTTGTAGATGGGGTCTCTAGGCAGTTTTGTTTTGTTTTGGGGATTTTTTTTTTAAAAAAAAGTGGCTTTTTTGTTCTTATATTGAGTAAGCTCATGTTCTTTTCTTTCCTTTGGTTTTTCCTTTTAGTTTAGAAACCTTTGGGACCCGGCTTATCTACAAGTAGATTTGATTAAGTAGGCAAAGCCACAACTCCAAGTGACCTATTAAACTATTGTAGGTTGACACTCTTAAGTGACCTATGGGAATTTGTCTATCATTGAAATTTGTTGGCATTAATTAGTAATTATAAGGGTTCCCACAATTAGGGATTCACCTATATGGGTATTCACATGGGTATGTCCCTTAAATCATACTTAAATTATTAATTATGTGTTCTCTAAACCTTGGGGTTGACCTCATTATCCATGTGGGATTTAGATAGAGAGATGGAGGATTGATAAATGTTGGGCTCTCTAGGAAAATGATATAAAACTTTATAAAATTTTAGTTTTTATTATTTAATTATATTTATATATATTCATTATTCATGTGAGATTTAGGGAAAGATAGAGGGGATTAAAAACTTATAAAATTTTGGTTTTTATTATTCAATTATATATGTATTGTTCATTATTGATGTGGGATTTAGATAGAGATATAGAGAATTGATAAATATTGTGTTCCATTTGAAATTGATATAAAAACTCATAAAATTTTGGTTTTTATTATTTAATTATATTTACATATATATAATGTGATGGAATATTAGATTTATTAGTTAAATGGTTATTTTTATTTAATTATTATTTCAATTATATTTTTATTTTTATATATTAAGGTAAGTGGATATTGTAGACACTTCGTTTTAGTTATAATTGTATTTGAATCGGATTTTAGATTGATTTCTATCAAACAGTGTAAATTAAGTTTAGGAATCTGTAGACACCAAAAATCTGTGCACCATGATTTTGAATGTTGTAATTCCCCAGGACCACTTTAGGACCCCCTTGGGACCATTTAACCCTTCGATCCCATGTGGGCCCAGTTGGCTAGGGTCATCCCCTACTGAATCTTGGCAAAGATATGTGACACTTGGTCGTGCATCTGTATCTGCTCTTTGGCCTACACCAAGTCAAAAGCATGACCCAATCACCTACACCAATATCATCTACCTTAACCTTTAAGGGACTGACCTATTCCATTATCTATCATACCCACCTACCTGCTAAACTTGCCCTCTGGACTTCCATCGCCAACCTATGCCTAACACACAAGCTTTCCATTTTCCCTAACTTTTTCAAGCACTTAGCAAAAGTTTCCCTACCCTCATCGACCGTCAATGGTCATGGTGACCGCCAACGATCAGGCACCCTTATTTTCTAGGGTGTCAATCGTCGAACGTCACTGTGGGTGTTCCATGGCTAGAACACCCAAACCCTATCACACCACATAACTACCAAATTCACAAACTAAATTAGCAATATAGCAACCTAATTAGTTACGCACCCCAATTTAGCTACCCAACCCATCAATTCCCACTTTCACCCATCCATTTACCCAAATTTCACATAAACCCTACCTAGGGCACAACAAACCAAACCTAAGCAATTTTAACCTACCCTAACCTCCCAACCCAATACAAATGTATCAACTCACACCTATCTATCAAAATAAAAAAACCCCTACCTCATTTCATGACCTCCACCATGGAGTCGACCACAGACCTGCTTGTCCTTGTTCGCACCCATGTGCTCCCTGCATCTTGACTAGTCAACATGATCTACCTCAGCTTAATGCCAACCATCCACCTCATCAATCACCCTCAATAAATGCCTTCACCATAATTGAGAAATTTACCCAAAGCTCCAAGTCAACACCAGCAAAAGTTAAAATGAGAGAAATGACTTTCACTTTTACTTTTACCCATCAAGTTTTTAGGGTTTTACCCTAACCATCGACAGTCAGGGTGATCATTAACGGTTGCCCTTGGGGCACCTGACCATCGACGTTCATATTGCCTAACTTTTTTGGCTCTTACCTTTTGCAAGCCATCTCTCAGCAGACTCATCATCAACTCTCCTACCCCTAAAGTCTACCTTTGCCACCCACCCCGAGCACCTCGTCACCCCATTGTTAGTCCACTTTGGCACAACTAGCATGCATTTTATGACAGTTTTTGCCTAGTCCTTTGATCGTAATGATAACATTACCATGTTGACCCCTTTTGAACTTGCAAAACCTCATGCTTACCTGACCTGCTTGTATATTTTTGGGAGCACTTCCTACCTTGAATACCCATGACACTTGACCCATTTGTGTTTTCCATGGGAACACTTCTTGCCTTGGATACCCATGAAAACACTGACCTTGTCTAGGAGAGTAACAGGTGTACCCAGCTACCATTCTTAAATACGGTCATGCGGTACACTAGTCACTTGTCTTTTAAAATCAACCTTTATTGTTATCAATTATGGCAACCTCATCTTTACACGATCTTGGCTATTGCACCTTTTGTCACACTTTGAGTGCCTATTTACGCTTTAGTGTCTAACCTCTCATCTACCATCATGACATCTACCTTCGTCATCACCTTCACCAACCATGTCAAACCCACACTTGATTTTGCTTTACCTCATCACCTCCCAGTTTGAAGGGGAACACCTCCTCCCATACTCGGGGCAATGAACAAACATTCAACTTAGCAATCCATTTTTGTTTTGTAGCTTGTTGATTCAAGCCGCATAACAAAAATGAGCAAAATATAGACACTAAAAATTTAGACACCATGATTCCAAATGTCGTAATTCCCTTGGACCACTTTAGGACCACCTTGGGACCATTTGACCCTTCAATCCCTAGCTGGACCTAACTTGTAGTTAGTTTGACTTAACTAGCTTAAACCTTATCTTTCACCTATTTTTACCTCTCACCCTTGACCATCGATGATCAGGTTGACCACCAATGATCTCCCTGATCATCGACAGTCAGGGGCCACCTCTTCAACCACTAACATGCAAACTACCTGCCTTGCTTTTCTAAATATAAGTTATCTAAATCCTATTATGAGCCATTACATGGATGATTTATCATTAGATAGTGTTGTTCCCAAAATCCGTCACTTATTTTTGTGGACAACATATCAACTATTTTGGTCCTACAGGCCAAAATGATCTCTTCCTTTTTCAAAAAATGTTCTGAGCATCCAAGTTCTTTAGTTACTCAAGTATTTTCAGCTAAGGAACTCGCAGGTTCAGCAGGTTCAACAAGTTCAACAAGCGAGCTTTCACAAAGAAACAAGTCTTTCTTTGAACACTTAGGCATTTCAAGGATGGTTCAATGCCGAGGTTCAATCAAAGGTCCATCGACAGGCTTCAAAGGATTGGAATGAACCATTGAACCTTTGAACTTAGAAAAGTTCAAAGTGGTTCAAAGGTTCAAAGGTTCAAAAAGAGTTAAGTGCTTCAAAGGTTCGAAGAAGTTCAACCGCTTCAAAGAGTTCAACAAGTTCGAAGACTTCGATAAGTTCAAAGGTTCAATGGCTTTGACAGACTTAAAAGTATCAAAGGATTCAAAGAGTTAAGATTGAACCGTTGAACCATTGAACCTTGAACTTTCAAAGGTTCAAAGGTTCAATGAGTTCGATGGAAAAGGAAAGGATCTAGAAAGTTTGAAGCTTCAAAGGATCTAGAATGTTTGAAGCTTCAAAGGATTCAAAAAAATAGAGTGAACCATTTAACCGTTGAACCTTGAACTGAAATGGTTCAAAGTGGTTCAAAGGTTCAAAGAGTTCAAAGTACGAACAAAAGCTTCGAGTGAATCAAAGAAGTGAAAGATTCCAGAAAGAAGTTCAACCAAATGGTTCAACAGAAGAAAAAGAGGGTGAATGCGGCCCTTTGGAAAACTTGAACCATCGACCATTGAACCACTTTGAACCATTGAACCATTAAATTGATGCACTCTGAAAGGTTCAAAGGTTAAAGGTTCAAAGTGGTTTAAGAAACTAAGTGACCAATGACGTCCCTGCAGACGTCAAATTTAGGGTAATGAAATATCTATTGATTTTCAAATATGGCACAGAACCTAAGAACAAACTCAGTGACTAGCTGAAGAAGATAGCCTGAGAGCTCAGATCACGAGGAAGAGACAATACAATAAGGAAAGAGGGAATGATGCAGAAAGTCTAGAAATATCTACACAAGAGTTATTCCAGTAGGTGGAATAGTCCACCAAGAGGACATCAGAGAGCACAGGGATAAAAAGGCGTGGCCTATTTTTCTTCATCAAGTAAAGGCGAAGTGGATAGCTACGTATATATCTTGAAGAGGACCAAGCAGCCCATACTTTGGAAGTGTGATATCCCTTTGAATATCAAAACAAAGCTCTGAATTGCGTATCTGAATTTCTGCAAAAATATCTTCAAATAGATAAGTAAATCACAGTATAAACTCTTATTTATTTGCTCATAAGCTTACAATAGAGATCCTCTGTCAAGTATATAAAGAATATTGAAAGTACGGCCTGAATAGCCTAAATATTCTGCAAACTGGGAAAAAATTCTGAATCTAGTTCGTCTCGGCCTGCTGTGCGAAAAAAACACAGTCACCGACGTCGGTTATACTACCGTCGTCGGTCGATCTGTAGTCGTTATCTCGCCGATGTTGGTTGTATGTCAACCGATGTCGGTCTCTGTAAGTATCTATTCGCCGATGTCGGTATCTGTACTTTCTGTTGATGCGTACGAATTTTCACGGATCTGTACGAAATTCGTACGGCCGCTAATATCACCCAACCTGTATGCTTAATCCTGATCTGTAGAATTATGGGCTAATACAAAAGACCTATATCTGGATAATTCTTGAATCAAAACCCAAAAATAATGAAAATACCTATAAACCCTTGTGATAGCTTCTGAGTGAAGTTATCTCTCAAATACCTGTAATGCTATGATAACTTCTGGGTGAAGTTATCTCTCAATTTGGCAATAGATTGGCTGATCTTTCACAACCTCTGAATCGCACACAATGAAGAGTTGACGTTCTTCAATGCAATTGGAATCCTGGAACCCTTGGCTCAGTCTTCACAGAAGAATTTCTTAACAAGAATCAATATCAATAATAGTCATGAATACAAACTCTCTCCCATGAGAGATTCTTATACACCTCCAAAGGTCTGCTTGCTAAAATTAGATTCCCTTAAATTAGACTGGGGCTTCCTTAATTTAGAACTAGGGTCTTAAAATTAGACCAATTCTTAAATTAGAATGAGGATCCTAAAATTAGACCCAATAATAACTAATTAATAATTAATTAATAACTAATTAAAATTAGACCAAATAATTAATATTTGATTAAATCAATCAAATATTAATATCTCCTTTAATTCATGTCCGAAAGAGCCCAAACGAAAGCCAAGCCCAGCTCCATCAAGACCCTCTATCCATCTCATCAGCCTACGAGGGTCGCATAATAGGCTAATCATCTACTCTGCACATGTCGACTAAAAAGGGGACATGACAATCCGCCCCTCCTGAAATTGCTTACCCTCAAGCAATCACTGAATACCCAGAGCCCAAATGAAGTCTCGATCTACAGTGCTGTCAACCAACACAACCTCCAGGCCCTGTCCATCACCACTCTCATCCAATGGCGTCACATCACCTCTGTCTCCTGTACGCATATCGTCATCAACATGTGACCCACCTGTAAAAGAAAGCTGAGCCTCTACCACATGTGCTAACTCTTGAACTGAACTCACCTCAAGACAAAGCTCGTCCTCATATCTCTCCTGTGTTGATGCCAATGTGCACTCATCATTGCACTCTATCATGTCATGTAGTATAGGCATCTCCATCCGATGAAAAAACATATGCTTGAAGCTGCTGCCCCGTATTGCCTTAAGAATATGTGTTTTCCCATCAACCTGAAAACGAATCTCCATATCTTTGAGATGAAGAGTAACTTCCTCAAATGAATGAAGCCACTTCATACCCAAGACTAATTCTATGTCCCCCATGTTCACTACAAAATAATTAGCCTTGAACTCATAGTTGTTCAAGCGCAATGGGAGATCTCTAATCATGCGCTCACACCTAAGAGTGTGACCATCGGCTACCTTAACTCTAATTCCCTCAAAATCTTCGGTAGTGAGTCCACGCTCCTCCACCAATCTAGCATCTATGAAATTATGTGTAGCTCCTGTATCAAGAAGGGTGGTAACCTTTTGCCCTGCCAAAACTCCACGGAGTCTGAATGACTCATCCGACTGAATGCTGGATAGGCGTGCCTCCTGTATATGAAGCTCTAAATCTGCATCTGCCTTAGGCTCTAAAGCCTCTACCTCCTCAGTACTATCCTGCTGTTCGAAATCTTCTGATTCTGCATCCTCATAATATGCCCACATCACACGATTTGCTTTGCCCTTAGGCCTCAAAGGGAAATCGTGATGGATATCATATGGACCTTTGCAGTAGAAGCAAAGCTTCTTCCTGCCTAGTTCATTAAGCGCCTCACGATCCAAAGGTGGTGCTGCTGGATTGGCTTTTGAATCATTTTTAACCCCAGATTTATCTATGTTAAAATCTTGTCTCTCTGTATCCCCGTTGGAGTGCTTATGGTCTCTAGATGAAGAAGTACCTCTGGAGTTAGATCTACTTGATGGGGCTGCCATCTCCATACTGCGCGCCTTCTTCATAGCTTCCTGTAATGAAGGGGGATCAAAGCCTTTGATCCAACCTCTCAATGGTTCTGTCAATCCCTCCATGAAGAGTACTACTAGTCGCCTCTCTGAAATGTCAGGAACCATAACTGATAACTTCTGGAAGTCACCAATGTAAGACTCTAGACTGCCGCTTTGACGCAACTATGCCAACTCTCAAAATTAGGACTCTGGATCCCTCCTATCAAAATGCTCTACTAACCTGTCCACAAACTCTTGATAAGATGTGATCCGATCATGATGGAGTGTCACCATCCCGTGGTGCCACCAATCGTGAGCTACTCCCTCAAGATGTAGTGTCGCATATCTGATAGCATCTGCCTCGGCCATCAGACGCAAAGTGAGGAAGGTGTCCAACTTACTAACCCAGGCATGCGCTGTGACCTTACCACTACCGTCGAACATCGCGAGTGTGAGCCTGCTCGTAGCATGCTTAAGATCATTGTTCTGGTGTCTAGGTCTCCTCTCTTGTCTAGCCAATCTGTAGTGCTCTCTCCTCAGATTAACAAAACAATCAAAAGTTGTCCTCTCCTGAACATGAGGAGGTAATAAGTTCCACTCATCATCTGTAGCCAGGTAGACATATACAAATGAGGAATCTCCTGCCTCCTCCTCTGCTGGAACTTCTGGTTCTTCTTGCACAAACGTAGGACGTGTAGGTCTATCCGCTATTCTGGAGTGGGCCTGTCGGGGTCTCTGATTAACCGTAACATCTCTGTTATCACCTTGGTCCCCATTCTGTCTATCAGGTGGGTTCATCCTCCTTATCATGGTAGTTAGTGCCTATAATGCCTGTTTCATCTCACGGTAGGTTTCTCTAGTACCTGGATCATCATTATGTCGGTGGCCCCTGGGTGGGCTACCCTCACGTCTGTCACTCATGATACTCTGCTGCTGTTCTAACAACTGGGTACCTTCAAGCAAAGCTCTACTGCATGTGTAATACCCGTGTGGTCCCAACTCTTGTGGCTACATAAGATTTTCAAACCCTCAGGATGACAGGATTTAGCTCTGATACCACTGTGATATCCCTTCGAATATCAAAACAAAGCTCTGAATTGCGTATCTAAATTTCTGCAAAAATATCTTCAAATAGATAAGTAAATCACAGTATAAACTCTTATTTATTTGCTCATAAGTTTACAATAGAGATCCTCTGTCAAGTATACAAAGAATATTGAAAGTACGGCCTGAATATTTTGCAAATTGGGAAAGAATTTTGAATCTGGTTCGTCTCGGCCTACTGTGCAAAAAAAACACAGTCGTCGACGTCGGTTATACTGCCGTCGTCGATCGATCTGTAGTCATTATCTCGCCGATGTCGGTTGTATGTTGACCGATGTCGGTCTCTGTAAGTATCTGTTCGCCGATGTCGGTACCTGTACTTTCTGTTGATGCGTACGGATTTTCACGGATCTGTATGGAATTCGTACGGCCACTAATATCACCCAACCTGTATGCTTAATCCTGATCTGTAGAATTATGGGCTAATACAAAAGACCTATATCTGGATAATTCTTGAATCAAAACCCAAAAATAATGAAAATACCTGTAAACCCTTGTGATAGCTTCTGAGTGAAGTTATCTCTCAAATACCTGTAATGCTATGATAACTTCTGGGTGAAGTTATCTCTCAATTTGGCAATAGATCGGCTGATCTTTCACAACCTCTGAATCGCACACAATGAAGAGTTGACGTTCTTCAATGCAATTGGAATCCTGGAACCCTTGGCTCAGTCTTCATAGAAGAATTTCTTAACAAGGATCGATATCAATAATAGTCATGAATACAAACTCTCTCCCATGAGAGATTCTTATACACCTCCAAAGGTGTGCTTGCTAAAATTAGATTCCCTTAAATTAGACTGGGGCTTCCTTAATTTAGAACTAGGGTCTTAAAATTAGACCAATTCTTAAATTAGAATGAGGATCCTAAAATTAGACCCAATAATAACTAATTAATAATTAATTAATAACTAATTAAAATTAGACCAAATAATTAATATTTGATTAAATCAATCAAATATTAATATCTCCTTTAATTCATGTCCGAAAGAGCCCAAACGAAAGCCAAGCCCAGCTCCATCAAGACCCTCTATCCATCTCATCAGCCTACAAGGGTCGCATAATAGGCTAATCATCTACTCTGCACATGTCGACTAAAAAGGGGACATGACAGGAAGAGACATTTGAGATTAATTAACACGCCAAAGTTAAGGCCGATGCCCTGTTCCAACATGGCCCCTTCACAGAATTTCAAATGCATTCAAGGCATTGAATGCAACATGGGTCATCTTATGAAACAAAGTGCCAAGTCTTTCTTGGAGTGCTATATATTGTAATCTCTCATTTTTGTAGAAGGGAGATCTCTCTGTTATATAAGCAAAACTCTACCCAAATTGAAAGGCATTACTGAGACTTTGAGCTCAGATTGTTAATCATATTTTGTTATTTGAATGAGAAAGCAAGTGACCTTTCAGACTTTGTGCTGAAATAGCTTGTGTTGTTTAGGATATTTTTCTTATATCTGTTTCCTGAATACCATCTTGTCCATTTAATTAAATAAGTAGAACTAGTGGAAGTAATCTGAAAGGTGTCCTAAAGCGAACTGTGGGAGACTTTGTGCTGCCACAATTATCTTTAGTGTGTGTTTTATGTTTTAGTGTAAAGGATCTTGGGAATAATTTGTGCTCCCATTATCCTTCGTAATTCTTTTACTCCTTGGCAGTTGAGGTGGAGACTTTATGCTACACTTCATTCTACTGTGTTAATGCTTCATGTTACAATTAATACCAGGAAGTCATCCTCTAGTTTTTTGAACATCATTTCTGAAAGAAGAAAAATGCCTTCAATAATTACCTAGGATTTTTTCTTTGATCTGTGAACATCATCTCTGAAAAAAGAGAGATGGATGGTGTTATCCCACCCCTGAGTGTATTTTCAGCATATATTACTATATTATAGTAAGCAGGGAACCTCCCCTGCCATATAGGGAACCTCCCATTGATGAGATGAGAGATTTATCCCATTTTGATGTGGTAGACCTGCACATTTTGCTGATCAAATCTCCTTATGCTATGGTTGAAACACCTATTTTTTCATCAGTTAGCTGGTGACAAAATATTCACCCAATAGTTTTTGGTGACTCCATTGGAGAAAGAATGCGCAGTTTGAAACCTCAAACTTAAAATTGAAGCAATTTCAATTCTTTTCCATTTCCATTTTAGCACTCTAATAGATTCACGATATACGTGAATCCAGAGATCTCGAGGTGTTGTTGACCCTGTATTTGAGTTGGTGCAGCTGAATAATTTTGATCTTTTTCCTCCACAACCTCACCTCCAATGAACTAGGAGTCTTCTTCCTACCAACATCAGGTCAGCAATACAAGACAAATCTTCTTTTTCCTCTGCTAGCAGAGCTTTGCCTATACATACCCCACCAAGATTTTTTATCCCTCCCTTCAATAGTCATATAATGGCAGCTCAAGGCCCCTGGGGTAACACTTTTAGTCCCCTAAATCTAACTCCACCTCTACATGAACTACCTCACAGTTCAAGGAAGAATTTTCTCAAATTCTATGGTGATGGGAGAGTTCATCTTGATAAACATATTGTAGCCTTCTACATAGCCTACAGTGTGATAGGCGTGGAGTATGAGGACATAGCAGTCAGGCTATTCATAGAAACTTTACAAGGTGCTGCTATAGATTGGTTCTATCTTCTGCAGGCTCAGACTGTGACTGACTGGAACACCCTCAAAGCCAAGTTTGAAACAAGGTTCAAGCCTGCAGAAGATGTGTATGCCTTGTTGGCTTAGCTCATTCAGATGAAGAAGGAGCCTCATGAACCTATGAGGGACTTTATAGCTAAATTTGACAAGCTGAGGAACAAGATTCCCACAATTGCTCAGTCAACACTAGAAAATCTCAAATGCTTCTTCATAAACTCTCAGCTTCTTGAAGTGAGTTTCTTATTGAGGTGGGCTGGCCACATAGACCTTGCTGTAGCTCAAGATTTGGCCACTGAGGTTGAAGATGACCTTATCTTGGTAGGAAAGATAAGAAGAGATCCCAACAGAAGTAAATCATCTTCATCTTCTGAATATTTTTCTACAGGCACCACTGATCTTATGGTGCAGAAGCTGACAAATGAGTTGCTAGCTCTCAAAAATTAAATGGCACAAGGGATGTCTAATTCTCCTTCATACTGAGATATACCAAGGAGGAATTTTCCTAATTAATCATACCAAGGCAATGCTGCTAGAAATCAAGGGCAACCAAATCGCCTTCCTCCCCCATAGGGGAAGCTTGCCATTGAAGCGGCTCCAGCTAACTCAGTAGTTAGATATCTTGAAACTGAGTCTGATTTCTCTTTTCAACCTGAGTTGAACCAAGAAGATGACTCTAATATCTTCACAGAAGGGGAAGAAAAATTAGCTGGCGACTCTAACATTGGTTTCCTGAATTACCAAGAAGAAGCTAGAAGTAAAGGTGAAGCATTTGATGGATCATACACAGTATTTACCATGTCCTAAAACCAATCAACTCAACAAGCAGATAAGGAAAAATTAGGGGAAGGATCCCAACCAAAAAATTCAATTTCTAAATAGGGCACCACTCTACCTTTTCAATCAAAGGACCTGGTGATCACTAAAAAAGTAAGTACCCCAAACATTCTTGTTCCTTCTGCTTCAAATTCACAAACCAGTCCTACACCCAGTAAAAACTAAGAGGATGAACTTCCTTCCTCTGTTCTCAATTCTTTCTAGTCATTTGATATAATTGACCATGTTAAGAAGACTGAAATTCAAATGTCTAAGTTTGAATTCTTGCAATCCAACCCTGAGCAGTTGGATAGGTTAGTTTAATGCGTCAAGAATAAAACCGTCCCTGCAGGACAAGATATTTTCAAGGTAACTCCTGGTCCCCTCAAGAACACAACCACCTAAAATAATTTTGTGATTACTCCTCCAGCTGCCCCTAGGAAAACAAAACCATTTTATGTTTCCCTATTGATAAACAGTCATCAGCTGAATAATTGCATTATAAACTCAAGTGCATCTGACAATGTCATGCCCGCCAAAGTGGCAGAATCTCTTGGACTCATGCTGACTAAAACCTTTGGTAGATGTTTCTCCATGGAAAACAAACAAGTGCCTGTGCTGGGACAAATCAAGGATGCTCAATTTGTGTTTGCAACTTTTTCACATAAGAGAATCAAAATGACAGTCCTGGTGGCTGACATCCCAGCCTCATACGGCATCCTTCTTGGGTGAAATTTTTGCAAGGATGTTGGTGGTGAGTTAAGTATGGACCTGTCTGAGGCAAGGATCCCTGTCAAGGGCATGATGCAAAGGTTGTTTCCTGAGAAGGAGACAAAGTATATTGTTATCCAAACATCAGCCCCTGAAGCTCAAATTCTGTTTGAGTCTTCAAGGATGGGTAATTACTTTTTGTTTACTGAAGACATTCTTATTTCAGAAGATGAAAGCTTACTAAGTGACAATCCAAAAAAATTAGATAAAGCATCAGAAAAATTGGTAGGGTGCAGTACACATGAAAAGGGATCTTCCTTTCTTGCTGAAGAAAAATCTAAAAGAAGATCAAATTTTGATGATGTCTGAATTTTGGAATTCGATGGCAGTAATTCTTCTACTGGTTCTGGAGCTGGAGTTGTTTTAATATCTCCTCAAGGAGATATTTTCCCCTATGCATATAAGTTACAGTTCAACAACACTAACAACACTACTGAATATGAATCACTGTTACTCATTTTAAAGGCTACTCAAGATAAGGGCATTAAGCTCTGTCATGCCAAAGGAGAAGCTGAACTGGTGGTTTGTTAGGTGAGGAATCTGTGTCAAACTAAAGATGATAGATTGCGATGTTATCACAATCTTGTGTGGGATTGTATTAAAAGTTTTGATGCTTTAAATATATCTATAGTGCCCAGAGAGCTTCATAGTCGTGCAGATTCATTGGCTGTTTCTGCAACTCTCTTGGTTCCTCACAAAGACTTTGAAGAGCACATGTACACTATCGAACTGGTCTTTTGACCAAGTGTACTTGATGATGCCAACCATTGGCAAGTGTTTAATGCTGACCATCAAATCATGAGCTCAATAGAAATAGAAGAATAATGAATTATGGTAGTGGACCATATTGCTGCACATCAAAATTAGGAAAAGAAACTCTTCTGCAAGAGAGCAATGATTCCTGATTTTTAGACTGATAATTAAGTCTTGCTGTGGGGCAAGAAGAGAAAATCTAAAGGAATGCAAAAAAAATTTGATTCTTGGCGAAGAGGTCCATTCACCAATCATCACTTCTAGGGAGAAAATGGTTTCTTGTTAATATATCAAGACAAAACATCATTTTCACTGCCTCACAATGGGCAGCATCTGAAGCACTTCAATCCTTGAAGTATCAGATAAGAGCAGTTATACATATGTATAGTCTTTAGTTTGTTTCATGTTGTTCATTTTCATTTTTTGGCATCTTTCTTTTTGGGTGGCATGACTTTGTAGCCCAATGGCATACATGAAGGCACTGATATTCTAGATTCTACTCCATTTGATTGTTTTTACAATCGATGGAAGTTCTCGAACTGGAGCTAGTTGTTGTTCCCAAAATTTGTCACTTGTTTTTGTGGACAACATATCAACTATTTTGGTCATGCATGCCAAAATAATCTCTTCCTTTTTCAAAAAATGTTTTGAGCATCCAAGTTATTCAATTACTCAAGTATTTTCAGCTAAGGAACTCACAGGTTTATCAAGTTCAACAAGTTCAATAGGCAGGCTTTCGCAAAAAACAAGTCTTTCTTTGAACACTTAGGCATTTCAAGGATGGTTCAACGTCGAGGTTCAATCAAAGGTCCATCGGTAGGCTTCAAAGGATTGGAATGAACCATTGAACCTTTGAAATTAGAAAGGTTCAAAGTGGTTCAAAGGTTCAAAGGTTCAAAAAGAGTTAAACACTTCAAAGGTTCGAAGAGGTTCAACAACTTCAAAGAGTTCATCGAGTTCGAAGACTTCAGCAAGTTCAAAGGTTCAACGAATTTGACGAACTTAAAAGAATCAAAGGATTCGAAGAGTTAAGATTGAACCGTTGAACCATTGAACCTTGAAATTTCAAAGGTTCAATGAGTTTGATGGAAAAGGAAAGGATCCAGAAAGTTCGAAGCTTCAAAAGAACTATAAAGTTTGAAGCTTCAAAGGATTTTAAAAAATAGATTGAACCATTGAACCGTTGAACCTTGAAATGAAATGGTTTAAAGTGGTTCAAATATTCAAAGGTTCAAAGAGTTTAAAGTACGAACAAAAGCTTCAAGTGAATCAAAGAAGCGGAAGGTTCCAGAAAGAAGTTCAACTAAATGGTTCAACAGAAGAAAAAGAGAGCGAATGCGGACCTTTGGAAAGCTTGAACCATCGACCATTGAACCACTTTGAACTGTTGAACCATTGAACTAATGCACTTCTAAAGGTTCAAAGGTTCAAGGTTTAAAGTGGTTCAAGTGACTAAGTGACCAATGACGTCCTTGTGGACATCAAATTCAAGGTAATGAAATATCCATTGATTTTCAAATATGGCACAGAACCTAAGAATAAACTCAATGACTAGCTGAAGAAGATAGCTTGAGAGCTCAGATCATGAGGAAGAGACAAAATACAAGGAAAGAGAGAACGATGTAGAAAGTCTATAAATATCTATCCAGGAGTTATTCTAGTAGGTGGAACAGTCCACCAAGAGGACATCAAAGAGCGTAGGCATAAAAAAGTGTGGCCTATTTTTCTTCATCAAGTAAAGGCGAAGTGGACAGCTACGTAAATATCTTGAAGAGGACCAGGCTGCCCATGCTTTGGAAGAGACATTTGAGATGAATTAACACACCAAAGATAAGGCCGATGCCCTATTCCAACATGGCCCCTTCACAAAATTTTAAATGCATTCAAGGCATTGAATGCAGCATGGGCCATCTTATGAAACAAGGCACCAAGTCTTTCTTGGAGTGATATATATTGTAATCTCTCATTTTTGTAGAAGGGAGATCTCTCTATTATAGAAGGAAAACTCTGCCCAAATTGAAAGGCATTATTGAGACTTTGAGCTTAGATTATTAATCATATTTTGTTATTTGAATGAGAAAGCAAGTGACCTTTCAGACTTTGTGCTAAAATAGCTTGTGTTGTTTAGGAAATTTTCCTTATGTCTGTTTCCTGAATACCATTTTGTCCATTTACTTAAATAAGCAGAACTAGTGGAAGTAATCTGAAAGGTGTCTTGAAGCCAACTGTGGGAAACTTTGTGCTGCCACAATTGTCTTTAGTGTGTGTTTTCTGTTTTAGTGTAAAGGATCTTGGGAAGACTTTGTGCTCCCATTATCCTTCATAATTATTTTACTCCTTGGTAGTTGAGGTGGAAACTTTATGCTACACTTCATTCTGCTGTGTTACTACGTCTTATTACAGTTAATACCAGGAAGTTATTCTCTGGTTTTCTGAACATCATTTCTAAAAGAAGAGAAATGCCTTCAACAATTACCCAAGATTTCTCCTTTGATCTGTGAACATCATCTCTGAAAAAAGAGAGATGGATGGTGTATCCCACCCCTGAGTGTATTTTCAGCATATATTACTATATTATAGCAAGCAGGGAACCTCTCCTGCCGTATAGGGAACCTCCCCTTGATGAGAGGAGAGATTTATCCCATTTTGATGTGGTAGACCTACACATTTTGCCGATCAAATCTCCTTATGTTGTGGTTGAAACACCTATTTTGCCGTCAATTAGTTGGTGACAAATTATTCACCCACAGATAGCCCAGTTGAACCTTCACTTCCACCTCTTGCTTGTGCTTATAAGAAGAGAGGAGCATGAAGGTGAAATCCATTTGTAATTGTTATCAAGAGCTTGTGCATCCAAGAGTTTTTTTTACAGGTCAATCACCATCAGTAATCTAGCAGTCATATCAAAGAGTCAATTTATCACTACCTCTCCATCGAGTCTTTAGGTACCGTTACTCTGTTAGAATCAAGCTAGATTCCACCAACAGGTCAACTACTTCAACCATCTACCCATTTGACTTCTAATAAGACAACAACTTGTTTCTTAATATTCATTTACTTTATTTATATTTCATAATCAACCCAGGCCTTACCCTTATCTCAAAATCCATCTTTTGGATCTCATCAATTAGCCTTTTTATCAACTCAGATCTAAACATAGTAACCATCGATGGTTGACTTAACCACCGATGGTTTGTCCAACCACCAATGGTCATTTTGACCACTGACAGTCACCTTAACCACTGATGGTTAACCTAACCACCGATGGTCACTATGGCAGTGAAAACCAACAAGATAATTTCACCTACCTATACCCAATCAAACCTAATTTTTTATGCTCCTGCTTGTTCACAAACCACCTTTTGATTTTTTGAAGCATACCCCAACTCCCTAGCACTAATATTAATTAGTTTATCACTAATTTAATCATTTTTAGTCTATTTTCTAAGCAAGCATTCTTGTTCTCAATTTGAGTAATTTTGACTTATTAATGCAAGTACCTTCTTTTCTATTTTATAAACTTGAATTTTTAAAATGTGTGGATTGACAGTCCCTGAGGAAGCTCTCACTATCGGGATCTAGCTATCACTAGACAATCCACTCAACTATTTGTCTGACAAACAAGTTTGCTTTAGTGCTTTCTTATCTACAGGTCATCCTCCCAAGACAAAGAGGAGCTCTTTATAATATTTTAATTTCAATGTGTGCACTATCAATCAAGTTTTTCAACCATACCCATACTTAGTTTCTTCTTTTCCCTCTTTCCAATAATAAGCAAGAAATTCACTGAAGCATTCTGGCATGCCTGGTGGGACCCTTGTATCTCTACTTAGGTTCTTGTTTGCTTACATTCTCTCTCTATTCTATGCTCATTAACAAAATCAAAAGTTTCTTTTGGGCTTAAAATTAAGTGCATACATCGACTGGTTGAAAGTTTAGTTCACACATCTTAATTTAGAAGAAAAGTAATATATCATAGCTTCACTCTTTGTTTCACACACTCAACTAAACCACTTTCACCAATTAAACATCAGACAAACTTGAGACAAGGCTCGACTAGGATTTTATCCCCTAGTGATAACCTTACCCTTTCTCGATAATCCTACTTGGAGGTCGTTACCAAGGGGAGGACCAACTCAGCTCTCTAGTTGAGTATAATCTTTGGATATCAATATATATTGGCTAAGCATCTGACACCCTTATCATTGTGGTGTGTGAAGTGAGGGGGTAGGCCCAATACCAAGCCATGTATTGATTCTAATACATATTCTTTTTTAGTGTCTAAACACACCCTAAAACCAACCTTAAATTTTTAGGTGTGGAACCTAATTATCTTCCAGGATAAGAGGTTAAATTTTTTATGATTATTTTAGTCAAGTTTGGATCCCATTATTTGTATCCCTATTGGTGTGAGGGCTTGGAGGTAGCATCCTTGAAGCAAAAAATTTATTAAAATTGCATTGTAAAACTGTAATTTTGTAGTAAATCTGGGCCATTGATTATAAGTTTCCTGATCTGATGGTAGAGGTTATGTTTAGGTGTTTTTCACCCTAAAATGTATTGAGTTATGGCTGAGATGTGAGGGAAAAAAATTAACACAGAGTGGAGGCAGACAAGGGGAGAGAGGTGTAATAGGATTTTGTTTCTCTCTTGTATTGTTGAAAACTATATACTGGACAAATTTGGTATATGTAACCCATTTTGGTTGAACCATGTTAAATCTAGTGTCTCCTATTATGTGTATGTTTTTGTTTATTTTTTGAATGTTTGATTTATTCATTTCATAGTTTCTTTTATATGAAATTTAGGGATAAATCTGGGTTTTAATTTATCCTAACATAGACTTTCTATCTATTGCCCACTCTACCAACCAAATTTTAGTCACACATCTTAAGGCATAAGCCAAAAGCGAGATTAATTAAAACTTTAGGGCTTAACGTATCTCTTAGAGTGTGATTTGATTTCTTTGATCATTTTTTTGTCTTCTCTTTGTTTAAGTAGTGAGGTTGTTTGTGCTTTCTATCTCCCCTTTCTCGTATGGTTCTCACTCACCAGCAATGAAGATACCTTGCAGAGCAAAACCCATCACCAAGCCAACCTACCTCTTCATCCATGGACTACGTTTCTAAACCAACAGACTCTCCTCACCCTTCAGGAAGTCCTACTTTCCCTTGGGTAGTTCCTCAAGGAGATGTAGATTTTGTCACTTTCCTAGATAATAATCTTATGGCCTCGCAACATTATCTTACAACCACATCTTACAATATCCCAGCTTTAACCCCACCCATAGATCTGCCTTATGGCATCCTCTCCATCTCATGGGGAGTACCTCTGTTTCCACAGTTACAACTCAACCGTTAACTACCCAAGCCTCCTCATGAACCAATAACCCCTTTGAGACTACTATTGAAAACCAACCAACTCAAACTACCACTACCCTTATACCTTCTACTCCTACCAACCACTTCTCTGCAATAGGAGTGTCTACCTGTAACATTACCAACCTTCTTTTAGCTACCTCCAACCCATCAACCACTACTCCACTTCAAAGTATTGTGGTGTCCATACCCTCTACCTTGACACTGATTAGTACAAGGGTCACCACCTTTTTGTTAGTCACCAACCCAACTACCACCCCTATCCAACAAACACCCCTTGGACCAACCTTTGGCTACATCCCTAATCTACAAGGGCATATACCCATTACCCAACCACCTACATCTACTTATCCTTATGTATCTTCTACTCAACCATTGACATCCACCTACTAATATGTGGTAGCTTCCCAACCTTCTACCCACTATCAGTATATCTCCCAACCATCCTAGTAATATGCATCTTGTAACCCTTCGGGTGCACAACCCCAAACTGACCTAATGAATATGATTATGGACAAGATGACCACCTTAGAGTCATCTATTTCAAGTACTCACAACATCTTGGTGTATGATCAAATCTGTAATGAGTCCATCCATCCATCTGTACCTATCAAGCCATATCCTCCCTAATGGGAACTTCCCAAGTTCTATAAATTTCAAAGGAGGATCCCTAACAACACCTTAGGATATTTAGGCATGTTTGTTATCTCATCACCTATGATGATGCCCTTCTTCTTTGCACCTTATCCATGTCCCTAACTGATCTAACATTGGATTGGTATAGTGCCATACCTAAGCACTCCCTTTTTCCTTTCACCCAACTGGCTCAAACCTTCTTGGACCACTTTTTGATAAATATCTCCAAGAAAGTTTCTATCACCAACCTCTATTCTATCTGATAGTTTGAGGATGAATCCATTGTTGATTTTGTGGCTCATTGGAGGAGTCTGATTAACCATCTTTCCTTTTCCTTGCCTCAACCCAAACTCATAGATCTCTTCATTTAGGTATGTACCAAACATATCTTCTCTACATTATGTGTCCAAAGCTTCCAAACCTTCGATAAAGATTTTATTGTGGTGTGTAAATTAGAAAATTGAGCCATTGACAAAGGAAAGCTAAAGCTCAAAAATAATAACTCAACCTATAAAACCAATGAGTCCTCTTCCTCCAAGTTAAGCAACCAGTCCAATACCAACACCAAGACCAAGGGAATTATGATTGCAGATATATTAAAAACCACTCCTCTACCTTTCATCAACCAATCTAATTCCTTTAGTTCCTCAAAACAAAACCCGAGGGGGCAAACTTGGTACAACCATAAGCAATTCACTCCACTTAGAGAATCCTATGCTTCCATATTGTCAAAGTTATTGAAAGCCAATATCATTCAACTTCCCCCTATCAATCCACCCAAAAATTTGACTCTTCTCACCCTGCACATAGGTGATATAACAAGAACGATCTATGTGCCTTTCATCTAGTAATACGATATGATGTTAGTAGGTGTAACACCTTTAAGATCCTTATCTAATCCCTTATTGACAAGGGGGATCTTACATTATAAAACCCCAATGCATCATCAAACCAAGTCCTTGATATATTCAGGTAACCCTTCCCAAACCATGCTTATACTAAGAATGAAAGCAATAACGTTGAATGATTTCATGGTACCCATATAGTAACATGGTTCTTGACACACTCACTACTAAAATGCCTATCGACCAACCTATTTATCGCTCACCCTCTTTGCTTATTGAGGTAGTATAATTACCTTCTCCTCCTTTAGAAACCCAAACTAAGGAAACACCATCTTCTCCCCCTCCACTTATTGAGGTGGAGTCCTTAACCACCCTTTTAGCTGATATAACAAAACAATCAACCATCACCGCCTCACCTTCACCTTTAAATACTGGGCAAACTACTCCCCCTTCAAAAATCATTCTCGAAGAGGAAACCCCCATGTCTACTCCTATAGAGGAGTCACCCATCCAAGCCTCACATCCTTTGATTGTAAAAGAGGATGAGGTTACCATCCATGTGTCCCCACCTAGGGGCCTATCTTTCAGGTCTACTATTCAGGGAATCAACCTAAAAACCCTTCTCTAGGCTAGATCATAAATTGGAATTTATCTCCAACCCTAAAATGGATCAGGCCACTTTCTAGCAGTAATTAGGTCTCACTTACATTACTCAACCAGAACCTCCAATTATACCTTTAGTAGACCAACCCGTCACTTCTGCCATCCGAGATTCTACCCTATCAACTAATTTTACCTATCCAACAATCCTCAACCATCTGGGACACCTAGACCCCAAGAAATTGAGCCACCTTCTCATACCAAACTAATCAAATCAATCAAAAACCTTGGTATCCTCCGTACACCAAGCCTTAGTCACCCTTCGATGAAGGTAAACCTAACCTCTTTAAACCCAGTCATCAAACACTAGACCAAAACAATCAAAGAGGTGAAACCACACAAAGGTTAAAAGGCCCAAATTTTACCTCCCTCAACCTTACCCTCCATTCTTGAGCCTTATCCCTCTACATTGAGCAAGAAATTGATTGCCTCTACCAAAACCCACCACCTCTTTTAGTTAGACCTTTGTAGTTGCTCTCTGATGCACCTCTTTCATTGTGCCAACAATACCTAAGCTATCTACCTTGAAATCTTCCACCTCTATCTCATCAATCTCCTTGCCTAAACCAAATCTGTTGACTAAACACACCACCCTACCCAAAACAAATACCACCAAACCTATTTCCAAGCAACCTTATACCTCAATCATCAAAGCAAAAATCACTAAACCTTTACCATCTCTGGTTGAATCCTACTCAACTATTTTCCATAAGTTATTACAAACCTCTAGTTTAGCCTTATCTCCTATCAGACCCTTTGACACTCTTGCTTCTAAACTCATCTGGTATAATGACTACCACGCGTGTTCTTATCGTAAGACACCTAACCATGATACAAATAACTATAAAGCTCTCCAAACCATCATCCACCAAATTTATGATGAGGACAATCTATTAATAGATGAACCCCCTATGATCCCCATACCAATCCAACCATCGTCCATACCTACCCAACACTTACCTACTCCTCCATTCTCACCTAAGAGTGAAGATGAATCTGATCAGTCTACTACCTCAACCTCTCCTTCTATCCATACTATCAACGTGGTCATGAGATCATAGTAGAAGGATAAAGGGAAGGATAAGGTGTCTATTCCTTGGACACACCCCTCTTAAAATTTCCAACCAACCTACACCCAATCATCTCCATATTCAACTAGATCCAAGGTGTCTATTTTAGGTGCCTCCCAATCTAACCCCTCAAAATCCATATAGAGAGTTATCCTAAAAAAACTTCATTAGACCTTGGAAAAGATGAGATTGTGTGAGTTGACCTCTACCTCCCCCCATCACCGCCAAACACTAATAGATGCTTTACAATCCGTTAAGGTCCAATATGAGGACCCCCAACCTCTAGCAACCTTTATTTGTGCCCTTTAAATTTCCAACCTTGTTACCTTCAAGGATTCAAAAATACCTTCCATTTATTTTTAAGACCTAGTTCCTCCTCTCTTTATTATTTACTACATCAACCAAACTTGCATCAAATGGGTCATGATTGATGGGGGAGATAGCATTAACATCATCTCCTCTCACACCTACAACTAATTCCACTTGCTAGATAATGTCATGTCTGAATCTTCAGCCATCCTCCATTCCTTCAACAATATCGTGGCCACTACCTTGGGAACTGTTGTCCTTTATATTCATTTAGGACCCCACACACTCCTCAAAATTTTCTATGTTGTAGAAGTTGAATTCTAATATAACATCTTGTTGGGATGACCTTGGATTCACCTCATGGGTTGCATTCCCTCTACCCTCCATCGTTATGTTAAGTTTGAGCATAAAGGCCAAGTCATCACCATCCAAGCTGACCCAAGCCCTTTATCAACATGTAACATGACCTATTGCCCCAAAAATGTTTGTATACCCCTATCCAACACACCCTCAATAGCTAAAACCCAACCTCATACCACCAAAGTAGATATCATATCCCTTGTTACCTGTTGACCAAATTTTGCCCATAGGTAAAATTTTTGGTCCCCTTCCTCCCTTGCTGTTCATGCCAGTTATATTTTAGGTTGTTCAGGTTCATCATTCTCTGTTTCATGGCTTGGTTCAATCTTGAGTTCAATTTCTTAGTGCAAAGGTTCAATTTCGAGTGAGAGAGGAGTTTCCATGTTGCGAGGAGAAGGCAGGAACTTGTTTTCCTGCCAATGGGTGCAATCTCTAGCGTCAATAGTTTTGGCACGCCTGGTGGGACACACAGTTTGATAACTTAGAAAGGTTTCAGGATTGATGCTGGTCATGTCACAGCAAATTTCAAGTTTTCTAGCATCTGGCGACTCCACTGGTAAGAGCTTTAGTTCTCTAATTAAGACCAATTGTTTAAATTTCTATGCCTAAAGTCACCACAAGGTCTGCTTCAAGAGGGGTTCCTTTCAAATTCATTGAATTACCTTTCAATTCTGTTAAAAGACTACGATTTGAGAGAACTCATCCTTATCCAACAAGCAATCCTCCTAGGCCTGTTATAAGAGACACAGCCACAATAGAACCTCAGTTATAGCCAGTCCCAGCCATGGCTTGCCATTCACAGCTTTTTGTGGTGAGAGCTCCTTGAATCTCCCACAATATGACCCAATCCCAGGAATAGCTCTGAAAAATGTGCCTTCTTTTGATGGAATGGGGCCCATTATAGTCATTGAGCATATTAAGAATATTGCTAACCTCTGTAATATCCACAATGTAACAGAAGAAAATATTGCCATCAGATTGCTAGCCTTGTCTTTGAAACGCAAAGCCCTTGACTGGTATGGGACCTTGCCTATGAACTCAATACATTCTTGGAATAAATTGGGTGTTCAGTTGACAGATCATTTTGGGGAAAAAAGTGATGACCTCTCACTTGCTGAGCAGCTGACAACCATAAAGAGAGCTCCGCACGAGTATATGCAAGGCTTCAACATGTAGTTTCCAAAGACTTGGGATAGAATTCCCATCCTGGTAAGGCTGAATCCCAGCTACGCTTTCTTGTACTATTTGAAAGCATTAAACGACATTGTAGTGATGATATAATCTATGGGAGGGCATATATTGCCTGCTGCTTATGACATTGCCATAGCAGCTGAAAATTGCTTAGTTCAGGCTGGGAAGATCGCCCCTAGGCCTCACATGCCACTTTTCCCAGACATGTTGCCCCCAGCTCAGACCGTTGCTCCCACATTGGCTCCTTTGCCTGCCATCGAAAAACTAGCTGTTGTTTCGTCAAACGAGCTTCATGAGGTTAAGAGTATGTTGCAGATCATGTCCAACGAACTTGTTGCCATTAAAAGGTAGCAAGCTCAAGGTAAAAGACCAAATCAAGGGTACTAGAATTATGGTCAAGCCCCTAGACCCCCTTTTCAGAATTATAATCAAGGTCAGGGGCAACTCACTACAACCAGGCCATTTCAAAATTAAAACACCGGTCCCCCCTCATCATCTAAGGCCATAGTGCCTGTTTAGAATAATCTTGTACAAGAGCAGCCTAGTTGTTCGACCATGGGATATGGTCAAGAATAGGTTGTTCACACAAACGAGATGATGAATTATTTCTAGAATACCAAAAATTAGGCTGCTGCTCATTCCCAATTTTTTGAGGCTCCAGCTCAACCCAGCACGAGTAGCAATCAGGCCCAGCCAGATTCTGCTCTTATGAATCACCTAGAGGGTGAGTTTTGTGTAATCAATTATGGGGGCACTGAAGACAATCAGGCTGATTGTGTTGCATCCAACATAAGATATAAGAGAAGAGTAGTGGGAGAGGTGTAGGCTACCACTCAAGTGATAACAACACCTCCTCCATCACACTCATTTTAAAAGGCCCCAATTTTCAAATAGTCACTTGCACCTTTAGTGCCTCAGCCTACAGCTCCAGTTGGGATCAGCCTAAAAGAAAATGTGAAGGGAAATAGTCCCCAAGTCAATATAGTGGACCAGATGAAGAAGTTGCATGTGAGCATCTCTTTATGGGATTCATTGTCTCTTCCAGGATAGAAGGACGTATTGAAGAAAGAATTGCATGAGCTAGATCAGCAAGATGTTCTAGCAAACGTTGATAATGTCTGGATGACAAATGGACAACCTTCCACTCCAAGATAGGTAAAGAAAGAAGAGAAGACCCCCCCTTTCTACGTATCCTTGATCATTGGGGACTTCTTGGTACACAACTACATAATTGACAGTGGGGCCAGTACATCAGTAATGCCTAAGTGCATTGCTGATAAGATGGGATTGAAGTATGAAGAAATGAAAAAGGGAGTCCTATAGCTAGATGGGACACCTGAAAAAATAGTCAAAATTTTGAAGGGTTTAGACTTGACATTGCATGCTTTCCCAACCTTCTCAATTCCCCATGATATTGTAGTAGCGGATGTTCCTCCATTTTTTGCAATGTGCCTGTCCAGGGACTTCACGTCCAAAATAGGTGGCTATCTAGCAGCGAATTGGTCATATCTGGTTTTCAGAACCAAGTATGGGACCAAGGTGAAAATTGAGTCTGAGCCACTCTACAAGGACCATCTAGAACCATACACTCCCAAGGCAACGAATGTCAGTTACACAATCATCGACCTAAAAGAGTCCTAGACAGACCAAGCTCCATCCTCTGCTTTTGAAGGAGTCGCAGACCTACTCTTGGATGAGTGGGGAAATGATAACTTCAAACATGATCCATACAAGTTTATAGAGGAGACAGACCTTGGAGTCTATTGCATGCATGAAGAAGGTGCCTTCATGTCGAATTTGATGAAGGCAGAACAAGAGGACCTTGGCCTATGGTAGCTATATTTTGACAGTTCCAGAAGTAAGCTGGGTGCTGGAGGTGGGGCGATGTTGGTCTCCCCTTCAAAGGAAAGTTACTTTTTAGCCTTTCGATTCCATTTCTCTTGCACAAGTAATGATGCAAAATATGAGTCTATGATCCATGGGCTGGAATGGGAAAGAAGAAGAGGGATTAAGGAGTTGCAAATCTTGGGGGACAGTGAGCTAATTGTGAATCAGGTGAAGGGCTAGAATCTAACAAAGAACTCCTTGCTGAAGTATTACAAGCATAGGGTCTGGGACCTGATGGAAGATTTCCTTACCTTTAACATTGCCTTGATTCCTAGGGAGTAGAACAAACACGCAGACAGGCTGGCAGCAATTGGTGCTTAGTTTGACATTTCAAAGGAAATAAGCCAAGATTGTGGTTCGTGCCACTTGAAAGTGGTAGTTCGACCCTCTGTCCCAGACAACATTGCAAATTGGCAAGTTTTTAAAAGTGACCAACAGATAGCTTTCTTCCTACACGAAGAAGCTGAGTTCGCAATACATAACTAGGCAAAGTTGTAGCAGTAATATGGAAATCAAATTATTCAGTTAAAGAACAATAAACTCCCTAAAGGTCTAGTCACACTTGAAAGCATTTTCAACAGAGATGACCAACTAAGAAATGACAAGGCACGCATCATGACCAAAGAGGAGAATTACGAAAGGGTCAAAATCTTCAAGGACAAGCTACTGGCGCTTGGCAAGGTCTACATGTTTCAAGAAAGGCAAGCTTTTATTCTGCTGTGTCAAGAGTTCCCTGATGTGTTTGCATGGGATTACAGTGACTTGAAGGGCTTCAACCCAAGACTTGCCTAACACACCATTGAATTAGAATAAGGTGCCAGGCCAGTCACACAAAAGTAAAGGCCTGTCTGTTAGGTTGTGGAGCTAAAAGCTTCACTGATGCAGACATGGAGAAGGCCATTGGAGGGGTTGCTGAAGGTTGCTAAGTGTCAGAGCAACCGGCGTCGGTCTGATCAGCGACGTCGGTAGGATAGTGAAGAGAAGCAACCGATGTCGGTCAGGGATCGGCCGACGTCGGTCACCTCCAGGCAGACAGGGACCGACGTCGGTCGCCTGTGTGGTTCGACTGCGAGCTTATTATGGGCAGTTAGCTAACGAACCAAGTGTTTGCATGATTAGAGCTATTTTTAGACTAAGAGCTGCAGATCTAATTATTGTAATTGGATGTCTAATCATTGTTTGGATGAGATCTATATAATAGACTCATGGTTGTATTGGAAAAGTGTTCTAGTTTGAGTTGAGCAAAGTTAGCTTCTTCTGTGTGTGAGGTGAGCAAGGGTGTTCCTCCTAGTTCCACAGCAGTATCACGGTGGGTGCTGGTTTTGGAGAGTCAACAGGATTCTTCAGGTGTGTAGGATCTTGGTCACAGGTGCATGGCCTATATAGGAGATCTACACGGTAAGTAAGATCGTTGATCTGCAGGTGTATGTGTGTGCAAGGTCAAGGTTCACAGGTGTGCAAGATCAGATAAGATAGCAACACAATAGGGAGCAGAATCAGGCAGGATCTACTTGGAGTACAGGTGTGTACTCGGATAGAGCAAAGAGGAAGGCAAGGGAGTTCCTTCCATAAGTATGGTCTGTTGAATTGCAGGTTGTTGCAGGTTCATGGGAGATCTACTTGAAGTACATTGAGTACTTGTGGAGTGCGTGGAGCACTTGTGGTGTGTGTGGAGCACAGGAGGTGAACACCAACTCTGTGTTTGAGTTGTGTGTTGGGACCTGAGAGAGAGAGCTTTGAGGAGAGAATTACTGTTCACTTGAGGTGTGGTGAGCCTCTGAAGAGGTGGTGGAGAAGAAGTGGCATCTTATTTATTGTATTCTTTTTTGTATAAGTATTAATACAAGTTGTGTATTTTCTCTCATATCATGTGTTATTCTGAATTCTAGTTACTTGTGATTTTGGTTAATTTCCGCATATTAAGTTGCTTGGTTTGGTAATCAACTGTATGCTTTCCGGTGTTTCGTGTCCTATCAAGTGGTATCAGAGCTAAGGTTGCAGGAAGCAGGTTTTGTGTTTGGTTACAGGTCACTCTCAGGGGTTTCTGATTGAGTGGGAGTAGAGCAATGGCAGATGAAAGTAAGCTAAGAATGGAGGAGTTGAAAAGCACAGATGGTCACTTACGGTCCCATGGAAAGAAAGAGCAGGTAAAAGAATATTGTTGGTTGGTAGCAGATCAGCATGAAGGAACTGAAGATGCAGATGTTGCAGGTGTTATTACACAGGATGCTTTTAGAGGTTTCTTGGATAAAGTTGAATCTTGGATAAAAGATTCGGTTGCCTCTTTCCATGCAGCCCCAGGTAGAGGAGCTGGTGAGCCTTGCCAAAGAATTGGCAAAGGGGAAGTGAAGCTGAAATTGCAGGTGGCCAACACATAGGTGTTGATGAAGGTCATGCAGGTCCCAGGTTTGGAGATATGGCTAATTTCTTCAGAAAGATTGGGTGATGAGAGATGCACAAGAACTCTCACAGCGGATGCACTTGAATTAGCTGGTGGTAAGAAAATAGGTACTCTTTATCTACTTGTTTATATTACTGATTCTTCTTTTGTTGCGAAGACGTGGCTTCGTAGGCTTGGTCACATGAGCAGGAAGGAGATGCATGTTCTTAAGCGGAAGACAGATATATTTGACAGGCTTAAGAACTGGAAAGCCTTGGTGTACTTGGAGGAGATGGCAGACAGAAACCAGTGGATGGTGATGGATACTTCTAAGCAGGGCAGTTTGGACATGGGTTTTGATTCAAAGGAGCTTGCAAGTAAAAAGTCATCACTCACAGGCAAACACAGGTACTGGCGTCAGTCAGGAGGAACCGGCATCGAACAGACAGGTGTCGATGTCGGTCATGTGCAGACCGAAGCCAGTGATGTCGGTTAGGAGGACCAACATCGGCAGTAGGTAAGACCGATGTCGATCAGGAGGACCGACGTCGGCAGTAGGGACACCAACGTCAGCAGGGTCGGTAGTCAGGGACGGACGCATGGGAATCGATGTCGATCGGATGCAGACTATGGAGTGACCAAGGTCGGTCACTGTAATAGATTTTGGGTGGACAGCACGCTGTCAAGGAGTCTCAAACACCCATACGGAGGACTGAAGATGTAAGTAGGCCCTCAAATTCATTGTTTCTCTTCTTTATACTCATTGCTGATTGTAGAGTAGGAAGGATCCAGGAAACAGGTGGGAGCTTGGCATGGATGAGGATGTGACTCCTTGGAGGAGAACCAAATAGGTGTTTTGGGTAGAGTTGCCAGCTGGAAGAAAGCACAGAGACGAATGGATTCCTTAGTTGAAGAATAGAGAGAACGGATACGTGAGATGGAAGACCAAGGTATATGGTCTTGAGGAGCTGTAGGATAGTGGTACAGGTTTTGACAGGTGGAGGACGAAGCATGGCTTCAGTCAATGTCAGGGTAACTACTGTGGTTTGTCTTACTAGGTGGATGATGAGTTGCGACATCATTCTGTTGCTGTATGTGGATGGTATGTTTTGCTAGCAGGGTTGTACATACAGGGTTTTGCTGAGCTAAGGGTAAGATTAGTTCAGTGGCATGTCAAGAGGAGTTTGGAGCAGTGAAATTCTTTGACATGGGAGACATGGAGATCACAGGTTGATTTTGTCTCCAGTGGGAGCTGATGTGAATTAGGTGTTGGTGAGGTTCAGGATGTAGAGCCGGAGCACACTAAGGGTTAGACAGGTACAGTGTTCGAAATCACATGAGGTCTGGTATAGACCTGAGTATTCCCATGCAGTGGGAGCTGTTAGAGAGTTAGGAGCTAATTCGGGGAAGTGGGTTCTCAGGTATTTGAGAGGGACCAACAGCAGGTATACATGCAGGGTCAGGACTTCACTACATGTGTTTGTAGGTTCGGATGTGGCAGGGTACTCGAATGACAGGAGGTACATCACAGTGTGTGTGGTGGGTTGTCTTCAGGATTGATCTTGAAGAGGGATACAAACTAGGAAACAGATTAGATGAAGTACAGGTACAGGTATAGTGTAGCTGTTTATCTCCAAGTGGGAGATTGTTAGGCTATGGAGCTAAAAGCTTCACTGATGCAGACATGGAGAAGGCCATTGGAGGGGTTGCTGAAGGTTGCTGAGTGTCAGAGTAACTGGCGTCGGTCTGATCAGCCGACATCGACAGGATAGTGAAGAGAAGCAACCGATGTCGATCAGGGATTGGCCGACGTCGATCACCTCTAGGCAGACAGGGACTGACGTCGGTCGCCTGTGTGGTTCGACTGCGAGCTTATTATGGGCAGTTAGCTAATGAACCAAGTGTTTGCATGATTAGAGCTATTTTTAGACTGAGAGCTGCGGATCTAATTATTGTAATTGGATGTCTAATCATTGTTTGGATGAGATCTATATAATAGACTCATGGTTGCATTGGAAAAGTGTTCTAGTTTGAGTTGAGCAAAGTTAGCTCCTTCTGTGTGTGAGGTGAGCAAGGGTGTTCCTCATAGTTCCACAGCAGTACCACGGTGGGTGCTGGTTTTGGAGAGTCAGCAGGATTCTTCAGGTGTGTAGGATCTTGGTCACAGGTGCATGGCCTATATAGGAGATCTACATGGTAAGTAAGATCGTTGATCTGCAGGTGTATGTGTGTGCAAGGTCAAGGTTCACAGGTGTGCAGAACCAGGTTGATTTGCAGGTGTGCAAGATCAGATAGGACAGCAACACAACAGGGAGCAGAATCAGGTAGGATCTACTTAGAGTATAGGTGTGTACTCGGATAGAGCAAAGAGGAAGGCAAGGGAGTTCCTTCCATAAGTATGGTCTGTTGAATTTCAGGTTGTTGTAGGTTCATGGGAGATCTACTTGAAGTACATTGAGTACTTTTGGAGTGCGTAGAGCACTTGTGGTGTGCGTGGAGCACAGGAGGTGAACACCAACTCTGTGTTTGAGTTGTGTGTTGGGACCTGAGAGAGAGAGCTTTGAGGAGAGAATTACTGTTCACTTGAGGTGTGGTGAGCCTCTGAAGAGGTGGTGGAGAAGAAGTGGCATCTTATTTATTGTATTCTTTTTTGTATAAGTATTAATACAAGTTGTGTATTGTCTCTCATATCATGTGTTATTCTGAATTCTAGTTACTTGTGATTCTGGTTAATTTCTGCATATTAAGTTGCTTGGTTTGGTAATCAACTGTATGCTTTCCGGTGTTTCGTGTCCTATCACTGTCAATCCTATAATTGATCCCCTCATGCAAAGAGAATTGGCCAAATTGATTGAGTCTGGAACTATATTTCTAATCAAACATTCCTCATGGCTGGCCAACCTTGTTCCTGTTAGAAAGAAAAATGGGGAGATCAGGATGTGTGTTGACTTCAGAGACCTTAATAAAGTCTCACTAAAGGATCATTATCTCCTTCCAAACATGGAACAGATTCTCAAAAAGTAACTGGTAGCGAGCGTTTCTCCTTCTTGGATGGCTATTCAGGGTATAATCAAATTCTAGTGCAAGGCTGTGACCAATACAAAACAACCTTCACCACCAAATGGGAAACATTTGCCTACAAGAAGATGCCATTCAAGCTATCTAATGCTGGCGCTACTTTTCAGTGAGCCATGGACATGGCTTTTGATGGCTTGATAAATAACAACATGTTGGTATACCTTGATTATATAATGGTATTCTCCAAGGAGGCGAGCCAACACATAGAACACCTCAGGCAGATTTATGAGAGGTGCAGGGAATTTGGCATCTATCTTAATCCAAAGAAATGCGTGTTTACTATTCATGAGGGGAAACTTCTTGGCCACATTGTGTCCAAGGAGGGCTTGTCCATTGACCACGAGAGAGTTCGCTCCATTCTGGAGATGTCCTTACCAAAGTACAAGAAAGGCCTGCAGAGTTTCTTTGGCAGGGTAAATTTTATTCGAAGATTCATTCTGAATTTCACTGAGATAGTTAAGCCCCTGACCTCTATGTTGAAGAAAGGTGAAGAATTCAAGTGGATAGTGCAAAGAAAGGACAACTTTGAAGCCATCAAGCAGGCTTTAGCCCAAGCACCTGCTCTGATCAGTCCCGACTTCAATAAAGTCTTCAACCTCTATACATTCAACAATGAAGTGTATCCGCCATGCTTACCCAAGAAAATGGTGACAACCTCGAGTAGCCACTCGCCTTTTTCAGCCAAGGGTTAGAGGACTTTGAAGTCAGGTACACATATGTAGAAAAGTAAGTCCTGGCAATAGTGCAGGGCTTGAATAAATTTAGGTATATGTTGTCTAACAGCAGGATTCATCTTATGGTCGCACATCCTGGCATCAAGGATTTCTTGACCAATCGAGATTTAAACGAGAGAAGGGCGGGATGGATCACCAAAGTGATGGAGTATGATGTAAACATTAAAATCACCAAGTTGGTGAGGGGCAGAGGATTGTGCGAACAACTGGCTGTAGGTTTCAAACAAAAGGGGGAAAATAACTTGCTAATCCATGATGCAGCCACTGTAGAAGAACCAACTGTCATAAAGGATTGGACGCTGGACATGAAGCGTTTCCTTCTCATGGGTGAGTGTCCACAGGGCCTTGATAAGACCGAAAGAAGGTATTTTAAACTCCAGTCCCTTCCTTATGTTCTGGTTGACAAAGTATTGTTTAGAAAGGATCTCTCTAGGGTTTTTCTAAGATGCATTGACCCCAGTCAGGCTAATAAGGTACTGGTCGAGTTTCATGATGGGCCAGCTGGTGGCCATTTCGCTCCTAGAGCTACGACAGCAAAGATAATGAGAGTAGGCTACTTCTAGCCTACTCTTTTCAAGGACACCCATGCCTAGGTAAGAAAGTGCCAGAAGTGTGTACTTTTTGATGGAAAATAACAATTGGCTGCCATGCCTCTACAACCCATTCAAGTTGAGCAACCATTCATGCAGTGGGGCCTAGATTTTATAAGGATGATCAATCCTCCCTCCAGTGCTGGGCACAAGTGGGTGCTAACTGCCACAAATTATTTCACCAGGTGGGTGGAGGCAGTTGCTCTAAAGGAGGTGAATGAAAGCACAATCTTAGAGTTTTATGAAGATCTGGTAACAAGATTTGGGGTCCCAGCCACCATAATCTTAGATAACACCTTAGCTTTTCTGGGAATCAAAACTAGTGAATGGGCACTGAAGTATGGCATATACCTCAGCACTTCATCAAACTATTATCTACAGGGGAATGGGTTGGTTGAGTCCACCAACAAAAATTTGATTAGAATTATAAAGAGGACTATGGAAGAAAATCAGAGGACTTGGCATGCCAAGCTAAAGATCTATGGGCCGATCGTATTACTCCAAAGAGAGCAATAAAAAATTCTCCATATATGCTCATGTATGGAAGGGAAGCCAGGGTTCCCATCTCGCTTGAATTAACAGCATTAGATCTCTCCCACCAACTGTGACTAGAAGAAGGAACCAGCATGGAGGTCAGGTTGTGTGAGCTAATGGAGCTCCAAGAGGTAAGGGATTGGGCTATGGCTTCTTTGACAAGTCACCAACAGCAAGTAAAAAGGCACTTTGACAAGAAGTCTTTGTCAAGAGATTTTTCTGAAGGAGACATTGTCCTGAAATGGGACGAAGATTGAGCTAAGCCTAGAAAACATGCAAAATTTGATGCCCTATGGAGTGGTCCTTACGTGATTACTCAGTGCAAGCAGCATAATGCGTTCCAACTTCCCAAGTTTGATGATGAATAATTGCGTATCCCAGTCAATGGGATACATCTAAAGCATTGCCACTAATTTTTTGGGTTTGCCTGTACATATTTTCCCTTGTTTTCTTTCCTATTTTTCCCTAAGTACTGATGCACAGGTAATAGTTTTCTTAGTCTTGCATGTGTTTTCATTTCGTGGAGGTAGATCTAGGTGGCTGGTCCTAAGTTTTAACAGAGGTCTTGCTGGTTTTCAAATTTATCATCTAAATACATGCCCAATGGATTGCAAGACAACTAGTCTCTAAGCATAGTAGGCATGCTTCCCCTGGGAGTCGCCAATTTGTTGACCAAATTTTGCCCACAGGTAAAATTTTTGGTCCCCTTCCTCCCTTGTTGTTCATGCTAGTTATATTTTAGGTTGTTTAGGTTCAACATTCTCTGTTTCATGGCATGGTTCAATCTCAAGTTCAGTTTCTTGGTGCAAAGGTTCAATTTCGAGTTTGGTTTCTTGGTTCAACGGCCTGGTTTGAAGGTATGCCCCAAGCTGGAAGGGCAATTCAAAGCAATAAAGGGACTTTCAGCCAAGTCCAAGAACTTTTCAAAGGGACAGGTGCTGGGAAATTTTCAAGACAAAGAAGTCCCTGAGAGGATGCCATGTGGACTCGACTGACGTGGCAATGGACCCGATGACATTTTTTAAAGGACCTGATGATGTCCTGGTGGACGTCAAATTTAGCAGAATGGTTTAGCTGTTGGATATCAAGCGATGACACTCGAGAAGCCATCAATTTCAAGAGGATGGAATATCCATTAATTTTCAAATCTTGATGGTCGGGCGAGCGTCAAATTTAGCAGAATAGAATGACCTTTGTTTCCAATTGAGAAAGCATTGCCAAGGAGCCCAGAATGCAGCAACCTATTGAAAGTTCACCCCTGGGGGCTGAACAAGTCAAATAGAGACAAATTCGATAAAGGATAAGAAGACATGCATGAAATGAGCAAACAGTTAAGTCCAAGCGGTGCCAATTTGAAGAGGTGACTCCAGTAGGTGAAATAGTTCCTTTGAATTGATCATGAGAAGACGCAATATCTAAAGAATGTAACCGGTTTCTTCATTTTACATTTAATGGGTGGACAAACCGTGTTTTGACATCAAAAATGTAGACTTCGAGCAGAACAAAGGACATGGCTCATTAATATTTTGAGCGGCTTGTTTCTTTTCATGAATAGCTGAAATAGGCCACTTGTAACAAAAGAGCGCCAAATGAGCCTCTTAGACTTTCATATATATTCGATACTTGTCATTTTTGTAAGGATCTTTTTCACAATTTTTGTAAGGCATAGCCCTGCTAAAAATTTCTACCTAAATCTATAAAGATAGTTTTACCTCTTCTTGGGTGGATATTTTGTGTATGTTCTGAGTGTTTGAGTTGTGTCTAGTCATTGTCTTTTGACGCTCTCATAGGTTCAACACCAACACACCAGTTATCCATAAGGTGCCATTGTTCATAGCTGATAGGAGAAGAGTTCCATTTGGAGATATAGAATAGAGGAAGTCATTTACAGTATGTGTTTCACAGCATCTTAGTGAGCCCCTGTTCCTGCGTCTTCATAAGAACCTCCCTACCATTTCCTGCAGCTTGGTCTTTTGCCAAGTCTGAGTGTATGTTTGTTGTCTTTGTCTGATTCTGAGAGTGGGTGTGAGAAGGTCACCTTGTTTTGGTGTATCAACTCCTTAGAGTAGTTTGTTTTCTTGTATCTTTCTTCCCTTTTCATCCCTAGTTTATATAGCTATATATATATATATATATATACATGTATGTATTTGAACTTGCTAAAACAAACATGATACATCAAAGGGAGCTAGCACTTATCTAGAGACTCTCCTCTCCTACTTCGCCATCCCACAGGTGAGAGAGGAGTTTCCATGTTGCGAGGAGAAGGTAGGAACTTGTTTTCCTGCCACTGGGTGTAATCTCCAATGTCAACATTACCGATGAGGCATCGACTAGTTCCTTTATACCTTCACACCAAATCCCTATTATAGACCCTTTGGAATCCACATTTCATTTCCTTTCATTGGGGGAGTATCACCTTTTAGTACTTGATGTTTTTCGTACTCCTCATGAGTATGAGCAAATTATTCACCAACTAGGATATGACCCCAATATCGAAACCATCGTTCCCTTTAGACCTCCTACCATCATACCCATTTTATCTATGGAGGACTTGACATATCCCTCGATGCTTCCACCACCTTTCTTTCACCTCAACCATTCACTACCAGTTTCTCTTACCTAGATAAACCAAGATTCATCAAGACATACCTCCATTAATATGCTTGGAAGGGGCTTCGATCTTGGGTGGTATGGGCATGGCCCACATGAATTGGTCACCATTGAAACCATGAAGCCACACTAGAAGCATGGACTGGGTTTTATCCCACCTAATACGAAAAAATCCAAATAACCCATCATTACCATTATTGAAGAATACATTCCTTCCTCACTGAACTCACCTCCACTTACATGTGAGGATGATGACATCATCCCACCTAACTTTTTTTCATTAATATGATCAGCCTTGTACCCCTGATTTATCAGAAGGAGGGGACGACCATAACCATCCCTTTGACCCATCCTGAGATAATAGGGGAAAACTCCCCTACCATTAACATTATTCAGTGCCAGGATAATTATTCCATTCTCACCTATCTTGGTGCCCCAGATTCACAAATCCCTTCCTCTCGAGTCTTCAACCATGTTGAATGAATCCACCACAGATATCAATGTGGGTACTCTAGATAACCTCTGCACTGTCAAAATTGGTCAATTATTGAATGTTGAGGAACTTCAAGACTTCCCATTTTTATTCTAAGATTGCATCATAGCCTTTACTTGGTATTACAGTGATATACCTAGAGTTGATCCCGCCATTGCTACCCATAACATGGTCACTCATTGTGATGCCAAACATGTCAAGCAAAAGATTCAACACATGCACCCTCACATAGCCCTTCTCATCAAAGAAGAGATTCAGTGTCTCCTATCTATTAACTTTATTCAACCCATTGACTACCCCCAATGGGTCTCAAATATTGTACCTATCACTAAAACCATAGGAGGACTACACATTTATGTGGACTTTTGTGACCTCAACCTCACCTACCCCAAAGACTTCCCTCTATCGAGCATTGATTGACTTATTGATCTTACATTTGTCCATAAGATGTAATCTCTCATGGATAGGTTCTCAGGCTACAATTATATCTTAATTGCTCCTGAAGAATAGTGTAAAACTACTCTTACCACCCCTTAGGGAACCTTCTACTATAGAGTCATGCCTTTTGGACTAAAGAACACTGGTGCAACCTACCAACGTGTCATGACCTATATTTTATATGACCTCATCCATAAGATCATCAAGGATTATGTGGACAAACTTCTCATAAAATCCAAACTCTGAAAAGATCACTTGGCTATTCTTAAGATCATCTTTGAATGCCTCATCCATTACCATGTCTGCCTAAACCCCAAGAAGTGTATTTTTGGGGTCTTGTCAAGAAATATTCTCAATTTAATATCTCCCTTTATGGAATCAAAGTTGACCCTAACAAAATCAAGGCTATCCTTGACATGCTTCCTCCAACCAACCTTAAACAACTTTTGTAGCTTGTAGGGGAAGCTGTAATCCATTCATTATTTTATCTCCTAACTCTCGGATCAGTGCCAACCATTACAACACCATTTGAAGAAGGATGTGTCTTTTAAGTGGAATGATGATTGTCAAAAGGGATTTGATTCACTCAAAAATTACCTTTTGTCTACACTTGTCCTCACACCTCCTAAGGATGACCAACCTTTCTACCTATTTATCTTTGCTATCAACCATTCCCTAGGGGCAATGTTGGCTCACTGAGATAAACAACATAGAGAACAAGTTGTATACTACATTAGCCACATGATGGTAGAATACGAGACTCAGTATACCCATACTAAGAAACTTTTCTTAGCTTTATTCTTCATAGCTACCAAACATTTCCACTACCTTCTTAACCATAAAACTTACATCATCACCAACACTGACCCACTCAAGTACATGCACTCCAAGTAATACCAAAACCAGTATATGGCCAATTGGCTCATGCTCTTAGTAAAGTTTGACCTTGAGTTCTTTCAACAAGAGTAAATTAAAGGGAAATTCATTATCGATCAATTAGTTGAAGCCTCGTTAATAGACAACCAACTTCCTCCCTTGAGTTCCCTAATGAGTCCATCGTGACCCTCTCTTAGGAAGATTTTACCTATCAATTCACCATGATCTTTGACAGATCAAAATGTCAACATGGTAGGGAGTTGGTATCATCCTTATCCCCTTTGACGGTGAGCCTTTACCTTTATCCTTCAAGCTTGATTTTTAATGTACCAAGAACATGGCTGAGTATGAAGCTCTAGTGATAAGCCTTCAGACTGCCTTAGCCCTAGGAGTCAAAATGATCAATATCTTTGGTGATTCCCAACTTGTGGTCAATAAAATCAATGTCTCTTACCAGTGTAAGAATGATGTTTTGAAATAGTACAAGCAACTAGTTGACAAACTCTTAGCATCATTTAAATACTATTGCATCCAATTGACCCCACGATCTACCAACAAGTTCATTGACACCATGGCTTTCCTTGCCTCTCAGATCCCATCTGTACCCTTGGAATCTAAGATATCTATCATTATCCATAGGTGTACCCAACCTTCTTATGTTAAACAAAATTGTCCCACAATTTTTAATGTCAAAGAGACCTAAACTGACCTTTGTTATCAACAAACATTCGACTACCTTAACCTTGGTGTAGTTCCTTATGGCCTCTCTAGGAATACTTGAAGAGTGTTTATTCAAAGTACCTCTTGATATGCCATTATGGGAGGAATCCTTTATAAATGTGGCTTTGATGGTCTCCTCCTCCATTTCCTATGTAGTCAAGAAGCCTCTCACACTATGAAAGAAATGCATGAGGGAATCTGTGGAGGACACTTTAGTGGCCTCATTGTAGCTAAATGAATCCTTTGCCTTAGCTAATACTAGCCTACCCTTAACCAAGACTATTGTGAGTATGTGAAATGTTAGCAACATGCTAATTTGCATCACACACCTAGCAATAGCCTTCGATTTTCCATCAAATTTTGGCCCTTCTCATAATGGAGTCTAGACCTCATTGGTGAAATTAACCCCCATTCCTCGTAGCAACACCACTCTATTTTCATCGTGATCAATTTTTTTTACCAAGTGGGTAGAGGTTATTCCTTTGGTCTCAATGAAAGTAGAGAAGATTGTTGACTTTATCAATCATCACATCATCTATTGCTTTGGTATTCCTCATAAGATTATCACTGACAATGAAAAATCCTTTAAGAACAAACAAGTCTAGGTTATATATGATGCATTTGGCATTAAGATAAACTTCTCCTTGCCCTATCTCCCTCAAGTGAATGGAAAATCTAAGGCCTTTAACAAAATACTTAATAACATACTAACTAAAATGGTCAATGCATCTAGTCAGGATTTACATTTACACATCCCCTTCACTTTATGGGTATATCATACTAGCATTAGAACCCCTATGGGTGTAATAGCCTTATCTCTTGTGTTTGGAACAGAGGCTGTCTTACCTCTTGAAGTCTAAATCCCCTCTCTTTTCATATCTTTGCAAGAGATTATTTCAAAGGATGATTATCATCAACACCATTTAGCCTAGCTCGAGCTACTTGATGAGCATCATCTAGCAACCCTTACCCATCTCCATGTCTATGAAGAGCACATCAAGTGTGCATATAATAAGCACCTTAAAGTGTGAGAATTTAATATTAGATACCTCATCTTAAAGGAAAACTAGCACGTCACTAATATAGAGAAAGGTAAGTGGGACAAGTTTGCTTTTAATTGGCTTGGACCCTATATCATAACCCACAAGTATGGATTAGGAGCTTACCGTTTGTCTTCTCTCCAAAGCCACCCAGAACTTGAGCCCCTCAATGATTCACATCCGCATCCATTATTTTGTTAAAAAAGATCATGTTTACCTTTTATCTAACTTAAGCTTATTCCTTGCTATACACCCACATTCTATCTCCCTCTTTTAGGAGCAACTAATTAAAACTGAATCATGTGATTAGCTGTCACCAACATATCCTTATCTTAAAAAATGGGTATCATGGATCTACCCATGAGATGGTTCTCATGGTACTTTCCACACCTTCATAAGATGGATTTTGTTGTTCCCAAATCCATCACTTGTTTTTGTGGACAACATGTCGACCATTTTGGTCTTGCAGGCTAAAATGATCTCTTCCTTTTTCAAAAAATGTTCTGAGCATTCAAGTTCTTTAATTAATCAAGCCTTTTCAGCTAAGAAAATCATAGGTTCAACAGGCGGGCTTTCACAAGGAGAAAGTTTAAAACACTTAGGCATTTCCTAAAAGTTACAAGGATGGTTCAACGTCAAGGTTCAATCAAAAGGTTCATCGGCAGGGTTCAAAGAGTTGGAATGAAACATTGAATCATTGAACCGTTGAACTCCGCTTCAACAAGTTCAAAGGGTTCAATGAGTTCAAAGTTTGAAGTTCAAAGTTTGAGCAGAAGGTTCGAGCGAATGGTTCAAAAGAGTTCAAATAATATGGAACGAATCACCAAACCGATGAACCAATGAACCAATGAACCATTGAACCCCGAAAGGTTCAAAGTGGTTCAAAGGTTCAAAAGAGTTCAACGCTTCAACAAGCTCAATGAGTTCAAAGTTCAAAGTTCAAGTGGAAGGCTCGAGTGAAAGGTTCGAGTGGAAGGTTTGAGTGAAAGGTACAAGCAAAAGATTCCAGAAGATGTTTCAAGTAGAAGATTCTAAAAGAATGGTTCAACCAAATGGTTCAATCAAAAGTTTCAAATGATAAGTTAAACTTATAAGAAGACTAAGTAAATGCATCTCTTTGCAAGAACCGATTGAACCGCTAAGCTGATGAACTTTGAACCATTGAACCACATTGAACCATTAAATTGGTGCACTCCAAAAAGTTCAAAGGTTCAAGGTTCAAAATGGTTCAAGCGACTAGTGACCGATGATGTCCCTGTAGACGTCAAATTCAGGGTAATGAAATAACCATTGATTTTCAAAGATGTAGACCTAGGAATGAACTCAGTGACTAGCTAAAGAAGGAGCCGAAGGAGCCAGTAGAAAGAGAGAAGATAGCTCGAGAGCTCAGATCACTAGGAAGAGACAAAATGCATTAAGGAAAGAGGGAATGATACAGAGAATCCAAGGATATCTACAAGAGAGTTATTCCAGTAGGTGGAACAGTCCACTAGGTAGATATCAGAGGACACAAGTATTCAATGGTGTGACCTATTTTTATTCATCTAGTAAAGGTGAATGGATAGCCGTGTAAGTATCTTAAAGAGGAACAAGCAGCCCATGCTTTGGGGGAGACATTTGAGATGATTAGAATGCCCAAGTCTAGGCTGGTAATCTACTCCAGCATGACCCCTTCATAGGACTTCCTCTGTCCAATGCATTGAATGCAGCATGGGCCATTTCATGAAAAGAAGCACCAAAGTCTTTCTTTGGTTGCTATATATTGTAATCTCTAAGTTTGTATGAAGGAGATCTCTCAGTTATTAGAAGCGAAACTCTACCCAAATTGAAAGGCATTCTTGAGACTTTGAGCTCAAACTGTTAATCATTTTTTGTCATTTAAATCAAAAAGCAAGTGACCTTTCAGACTTTGTGTTGAAATAGCTTGTGTTATATAGGAAATTGTTCTTATGTCTATTTCCAAAATACAGTCTTGTCCATTTAATCAAATAAGCAAAACTAATGGAAATACTTTGGAAGGTGTCCTGAAGCCGACTATGGGAGACTTTGTGCTACCACCATTGTCTTTAGTTTGTGTTTTGTGTTTCAGTGTAAAAGATATTGGAGAGACTTTGAGCTCCCATTATCCTTTGTAATCTTTTACTCTATTGTAGTTGAGGTGGAGACTTTGTGCTACACTTCATTCTAATGTGTTCTTTGTCCTGAAGTAGTGAGAAAAACAATGAAAGACTTTTTGCTTTCATGGGTTTCTTGTAGTTATAGTTACAACCCAAGAAGTCTTCCTTTGGTCTTCTGAACATCATTTTTGAAAGAAGAAAAATGCCTTCAACAATTACCTAGGAATTCTCTTTTACTTTGTGAACATCATCTCTGAAAAGAGAGAGATGGATGGTGTTATCCCACCCCTGAGTGTATTTTCAGCTTATATTAGTATATAGTAGTTTACAGAGAACCTCCCTTGCCTTATAAGGAACCTCCCCTTGATGAGAGGAGAGACTTATCTCATTATGCTATGGTAGACCTGCACATTTTTCCATATAAATCTCCTTATGCTGAGGTTGATATACCTATTTTTCTATCAGTTAGCTAGTGACAAAATATTCACCCAACAATTTTTGGTGACTCCACTAGGGAAGAACGTGTAGTTTAAAGCCTCAAGCTTCAAGTTGAAGCAGTGCCAATTTTTTTCCATTTCCATTCATACTCTGGCAGACTCACCTTACACATGAATCCAAAGAGCTCAAGGTATTGTTGACCCTGTATTTGAGCTGGTGTAGTATAATAATTTTGATCTATTTCCTCCACCATCTCACCTCCACCAAACGAGAAGTTTTCCTCCTACAAACGTCAGGTCCCTAATACCAAGCAAAGCTTCTCTTTCCTATGCTAGCAGAGCTTTTTCTATACATACCCCTTAGAGATTTATTATCTCTCCCTTCAATAGTCATATCATGGTATCTCAAGGCCCCTAGGGTAACACCTTTAGTCCCTTAAACTTAACCCCACCTTTATATGAACTACCCTGCAGTTTAAGGAAGAATTTTCCCAAATTCTATGGTGATGGAAGAGTTCATCCTGATGAATATATTACTTTTCTGCATAGCCTATGGTGTGATAGGTGAGGAATATGAAGATATAGCAGTGAGATTATTTGTAGAGACATTACAAGGTGCTGCAGTAGACTAGTTCTATCATCTGTAAGCTCAGCCTGTAACTGACTGGAACACTCTCAAGGCCAAGTTTGAAGTTAGGTTCAACCTTGCAGAAGATGCACATGCCCTGTTAGCTCAGCTTACACAAATGAAGAAGGAGCCTCATGAACCTATGCGAGACTTCATTGCTCAGTTTGATAAGCTGAGGAACAAGATTCCTACTATTGCTCAGCCAACACCTGAAAATCTCAAATGCTTCATCATCAATTCTTAGCTTTTTGAAGTGAGTTTCCTATTGAGGCAGGCTGGCCACATAGACCTTACTGCAGCTCATGATTTGGCTACTAAAGTTGAAGATGATCTTATCTTGGCAGAAAAGATAAGAAGAGATCCTAACAAAAGTAAATCTTTCTCATCTTTTGAATATTTTTCTATAGGCACCACTGATCCCATGGTGCAAAAACTAGCAAATAAGTTGGTAGCTCTGAAAAATCAAATGACACAAGGGATGTCTACTCCTCCTTACCAGGATATACCAAGGAGGAAATTTAGCAACTAATCATATCAAGGCAATGCTACCATAAATCAAGGGCAACCAAATCATCTTCCTCCCCCACAAAGAAAGCTTGCCATTGAAGCAACACCAACCAACTCAATAGTTGGTTATCTTGAAACTGAATCTAATTTCTCTATCCAACTCTAGTTGAACCAAGAAGATGACACTAATCTCTTCATAGAAGGAGAAGAAGATTTAGCTAGTGACTTTAACATTAGTTTCTTGAATTACTAAGATGAAGCTTGAAGTAAGGGAGAAGTTTTTGATGGATCATACACTGTTCTTACCAGGTCCCAAAACTAGTCAACTCGATAAGCTGATAAGGAGAAAATAGGGGAAGAATCTCGACCAATAATTTCAATTACTAAATGGGGGACTTCTCTACCTTTCCAATCAAAGGACCTAGTGATCACTAAGAAAGTAAGTACCTCGAATAACCCTGCACCTTCTGCTTCAATTTCTTAGACCAGTACCCCCCTAAAAACCAAAATGATGGACTTCCTTCCTCTATCCCTAGATCTTTTCAGTCATTTGATATAATTGACCATACTAAGAAGACCAAGATCCAAATGACTAAGTTTGAATATTTACAAGCCAACCTTGAATAGTTGGATAGGTTGGTTGAATGTGTGAAGAATAAAGCCATCCTTGCAGGACCAGATGTTCTAAAGGAGACTCATGATCCCCCAAAGAACACATCTGCTTGGAACAATCTTGTAATTACTCTTATTATTGCCCCTAGGAAAATATAACCTTTCTATGTTTCTCTGTTGATAAATAGACACAAATTGAGCAACTGTGTTATAGATTCTAGAGCTTCAGACAATGTTATGCCTGCTAAGGTGGCAGATTCTCTCAGCCTTACCCTGACTAAAATTTTTGGGAGATGTTTCTCCATGAAAAATAAACAAGTGCAATTGTTGGGTCAGATCAAAGATGCCCAATTTACATTTGCAGCCTTCCCAAAAAAAAGATTAAAATGACAATCCTGGTGGTTGATGTTCCAGCTTCCTATGGCATTCTGATTGGATGAAATTTTTGCAAGGATGTTGGTGGTGAATTCAGCATGGACCTATCAGAGGTGATGATATCTGTCAAAGGCATCATGTAAAGGCTACTTCCTGAGAAGGAGTCAAAGTGCATTATCACCCAAACATTAGCCCTTGAAGCTCAAATCTTGTTTGATGCTTCAAGAATGGGTAACTATTTCTTATCCACAGAGGATTTTTCTATCTCATCTGATGAAAGTCTTATAGGTGATAATCCAAAAATTTTAGATAGGACACCAGAAGAATTGGTAGAGCAAAGTGTAGGTGCTAAAGAATCCTCCCTCCTTGACTAGGAGAAATTTGAGAAAAGATCAGTTTTTGATGATGTTTGAATTCTATAGTTTGGTGGCAGTAATTCTTTTGCCAGTTCTGGAGCTAGGATTGTTCTGATATCTTCTTAGATAGATATTTTCCCTTTTTCTTACAAGTTGCAGTTCAACAATACCAACAACATTGCTAAGTATGAATCTTTGTTACTCAAGTTGAAGGCTACTCAAGAGAAATGTGTTAAGCTCCTTCATGCCAAAGGAGATGCTAAATTGGTGGTTTGCCAGGTGAGGAACCCATGTCAAACCAATGATGAAAGATTGTAACATTATCGCAATCTGGTATGGGACTGTATTGAAAGTTTTGAGGCTTTCAATATTTTTGTAGTGCCCAGAGAGCTTCATAATCATCCAAATTCATTGGCTATCTCTGCAACCCTCATGGTTCCTCATAAAGATTTCCAAGAAAATAGGTACACTATTGAGCTACTTTTTCAACCAAGTGTGCCTGACAAAGCCAATCATTAATAGGTGTTTGATGCTGACCATCAAATCATGTGTTGGACTAAAATAGAAGAGAAACAAACCATGGTAGTGGACCATCCTGCTATGCATCAAAATTAGGTAAAGAAACTTTCTGATAAGAGAGCAAAGATTCATGGTTTTCAGGTTAAAGATCAAATCTTGTTGTGGGGCAAGTAGAGAGAACTAAAACGAATGCATATAAAATTTGATTCCTAGTGGAGAGGTCCATTCGCTGATCATCGATTCTAGGGAGAAAATGGTTTTTTGCTGATATATCAAGACAAAACATCATTTTCACTATCTCACAGTGGGCAGCATTTGAAACACTTCAATCTTTGAAGTATCAAATAAGTCCAATTGTACATATGTATAGTTCTTATTAGTTTTGTGTTGTTCATTTTCATTTTTTAGCATCTTTCTTTTTGGGTGGCATGACTCCGTAGCCCAATGGCATAGATGAAGGCACTTAGAGTTTGGATTCTACTCCCTTCAATCATTTTTACCATCTATGGAAGTTCCCCAATTGGAGCCAGCTGTTGTTCCCAAAATCTCTCACTTATTTTTGTGGACAACATGTCGACCATTTTGGTCCTACAGGCCAAAATGATCTCTTTATTTTTTAAAAAATGTTCTGAGCATTCAAGTTCTTCAATTAATCAAGATTTTTCAGCTAAGAAAATCATACATTCAACAGGTGAGCTTTCACAAGAAGAAAGTTTAAAACACTGAGGCATTTCCTAAAAGTTACAAGGATGGTTCAATGCTGAGGTTCAATCAAAAGGTTCATCGGTGGGGTTCAAAGAGTTGGAATGAAACATTGAATCATTGAACCGTTGAACCATTGAACTCTAATTCAACAAGTTCAAAGGGTTCAATGAGTTCAAAGTTCAAAGTTTGAAGTTCGAGCGGAAGGTTCGAGCAAATGGTTTAAAAGAGTTCAAATAATATAGAGCGAATCACTGAACCAATGAACTAATGAACCATTGAAACCCAAAAGGTTCAAAGTGGTTCAAAGGTTTAAAGTGGTTCAAAGGTTCAAAAGAGTTCAACACTTCAACAAGTTCAAAGTTCAAAGTCTGAGCAGAAGGTTCGAGCGAAAGGTTTGAGTGGAAGGTTTGAGCGAAAGGTTCAAGCGGAAGATTCCAAAAGATGTTTCAAGTGGAAGATTCCAGAAGAATGGTTCAACCAAATGGTTCAAACAAAAGGTTCAAATGATAAGTTAAACTTATAAGAAGACTAAGTAAATGTGGCTCTTTGTAAGAACTGATTGAACCATCAAACTGATGAACTTTGAACCATTGAACCGGTGCACTCTGAAAGGTTAAAAGGTTTAAGGTTCAAAATGGTTCCAGTGACTAGTGACCGATGACATCCCCATGGATGTCAAGTTTAGGGTAACGAAATAACTATTGATTTTCAAAGATGCAGACCCAGGAATGAACTCAACGACCAACCAAAGAAGGAGCCAAAGGAGCTAGCAAAAAGTGAGAAGATAGCCCGAGAGCTCAGATCAACAAGAAGAGACAAAATGCATTAAGGAAAGAGGGAATGATACAAAGAATCTAGGAATATCTATAGGAGAGTTATTCTAGTAGGTGGAATAGTCCACCAAGTGGATATCAGAGGATGTAAGTATTCAATGGCATGGCCTATTTTTCTTCATCTAGTAAAGGCAAATGGACAACCATGTATCTTAAAGAGGACCAGGAAGCCCATGCTTTGGAGGAGACATTTGAGATGATTAAAATGCCCAAATCTAGGCTAGTAATTTGCTCTATCATGACCCCTTCATAGAACTTCCTCTGTCCAATGCATTGAATGTAGCATGGACCATTTCATGAAAAGAAGTGCCAAAGTCTTTCTTTGGTTACTATATATTGTAATCTCTAAGTTTGTATGAGGGAGATCTCTCAGTTATTAGAAGTGAAACTCTACCCAAATTGAAAGGCATTCCTGAGACTTTGAGTGTCAGGATCTTGCTCCCAATTAGAGCACATATGATTACCTCTTGTATTAGCAACTAAACACAGAATTATACCAGAATGAATAAGTAACTAGAAATATGAAACAACACAGGATTTGAGAGACAATACACAATTGTATTAATAATCACTCAGAATAAAATACAATAAAGAAGATGCCACTTCTTCTTCCACCTCAAAGGCATGCCACACCTCAAGACCTTCTTCCCTCTCTCTCTCGGTCACAACAATCAACTCAAATATAGAATTGATGTTCACCTCAACCAGTCAGTAACACGCTGCCAGTACACCAAGTACACAACTGTACTCCAAGTAGATCTCCTACTCTCTGCTGCTACCTGTAAATCACCAGACCTTACTCACCGTTGTAGATCTCCAAACGTGGGCCTACACCCTTGCTGACTAAGATCATACATACACGAAGAACCCCTTTGATTCTCCAAACCAGTACCCACACTTGGTACTGTGGCACTAGGAGGAACACGCCATTGCTCTCTTACTCTCTGAAGGAGCTTATTTTGCTCTCTTACTCTCTAGCACAAGTTTACAATATAGCCTATGAGTCTATTATATAGATCTCATGCATACAATAATTAGACTTTCTTAATTACAATAATTAGACACACAACTCAAGACTATAATTAGCCTTTAACATGCAAACACTCAGTTCAACTAATTAACTATTCGTGCAACGAATAGTTCTAGAACACACAGGTGATCGACGTCGATCCTTGTCTGCCTGGAGGTGACCGACGTCGGCCAGCCTCCTGCCAATGCTGGTTGTCTTCAGCTCACACCTGTCAATGTCAGTTTCATTCTGTACTGCATTCTACTGACACCGGTCTCCCTAGAACTCAGTAACCTCCTCCATGTTTGCAACAGTTGAAGCTTTTAGCTCCATAACCTAACAATCTCCCACTTGGAGATAAATAGCTGCAACTGTACCTATACCTGTACACCGTCTAATTTATTCCTGGCTTGTATCCCTCTTCAAGCTTAACCCTGAAGACCAACCATCACACACCCTATGATGCCTTTCCTATCATCCAAGTAACCTGCCACATCTGAACCTACATATCCATGTAGTGAAGTCCTTGACCCTACATAACATGTTAACCTATTGCTAGTCCCTCTCAAGTACCTGAGAATCTACCTTCCTCGAATTGGCTCCAAACTCTCTGACATCTCCCACTGCTTGGGAAAACTCAGGCCTACACTAGACCTTATGTGATTTCGAACCCTGTTCTAAGCTCTACTTGAACTGTCCAGCCCTTGGTGTGCTTACCGATTATGCATCTTATGTAATGAACCTCGACAACACCTAATTCACATCAGCTCCCACTGGAGACGAAATCTCCATGTCTCTTATGCCAAAGAATTTTGCTGCTCCAAATTCTTCATGACATACCTCTGAACTAACTTTACCTTTAGCTCAAAAAACTCCCTGTATGTACAAACCTGCTAGCAAACCATCCACATACAGTAACAGGATAATGTTACAATCATCATCCAACCTGGTAAAGACAAACACAATAGTTACACTGACATTGACTGAAGCCCTGCTTTGTCATCCACCTGTCAAAACCTGTACCACTGTCCTGCAGCTTCCTCAAGACCATATACCTTGGCATTCTGTCTCACGTATCCATTCACTCTCTTCTCTAACCTGGGAATCCATCCATCTGTCAACGCTGGAAACTCTACCAAATCCCCTGCTTGGTTCTCTTTCGAATAATTCATACCATGCTCCCACTATTTCTGGATTCTACCTGCATTGCCTCTTCACATCTTCCTAGTTCTCGACCATCAGTAAGCAAAAAGTAATATAAAGAAGGTGAACAATGAATATGAGGTTCACTTACCCTTTCTGACCTCCATATGGGCATTTGAGACTCTTTGACAGCTTGCTGTCCACCCACCATCCGTTCCAGTGACCGATCTCAGCCATCTCTCAATCTGCAACCGATCGATGTCAGCTCCCTGCGACTGACCCTGTCTGCCGACGTTAGTTTCCTGACTGACGCCAATGTACCTATTGCCGACATCGGTCACTGTATGACCAATGTCAGTTCCTGATGCTTGACACCACCGACTCTGCTGATCTGCACATGACCGACGTCGGTTCCCCCTGACCGACGCTGATACCTGTGTTTGCCTATGAGTGATGAATTTTTACCGACAAGCTCCTTTTGGGTCAAACCCTTGTCCATATCAACACAACCCTGCTCAGAATAATTTAGTCCCCACAGCTGATCTTTGTCTGTCATCTCCTCCATGAACACCAAGGCTTTCTAGTTCTTAAGTTTGTCAAAGATATTTGTCTTTCACTTAAGAACATGCATTCCCTTTTTACATATGTAACCAAGCCTACAAAGCCACATCTCTATAACAGAAGGTGAATCAGTAATATAAGTAGATAGATAAAGGATACCTACTTTCTTACCACCGTCTAATTCAAGTGCATCCGCTGTGAGAGTTACTGTGCATCTCCCATCACCCAACTTTCCTGAAGAAATTAGACTCATCTCCAAGACTGGAACCTGCATGACCTTCTTCCACACCTGTGTGTTATCTGTCTACAATTTCAGCTTCACTTCCCCTTTGCCAACCATTTGACAAGGCTCACCAGCTCCTAAATAAATCTCTCCAAAGTCTCCAAAGACATACCCATGAAAATATGCTCTATTTTGGGCTGCATTGAAAGAGGTAAAATAATCTGTAAACCAAGATTCTACTTTATTCAGAGCACCCTGTGCAACAACCCCTACAACATCTGCTTCTACACGCTGATCTTCTACCGACCAATAATCTTCCTTTACCTGCTCTTTCTTTCCATCAATTAGACTATTTGTGCTATTCAGTTTCTCCATTTGTAGCTTACTTTCTTCTGCCATTGCTATACTCCCACTCAATCTGAAACCCCTGAGAGTGAGCTGTAATCAACAAACACTAACTAGATTTGAAACCACCTGTTAGTCAACCCAACCAAAAGCTCTGATACCAACTATTAGGATCTTGCTCCTAATTAGAGCACATATGATTACCTCTTGTATTAGCAAGTAAACACAGAATTATACCAGAATGAATAAGTAACTAGAAATATGAAACAACACAGGATTTGAGAGACAATACACAATTGTATTAATAATCATTCAGAAGAAAATACAATAAAGAAGATGCCACTTCTTCTTCCACCTCAAAGGCTTGCCACACCTCAAGACCTTCTTCCCTCTCTCTCTCGGTCACAACAATCAACTCAAATATAGAATTGATGTTCACCTCAACCAATCAATAACACGCTGCCAGTACACCAAGTACATAACTATACTCCAAGTAGATCTCCTGCTCTCTACTGCTACCTATAAATCACCAGACCTTACTCACCATTGTAGATCTCCAAACGTGGTCCTGCACCCTTGCTGACCAAGATCATACATACATGAAGAACCCCTCTGATTCTCTAAATCAGTACCCACATTTGGTACTGTGGCATTGGGAGGAACACACCATTACTCTCTTACTCTCTGAAGGAGCTTATTTTGCTCTCTTACTCTAGCACAAGTTTACAATACAACCTATGAGTATATTATATAGATCTCATGCATACAATAATTAGACTTTCTTAATTATAATAATTAAACACGCAACTCAAGACTATAATTAGCTTTTAACATGCAAACACTCAGTTCAACTAACTAACTGTTCGTGCAACGAATAGTTCTGGAACACACAGGTGACCGACGTCGGTCCCTGTCTGCCTTGTGACCGACGTCGGCCAACCTCCTGCCGATGCCGGTTGTCTTCAGCTCACACTTGTCGATGTCAGTTTCATTCTGCACTGCAATCTGCCGACGTTGGTCTCCCTGGAACTCAACAACCTCCTCCATGTTTGCAACAGTTGAAGCTTTTAGCTCCACAACCTAACATTGAGATCAGACTATTAATCATTTTTTGTCATTTGAATGAGAAAGTAAGTGACATTTCAGACTTTGTGTTGAAATATATTGTGTTATCTGTTGTTCCCAAAATCTGTCACTTATTTTTGGGGACAACATATCAACTATTTTGGTCCTGCAAGCCTGAATTCTCTCTTCCCTTCTCAAAAAATATTTTGAGCACTCAAGTTCTTCAATTATTCAAGCATTTTCAGCTCAGGGACTTACAGGTTCAACAGGTTCCACAGGTCCAACTAGCGGGCTCTCACAAAGAAACAAGTCTTTCTTTGAACCCTTAGGCATTTCAAGGATGGTTCAATGTTGAGGTTCAACCAAAAGGTTCAACAAGTTCAATAAAGACCGAGAGACTTAGAAGAACAAAGGATTCGAAGAGCTAAGAAAGAAAGGTTGAACCATTGAACTTTGAATCTCGGAAGGTTCAAAGTTCAAAAGTTCAACGAGTTTGACAAAATAGAAAAGGATCCATAAAGTTTAAAGGACCAAAGGATTCAAAGAAAGAGAATGAACCGTTGAACTTTGAACTAAAATGGTTCAAAGTTCAAAGGTTTAAAGGGTTCAAAGAATTCAAATTTTGAAAGGAAGCTTCGAGTGAATGAAGGAAGTGAAAGATTTCAGAAACAAGTTCAAAGAGATGGTTCAATTGAAGAGGAAAAGAAAGTGAACACGACCCTTCCCAAAGAATTGATTGAACCACCCAAAATATTGAACCATTGAATTGATGCACTCCAAAGGTTCAAAGGTTCAAGGTGGTTCAAGTGACTAGCAACCAGTGACATCCCTGCGGACATCAAATTTAGGGTATTAAAATATCTATTATTTTTTAAATATGGCATGGACCTAAAAACAAACTTAGTGACTAGCCAAAGAAGGAGCCAAAAGAGCCAACTAAAAGTAAGAAGATAGCATGAGAGATTAGATCATGAGGAAAAGACAAAATACAACAAGGAAAGAGAGAATGATGCAGAAAGACCAAAAATATCCGCATAGGAGTTATTTCTAGTAGGTGAAACAATCTACCAGGTGGACATTAGAGAGCATAGACACTCAAGGACGTGGCCTATTTTTCTCCATCGAGTAAAGGAAAAATGGATAGCTGCACACATATCAAGAAGAGAATGACCCAGCTCATACTTCAAAAAGAGACATTTGAGATGAATTGACATGCCACAGTTAAGGCTGATGCCTTGTCCCAACATGGCCCCTTCATTTCAAGGCATTGAATGTAGCATGGGCCATTCTATGAAACAAAGTTCTCAAGTCTTTCTTGGAGCGCTATATATTGTAATCTCTTATTTTATGCAAAGGAGATCTCTCTGTTATAGAAGCAAAACTCTACCCAAATTGAAAGGCATTTCCTGAGACTTTGAGCTCAAATTGTTAATCATATTTCTTTATTTAAATGAGAAAACAAGTGACCTTTCAGACTTTGTGCTAGAATAGCTTGTGTTATTTAATAAATTGTTCTTTTGTCTATTTCTTAGAAGCATTCTTGTCTATTTAATTTAACAAGTATAACTAGTGGAAGTAATTAGGAAGGTGCCTTGAAGCTGACTGTGGAGAGACTTTGTGCTGCCATAATGGTCTTTAGTGTGTTTTTTTTGTATCTATATAAAGGATCTTGGGATGAATTTGTGCCCCCATTATCCTTCATATATTTCACTCTTTGGTAGTTGAGGTGGAGACTTTGTGCTACACTTCATCCTACTGTGTTACTGCATCTAGTTACTTACCACTACCGAAAAGAATTCCTACTGTTGACTAAGTATTACTTCTGAAAGAAGAGAAGTACCTCCAGCAATCACCCAAGAATTCTCCTGTGTCTATGAACATCATCTCTGAAAAAAGAGAGATGGATGGTGTTATCCTACCCTGAGTATTATTTTTAGCTTATATTTATAGTATATTAATATATCATAGTCCGATGCCCTGTCCCAGCATGGCCCCTTCACAGAACTGAAAATGCATTCAAGGCATTGAATGTAGCATGGACCATTCCATGAAACAAAGTGCCCAAGTCTTTCTTATAGTGCTATATATTGTAATCTCTTATTTTATGTAAAAGAGATCTCTCTATTATAGAAGCAAAACTCTGCCCAAATTGAAAGGCATTTCTTGAGACTTTGAGCTCAGATTGTTAATCATATTTTGTTATTTAAATGAGAAAACAAGTGACCTTTCAGACTTTGTGCTAGAATAGCTTGTGTTATTTAGGAAATTATTCTAATGTCTATTTCTTAGAAGCATTCTTGTCTATTTAATTTAACAAGCAGAACTAGTTGAAGTAATAAGAAAGGTGTCCTAAAGCCAATTGTGGAGAGACTTTGTGATGCCACAATTATCTTTAGTTATCTATTTTTTGTTTCTGTGTAAAGGATCTTGGGATGAATTTGTGCCCCCATTTTCCTTTGTATATTTCACTCTTTGGTAGTTGAGGTGGAGACTTTGTGCTACCTCTCATCCTGTTGTGTCACTGCGTCGTTTTACTTATCACTACTAGAAAGAATTCCTACTGTTTGCTATAGATCACTTATTAAAGAAGAGAAGTGATTTCACCAGAATTCTCCTTGATCTATGATCATCATCTCTAAAAAAAGAGAGATGGATGGTGTTTTTGATGTTGGAGATTGCACCCAGTGGCAGGAAAATGGGTTCCTACCTTCTTCTTACAACATGGAAACTCTCCTCTCACCTGTGGGACCGGCGAAGCTAGAGGAGAGAGTCTTTAGATAAGGGCTACCTCCTTGTGATGCATTGTGTTTTTTCCATCAAGTGCTAACATATATATATATATATATATATATATATATATATATATATATATATATATATATATATATATATATATATATATATAAAGGGGGGGATGAAAAGGGAGAAAGAGAATGCAGGAAAAAACAAGCCTACTCTAAAAGAGGTGATGCACCAAAAAAATAAGGGTCGACCTTCACACATCCATTCTCAGAGCCAGACAAATACAGACATACACTACACATTTGGCAAAAGGACTAGGCTACAAAAGACTGGCAGGGAGGCTTACATGAAGACACATGAGACAAAACAATCACTGAGTTGCTGTGAACTGCACACTGTAAGTGACTCCTTCTATTCTAATCTTCTAAAATGTCTGCTCTTCTCCTTTCAGTGGCAGAAATGGTGCCTTGTAGATAACAGGTCTACTGGTGTTGAACCTATGAGAGCATCAAAAGGTAATGACTGGACACAGACAAAACACTCGAGGCACAATCATCAATATCTATCCAAATGGAGGTAAAACTACATTTTATTTGATTCAGGTGAAATTTTGTAGAGCTGCGCTCTTTACAAATGTGGAAGAACTGATCCTTCTAAAAAATGAGAAGTTACAATATATAGAAGAAAAGAGAAAGAAACTTGGCACTTTTTTGACAAGTTGGCCTGTCGCGTCCCATTTGAAAGAGGAAACACTGTTGTGTTGTCATCACCTTAGAAGAAGCCTGCTGGAACCATGCTGTATAATCACCAAATTTGACTTTGGCATTCGAGCTTTAATGTGGAAGCATGGATCGCGCCTCTTTTCTGCCAACAAACTAAAATTTATCTCCTTTTAAAAATGCGTGGTCTACACTGTTTGCTGTTTGCGCCATTTGGGGACTGTCAGGCAATAAATCCCCTGCACTTTGCCACTTGGGCTGCCTTGTCACTTCTGTGCCATGTCATTATCCTTGTCTATCACTTTGTTTTGTCTTCTTCTGCATCTTTGTCTTTTCTGGCTTATTCGGCCCCCTTGGGCGAACATACTGGCGGGTCACTGCATTTTGGCTCCTTCTTTTCCATGGTTTGCACTTTTTGTTTGAAGGCAAGCGGCTATTTCACCCCATTAATTTTGACGGCCTTTGGAACGTCATCATCCTTGACAAAAGTCATCGGGTCTTTTCCTTTGAAGTGCGGCCTTCTTGAACTGAACCCGTTGAACCAAAATGGTTCAACAGTTCAATGGTTCAACCAAGCGCACCAATGAGCATTTGAACCGAAGCCGATGAACCAAGACCGTTGAACTAAGACTATTGAACTTCTGCCTTTGAACCAATTGAACCCAGCTATGAACTGAATTCATTGAACCTGTTGAACTCAAAATGAATTGGCCTTAAACAACAGGTGAGAAGTTGACCAAGATTTTGCCTGTGGGCAAAATTGGTTAATAGATTAGCGACTCACAGGGGAAGCATGCCTGCTATGCTTAGAACTAGTTGCCTTAAAATCCATTGGGTGCGGAGTCAGATGCAACTATGAAAGAATTATCAACAACCCAAAAGATTTAAGAATCAAATATGAAGCCTTTACCCCAAGCAAAGGGAAATACACAAGGCTAAAAATGCTACCTGTGCAACTGCACTTAGGGAAAATAGGAAAAACAACTAAAAACAAACTATTATATACAGCTAACCAGGAAAATTTGCCTCCTTCCTGGATCAAAGGGAAAATTTCTTAAGTCCCCTTCCTGGAAAGAAGACTTATGGTGGCAGGCAAGTAGCTGAATGAAGAAGAGAGTTGGTGACTTGCTCTTCTTGCCTGTCACCTGAGTTGGCTGGAATCTGAGTGGATCAAAATCGAACATGCCTCTAACATATATGTAATCTATTTGTCCTTGGAAGCCTATTGAATGCTGGTCCTTCGGATTGGTGCTCTTCACCAAGAAATCAATGGCTGTCGGCTTATCACCATAAGCCCTTTGATCTGCACATTCCTTCTGCACTGTATCATGGTTTGACTTATTTCCTTTTGCTTCATTGGAGATCCTATCAAACTCATCCTTTGCTCTTTCAAGGCCTTCCTCAAGGAAGATAGACCTCTCCTTTTCCTCCTCAAAGATTAGGATCTCTAGATGTTCAAAGATATTCTCCTGATCCTCCTTCAACTTAGGCTCCTCAGCGTAGTCATCCTCATCATCAAAAAAACGAGGAAGTTCATCAAATAGAAGGGAAGAGAGCTCACCATCCATTTGTTCCTCCTCATATTGCTAGAACATCTGCATATGTGCAAGACCTGCATCTTGTCCACTGCTGATGGTGACTTCACAAGGAGCATCAATGATGATTTCTTCTTTGTTGTCGCTCGTGATAGCCTCTTGAAGGACTGCAGATTGGATCTTCTACTCCTCACTCACCTCCTACAGAATAGGTTCCTCCTCGAGAAGGGGTGAAGTGGAGAAAACATGTGGAAGAGGAGGCAGTCCTTGAGCTAGAATCGAATGATTATCCTCCTTCCACTTGGTCGACACTTCATCAATATCAGGTGTGGCCTGATAGCTCGCTTGGAGGTGTGTGGATGGGCTGGGTTCAGACAGATCCACCACAGGTTGGCTAAGAAATCTCATTTGGGACTCCAACTCTGCAATTCTCCTAGCCATATGTTCTTGAAGGAGCCTTTCTTGGAGAACACCAGCATTATCCTATTCAAAGCTCTGAGATGGTTCCTAGCATTCCTTCCTCCAACTTGGAATATGCACATCATGCTAAAAGATTTTTGGAGGTTGAGGAATGTAAGGAAGAGATTGTTGATACACTGGAAGAGACTCTAGAAGAGGGATGTGCTGGTTGGTGGTATTCCCCCCAATGGAAGATGCACAATATAAAGGATTGGGAAGATTGATCTCCATGGGGGGTTGCTCTGATGCCTTTTGATATTGGAAAGCCAGGTGCGTGGGATTGAGAGTAGATGCATCAAATGAGCTGGAGTGAGTGAGTGCTATATCATAAAAAGGATTTGGTGCAAAAGAGGGGACTTTTCTCAGAATATGAGGGGGCACACAAGGCTGGTTGCCTTGAAAAGATGGATTTCTCCATTTTGTTACCTCCTCCTTCATGGATTACAAAGCCTGTGCTTGCCTAAAAAAATACTCCTCTTTATACATCAGCTCCTGCTGATATCTATACTGCTCCTCCTCTCTATTGATCTCCATTATTTGCCTCTCAAACTCCAGCCTCATTTCCCTTATTGTTGCAGGGCAATTAGGAGAGCTGCTTGAGGGGACGCCATAAAGAGGCTGAGTCTGATCATGGTAATATGAAGGAATATAAGGCCCATGATTTTGTGCAAAAAAATTATACATATAAAAGAAATGATTTTTGAATGGCACTAGGCTGCTTAACCAATTGATTCAACTTGGAGTTGCCAGATGCTGAAGATTCAATTTGCTGTAACAGGACCAACATCAATCTTGAAACTTTACTACGTTGAAAACTTGTGTCCCATCGGCGTGCCAGAACTGTTGATGTTGGAGATTGCACCTGGTGGTAGGAAAATGGGTTCCTGCCTTCTCCTCGCAACATGGAAACTCTCCTCTCGCTTGTGGGACCGGCGAAGCTGGAGGAGAGAGTCTCTAGATAAGGGCTAGCTCCCTTTGATGCATCATGTTTTTTCTAGCAAGTGCTAACATACATACATACATACATACATACATACATACATACATACATACATACATACATACATACATACATATATATATATATATATATATATATATATATATATATATATATATATATATATATATATATATATATATATAAAGGGGGGGATGAAAAGGGAGAAAGAGAATGCAGCAAAAAACAAGCCTACTCTAAAAGAGGTGATGCACCAAAAAAATAAGGGTTACCCTTCACACATCCACTCTCAGAACCAGACAAATACAAACATACACTACACATTTGGCAGAAGGATCAGGCTACAAAAGACTGGCAGGGAGGATTACATGAAGACACAGGAGACAAAAAACAATCACTAAGGTGCTGTGAAATACACACTGTAAGTGACTCCTATTTTGATCTTCTAAAATGTCTGCTCTTTTCCTTTCAGTGGCAGAAATGGTGCCTTATAGATAACAGGTCTGCTGGTGTTGAACCTGTGAGAGCATCAAAAAGCAATGACTGGACACAGACAAAACACTCGAGGCACACTCAACAATATCTATCCAAATAGAGGTAAAACCACATTTTATTTGATTCAAGTGAAATTTTGTAGAGCTGCGCTCTTTACAAATGTGGAAGAACTGATCCTTCTCAAAAATGAGAAGTTACAATATATAGAATAAAAGAGAAAGAAACTTGGCACTTTTTTGACAAGTTGGCCTATCACATCCCATTTGAAAGAGGAAACACTATTGTGTTGTCATCGTCCTAGAAGAAGCCTGCTGGAACCATGCTGTATAATCGCCAAATTTGACTTTGGCATTCGAGCTTTAATGTGGAAGCATGGATCGCGCCTCTTTTTTGCCAACAAACTAAAATTTGTCCCCTTTTAAAAATGCGTGGTCTACACATTTGCTGTTTGTGCCATTTGGGGGCTGTCAGGCAATAAATCACCTACACTTTACCACTTGGGCTGTCTTGTCACTTCTATACCATGTCGTTCTCCTTGTCTGTCACTTTGTTTTGTCTTCTTCTGCATCCTTGTCTTTTCTGGCTTATTCGGCCCCCTTGGGCAAACATACTGGCGGGTCGCTACATTCTAGCTCCTTCTTTTCCATGGTTCACGCTTTTTGTTTGAAGGCAAGTGGCTATTTCACCCCGTTAATTTTGATAGCCTTTGGAACGTCACCGTCCTTGACAAAAGTCATCAGGTCTTTTCCTTTGAAGTGCAACCTTCTTGAACTAAACCCGTTGAACCAAAATGGTTCAATGGTTCAACCAAGCGTGCCGATGAGCATTTGAACCGAAGCCGATGAACCAAGACTGTTGAACTAAGACTGTTGAACTTCCACCTTTGAACCAATTGAACCCAGCTATGAACTGAATTCATTGAACCTGCTGAACCCAAAATGAATTGGCCTTAAACAATAGGTGAGAATTTGACTGAGATTTTGCCTGTGGGCAAAATTGGTCAACAGGTGTTATCCTGCCCTGAGTGTTATTTTTAGCTTATTTATAGTTTATAGTACCTTATACTTATAGGGAACCTCCCCTTGATGATAGGAGAGATTTGTCCCATTTTGATGTGGTTGACATACATATTTGGCCAATAAATCTTCCTACACTGTGGTTGAAACACCTATTTTTCCCATCAGTTAGCTGGTGACAAAATATTCACCCAATAATTTTTGGTGACTCTGCTAGGGAAAGAACGTGCAGTTTGAAGCCTCAAGCTCCAAGCTCTAGCAGGGCCAATTTTTTTCCATTTTTATTCTATAATTTGGCAGCTCCATGCTATACAAGAAGCCAAGAAGCTCAAGGTGTTGTTTACCCTATTTTTGAGTTGGTGTAGTAGAGCAATTTTGATTTATTTCCTCCACAACCTCACCTTCAATGAACTAGGAGTCTTCCTCCTACCAATACTAGGTCACCAATACAAGACAGAGCTTCCTTTTTTCCTCTATTAAAAGAGCTTTGCCTATACATACTCCACCTAGATTTGTTATCCCCCTTTCCATACTCATATAATGGTGGCTCAAGACCTCTGGGGTAACTCTTTTGGTCCACTCAATCTAACTCCACCTCTACATGAACTGCCTCGCAGTTCCAGGAAGAATTTCCTCAAGTTCTTTGGTAATGGGAGAGTTCATCCTAATGAACATATTACAACCTTCAGCATAGCCTATGGCATAATAGGTGTGGAGTATGAGGACATAGTAGTCAGGCTATTTATGGAAACATTGCAAGGCATTGCTACAGACTGGTTTTATCATCTGCAAGTATAAATAATAACTGACTGAAACATTCTCAAAGCCAAGTTTGAAGTAAGGTTTAAGCCTACAGAAGATGCACATGCCCTATTGTCCTAGCTCACACAAATGAAGAAGGAGCCTCATGAACCTATGAGAGACTTCATAGCTAAGTTTGACATGCTGAGGAACAGGATTCCTACCATTGCTTAGCCAACAGCTGAGAATCTCAAATGTTTCTTCATCAATTTTCAGCTGCCAGAAGTAAGTTTTTTATTAAGATAGGCTGGCCACATAGACCTTGCTGCTACTCAAGATTTAGCCACTGAGGTGGAAGATGATCTCATCATGGTAGAAAAGATAAGAAAAGATCCTAACAGAGGTAAATCTTCTTCATCTTCTGAATATTCATCTACAGACACCAATGATCCTATGGTGTAGAAGCTAGAAAATGAGTTGCTAGCTCTCAGAAAGCAAATAGTGTAAGGAATGTCTGCTCCTTCTTCGTATCAAGATATACTAAGGAGGACATTCTCCAATCAGTCATATCAAGGCAATGCTCTCAAGAATCAAGGGCAGCCAAATCATCTTCCTCCCCCATAGGGGAAGCTTGTCATTGAAGCACCTCTAACCAATTCAACAGTTGGATATCTTGAAACATAATCTGATTTCTCTTTCCAGCCTGAATTGAACCAAGAAAATGATGCTGATCTCTTTACAAAAGACCAAGAAGAATCATCTAGTGACTCCAACATTGGTTTTTTAGATTACCAGGATGAACCCAGAAGCAAAGGTGAAGTATTTGATGGATCATACGCCGTGATTACTAGGTCACAGAACCAGTTAGCTCAACAAGCTAATAAGGGAAAAATAGGGGAAATATTTCAAAAAAAAATTTCAATTGCTAAACGAGGGACTTTTTTGCCTTTTTAGTCAAAGGGCCCAGTGAGTAACAAAAAGGTAAGTACATCAAGTTTTCCTTCATCTTCTGCTTCAAATTCGTAGACCAGTACCAATTCCCTCCTAAAAACCAAAAGAATGAACTGCATTCCCCTATTACTAATTTATTTTAGATATTTAATATAATCAACCATGTTAAGATGGCCAAAATTAAAATGTCTAAATTTAAATTCTTGCAATCCAACCCTGAGCAGTTGGATAAGTTGGTTTAATGTGTAAAGAATAAAATTGTCCCTGCAGGACCAGCTATTCCAAAGGTGACTCCCACATCCACTCAAAATAATCTTGTCATTACTCTTACTACTACCCCTAGATAAATAGAGCCTTTTTATGTCTCTCTTTTGATAAATAGTCATGAAATGAATAATTACATCATCGACTCAGGGGCATCTAACAATGTCATGCCTACCAAAGTGGTAGAATCTCTTGGTCTCACACTGATCAAGACATTTGGGAGATACTTCTCCATGGAAAAAAAATAAGTCCCTTTGCTGGGACAAATCAAAGATGCCCAATTTGCATTTGTGACCTTTCTAGGAAAAATAATTAAAATGACAGTCCTGGTGGCCAACATCCCAGCCTCATACGACATCTTTCTTGGGTGAAATTTTTGTAAAGATGTTGGTGGTGAGTTAAGCATGGACCTGTCTGAGGCAAGGATCCTTATCAAAGGCATCATGAAGAGGCTGCTCCCTGAGAAAGAGTTAAAGTACATTATCACCCAAACATCAGCCCTTAAAGTTCAAATTTTGTTTAAGTCTTCAGGCATGTGTAATTACTTCTTATCCACGGAGGAGGTTCATGTGGGGTTTGACAAAATTTCTGAATGTGATAGTCTAAAAATTGATTCAGATAAAACAATAGAAGACTTAATAGAGCACAGTGCAAGCCCAGAGGAATCCTCCCCTCTAAACAAAAAAAATCTAAGTAAAAATCAGTTTTTGATGATGTCTGGATTCTAGAATTTGATGGTAGCTGTTCCTCTACCAGTTCTGGGGCCAGGATTGTGTTGATATCTCCTCAAAGAGATATTTTTCCTTTTTCATATAAGTTGTAGTTCAACAACACCAACAATACTACTGAATATGAATCACTTCTGCTTGAATTGAAGACTGCCCAAGACATGGGTGTCAAACTCCTTCACGCTAAAGGAGATGCTGAGTTGGTGGTTTTCCATGTCAGGAACTTGTGTCAAACTAAGAACAAACGATTGTGCCATTACCGTAATCTGGTATAGGACTGTGTTAAAAGTTTTGATGCTTTCAATATATCTGCAATGCCCAAAGAGCTTCATAGTCATGCAGATTCATTGGCTATCTCTATGACCCTCTTGGTTCCTCACAAAGACTTTAAAGAGTAAAAGTACAGTATCAAACTGGTCTTTCAACCAAGTGTACCTGATAATGCCAACCATTACCAGGTGTTTGATGCTGACAATCAAATCATGTGCTGGACTAAACCAAAATAAAAATGAATGATGGTAATGGACCATACTGCTGCACTTCAAAATTAGGAAAAGAAACTCTTCTGCAAGAAAATAAGGATTCATGATTTTTAGACTGGAAATCAAGTCTTGCTGTGGGGTAAGAGGAGAGAACCAAAAGGAATGCATTGAAAAGTTGATTCTTGGTGGAGAGGTCCATTCACCAATCATCACTTTTGGGGAGAAAATAGTTTCTTACTGATATATCAAGATAGAATGCCATTTTCACTACTTCACAGTGGGCAACATCTAAAGCACTTCAATCCGTGAAGTATTAGATAAGATCAGCTTGTACATATGTATAATTTTTGTATAGTCTTTAGCTTGTTTTGTGTTGTTCATTTTCATTTGTTTTTGGTGCCTTTCTTTTAGGGTGGCATGACTCTGTAGCCTAATGGAATACTTAAAGGCACTGGAGATTTTGGATTCTACTCCCTTCAATTATTTTTACAATTAAAGGAAGTTCTCCAATTGGAGCCAACTGTTGTTCCCAAAATTTGTCACTTATTTTTGGGGACAACATATCAACTATTTTGGTCTTGCAAGCCAAAATTCTCTCTTTCCTTCTCAAAAAATGTTCTGAGCACTCAAGTTCTTCAATTATTTAAGCATTTTCAGCAAAGGGACTCACAGGTTCAACGGGCTCCACAGGTCTAACCAACGGGCTCTCATAAAGAAACAAGTCTTTCTTTGAACACTTAGGCATTTCAAGGATGGTTCAACATCGAGGTTCAACCAAAAGGTTCAACAAGTTCAATAAAGACCAAGAGACTTATAAGAACAAAGGATTCAAAGAGCTAAGAAAGAAAGGTTGAACCGTTGAACCTTGAACTTCAGAAGGTTCAAAGTTCAAAGGTTCAACGAGTTTGACAAAAAAGAAAAGGATCTAGAAAGTTTGAAGGCCCAGAGGATTCAAAGAAAGAGAATGAACTGTTGAAATTTGAACCAAAATAGTTCAAAGTTCAAAAGTTCAAAGGGTTTAAAGAATTCAAAGTTTGAAAGGAAGCTTCAACCAAATGAAGGAAGCGGATGATTCCAGAAACAAGTTCGAAGAGATGGTTCAATCGAAGAGAAAAAGAAAGTGAATGTGGCCCTTCCCAAAGAGCTGATTGAACCAAAGACCTGATTGAACCAAAGATCCAATTGAACCACCTGAACTATTGAACCATTGAACTGATGCACTCCAAAAGTTCAAAGGTTCAAGGTTCAAAGTGGTTCAAGCGACTAGCGACCAGTGACGTCCCTGCAGATGTCAAATTTAGAGTAATAAAATATCTATTGTTTTTCAAATATGGTGCGTACCTGAAAACAAACTCAGCGACCGGCCAAAGAAGGAGCCAAAAGAGCCAGCTGAAAGTGAAAAGATAGCTCAAGAGCTCAGATCATGAGGAAGAGACAAAATACAATAAGGAAAGAGGGAATGATGTAGAAAGACTAGAAATATCTGCATAAAAGTTATTTTTAGTAGGTAAAATAGTCCACTAGGTAGACATCAAAGAGTGTAGACACTCAAGGATGTGGCATATTTTTTTCCATCGAGTAAAGGTGAAATGGATAGCTACGCACATATTAGGAAGAGGACCAGGCAACCCATACTTCGAAAGGAGACATTTGAGATGAATTGACATGCCACAGTTAAGGCCGATGCCTTGTCCCAACATGGCCCCTTCATAGAACTAAAAATGCATTTAAGGCATTGAATGTAGCATGGGCCATTCCATGAAACAAAGTGCCCAAGTCTTTTTTGGAGTGCTATATATTATAATCTCTTATTTTATGAAAATGAGATCTCTCTGTTATAGAAGCAAAACTCTGCCCAAATTGAATGGCATTTCCTGAGACTTTGAGCTCACATTGTTAATCATATTTCTTTATTTGAATGAGAAAACAAGTGACCTTTTAGAATTTGTGCTGGAATAACTTGTGTTATTTAGGAAATTGTTCTTAGTCTATTTCCTAGAAGCATTATTTTCCATTTAATTTAACAAGCAAAACTAGTGGAAGTAATCAAGAAGGTGTCCTGAAGCCGACTATGGAGAGACTTTGTGCTACCACAATGGTCTTTAGTGTGTTGTTTTCTATATATGTGTAAAGGATCTTGGGATGGATTTGTGCCCCCATTATCCTTCATATATTTCACTCTTTGGTAGTTGAGGTGGAGACTTTATGCTACACTTCATCCTACAATGTTACTGCATCCAGTTACTTATTACTACTAGAAAGAATTCCTATTGTTGACTGAGTATTACTTTTGAAAGAAGAGAAGTACCTCTAGCAATCACCTAGGAATTCTCTTATGTCTGTGAACATCATCTCTAAAAAAAGAGAGATAGATGGTGTTATCCTACCCTGAGTGTTATTTTCAGCTTATATTTATAGTATATTAATATATCATAGTCTGATGCCTTGTCCCAGCATGGCCCCTTCATAGAACTAAAAATGCATTCAAGGCATTAAATGCAGCATGGGCCATTCCATGAAACAAAGTGTCCAAGTCTTTCTTGGAGCACTATATATTGTAATCTCTTATTTTATGCAAAGGAGATCTCTCTATTATAGAAGCAAAACTATGCCCGAATTTGAAAGGCATTTCTTGAGACTTTGAGCTCAAATTATTAATCATATTTTGTTATTTGAATGAGAAAACAAGTGACCTTTTAGACTTTGTGCTAGAATAGATTGTATTATTTAGGAAATTGTTCTGATGTCTATTTCTTAGAAGCATTCTTGTCTATTTAATTTAACAAGTAGAACTAGTTGAAGTAATCGGGAAGGTGTCCTGAAGCCAATTGTAGAGAGACTTTATGCTACCACAATTGTCTTTACTTTGTCTATTTTCTATTTCTATGTAAAGGATCTTGGGATGACTTTGTGCCCCCATTGTCCTTCATATATTTCACTCTTTAGCAGTTGAGGTGGAGACTTTGTGCTACCCCTCATCCTACTGTGTCAATGCGTCCTTTTACTTATCACTACCAAAAATAATTTTTGCTATTTACTACAAATCACTTCTGAAAGAAGAGAAGTGCTTTCAGTGATTTCACCAAAATTCTCCTTGATCTATGAACATCATCTCTAAAAAAAGAGAGATGGATGGTGTTATCTTACCCTGAGCATTATTTTCAGCTTATTTATAGTTTATAGTACCTTATAGGGAACCTCCCCTTGATGAGAGGAGAGCTTTGTCCCCTTTTGATGTGGTTGACCTACACATTTGGCTGATAAATCTCCCTATGCTATGGTTAAAACACCTATTTTTTCCATCAGTTAGTTGGTGACAAAATATTCACCCAACATTATATAGGAAATTATTCTTATGTCTATTTCCTAAATACAATCTTGTCCATTTAATCAAATAAGTAGAACTAGTGGAAATACTCTGGAAGGTGTGCTGAAGCTGACTGTGGGAGACTTTATGCTACCACCATTGTCTTTAGTCTGTGTTTTTTGTTTCAGTGTAAAGGATAATGGAGAGTCTTTGAGATCCCATTATCCTTCATAATATTTTACTCTGTTGTAGTTGAGGTTGAGACTTTGTGTTACACATCATTCTATTGTGTTCTTTGTCCTGAAGTAGTGAGAGAAGCAATGAAAGACTTTGTGCTTTCATGGGTTTCTTGTGGTTACAGTTACTACCTAGGAGGTCTTCCTCTGGTCTTTTGAACATCATTTCTAAAAGAAGAGAAATGCCTTCAATAATTACCCAAGAATTCTCCTTTACCTTGTGAACATCATCTCTGAAAAAAGAGAGATGGATGGTGTTATCCCACCCTTGATTGTATTTTTAGCTTATATTAGTATATAGTAGTTTACAGGGAACCTCCCTTACCTTATGGGGAACCTCCCCTTGATGAGAGGAGAGACTTATCTCATTATGCTATGGTAGACCTACACATTATACCATATAAATATCCTTATGCTGAGGTTGATATACCTATTTTGCCGTCAGTTAGCTGGTGATAAAATATTCACCCAACAGATTCCCATGGTCGTTGTCACCTAAACCTTTTCACACCTAATCAACCTTCTTGTGCTTCTAGTTTTGGCTTCATAAATGTGAACCACTAAGTTGGCCTAAGCAAGTCTATGTCAAGCAAAATCAAAGCAAAATAACAAAATTTATACCACTAGCAATCATGGGTCATTCCTAACATTCATAGACTACTCCCTTGAAGGTCAACTGTTGAAAATTTATTTAAAATTACCATAACGTAAGAAGTACTGCTCCCTTGAAGGACAACTATCAAAAATCATTGAATAAAACATAAAAACTTGGACCATTCCCTTGAAGGATGGTCGAGTAAAGCATTTTTTCAAAAGCACAACAATTTTCGGGAAGCTTCCTGCATCGATCAGCTTCCCATATACATCAATCAACAAAAGACCCATTATCAAAATCATAGTAAAAGCAAACTAATTTTGAAGGCCATAATTGGCTCTAAAGTAACACACTAAGGTGGAATCCATAATCAAATTTCACAAGTAGACTTCCTACATCGATCAATCTACATAGTTTTGACATAGGCTTGTTTATCCTAGTTCTTTGGACACCTACAAAAAGCATGCTAGTATCTTAATAGGGTTCCATTTCCGCCCATCTCCCCTTCACACTATATAAAAAGTATTCTTGAGATTACTTGACATTATGTGGTCAAGACACCTTTTAACCAACTAATGAATGCTAATGTGAAGCATTCGAAGGGCTTGTGTTCACTAAGCCAGTCTAATTTTAGTTTTGTTTTTATCCTTATCAACGAAGAAGCATCGTGCCCTCTTCTCACCCTATCGTGACTAGTTGTTTTTTTCATGATGATGATTATCTCTTAATTATAATTTTTAGTCTCTCATCTAGTGTTGTTGATTCGTTTACCTCATGTGTTTTACCTTAAGCCAAATTGATAATAGAGCATAATCATAAGCATAACCACAATCAAAGCATAACAATAAACATGACCATATTGATAAATTACAATAAGCATACTCACATCCATAAGCAATTACAACAATCAAACATTCTCTGTCACATGTCTAAATATAATGAAATCCAAGTACTCATTTAAAGTTAGCGTGTCATAAGAAATCACAAAGCATAACCATAAGTCAAAGCCATCTCATGCCTAGAAATTCAAATGTCAGTGTCTAGCAAGTCAACCATAACATTACCATAAATCCATTATCCAGATAAACATCCCATCATAATTGTTAAACATCAACACTAACCATATCATAAACCATGAACATAAGCATAAACAAAAATCATATATATATATATATATATATATATATATATATATATATATATATATATATATATGTATATATATATATATATGTATATCGTGAGTCAAATAATCATAATGTGCACATGTAACTAGATAGAATCTCTTAAAAATATACATATCATTGCATCAACTTGTAGGCTAAAATCAAAATTATATACAAAAGCCATATATATAGCTATATCTATGCCCTAGGGGTACCACTGCCTCTTAGAGCACCACTAGGTCCAGGTGCTTACTTACCTATTGTACCTACTAATCCACCACCTGTCCCTATCTATTTAGATATAGATCCTACCCACTGACCTAGGGTCGCTAACACTGCCTCACCTACTAAGCTATCTCATATTTGCCCCATTGGGGCTCCTATGGATATTGTGTCAGAATAATAGCCTCATAATATTGTATCTCCTTTACTATATCTAGGTATCATGCTATAAGAGTAAAACCTGGTGGCACTGCCTATCCTATTGCTGCTCCTCCTCCTTTTTGCCTTAGAGAGTCCCTCTCCTAGGTCACCAAGCCTAGAGAGGCCTGTAATGATCCCCCTCATGACCATATCAAGCTGGCCTTGTAAGGTTGTAACTTGAACCTGTAGTGTGACAATTTGGCCTTGCAACTTGGCCACCTACCCCTATAATACTTGTACCTATCCCTATGTAGTGGCTAAAGCTACCCCTTCTTGTCCATCATGGCCATCTAGATCCATGGCCATCAACCTCACACCTCCATCATCTTCACCAATGTTTATAGCTACATATATGGGCTTGTACCATACCATATACCCATATATAAACCCGACATCATCTATCGGTGTCCTAGTTGGTAGCTCCTTGTACTCTAGCAAAGTAGGCACATGATGTGGTTCTAATAATAGGATCTCAGAGTCTTATTTCCTGTACTTAGGGAATGGGCTTGGGATACCCTATATCAGGCAAAACCGTCAGCATACCCTATCAAATAAGATCATCTCCACCTCCCTATCTCACTTGCCAAATATCCATCTTGAGATTTGTAGTGAGAGTGTCTACCTCCTGTAACTAAGCCATACTAGACATTGGACTTATGACCTCCAAGTGATATCTCCTATCACCAATGCACCCAGTGTACCCCTAAACCACTCCACATCATGGGCACCACCCCTTACACCTGATGCAACATAATCACCCCTCCATCATATGAAAGTAATGGGGAAGTCAATATGTGTAAACCCTACCCATGATAATTTGACTGGCCTCAACACTTTGATGTGCTCATAGGCCCAATAATGTAGAACCAAGCTGACACTAATGCCATATCTCCTATGGGACCTAAAACCCCACATCTCTCTATAGATCTATACTAGCATAATAGGTACCCAACCAAATACTATCTGACCTAACAATAGCTCAACCAAAATACCCAATAACAAATAAGGAATTTTCCACTGCTCAATTTGAGAAGCTTGAAGCATGTCACAATAATCATGAGCATGGTCATGAGTCTCCTCTCAATTGGAGCCCTCTGATACAATGCACTATACCTAAATCCCTTAGTGTGCCATCTGACCTGATCACTCTCATATCTATACAATAGCTTGATGTGATCATCTTACTCCTCTCACTCTATGTGGTATATCAGATCACCATAGAGTAGAAGTCAAGTGATATTATGAACATCCTTAGGCATAATAGTCATCTCTCTGATCAATAACAAGAAGGTATTCATAGTAGGATCCCATCTCTCGATGAGCATTATGATCATGGATGCATCTTAAGGCACATGCTGATAGTGTGTCATCGCTCCTAGCCTCACCTCTTCCATGTGGGCCTAGTCGACTAGGGTCATCCCCTACTAGATCTCGATACAGATATGTGTCACTTAGTCACACATCTATATCTATTCTCTATCCTAGTCATCCCCTACTAGATATTGATAAAGATACGTGACACTTAGTCACACATATATATCTACTCTCTGACTTGCACCAAGTTAGAATCATGACTCAATCACCTACACTAATATCATCTACCTTAACCTTTAAGGGACTGACCTATTCCATTATCTATCCTACCCAACCACTTGCTAAACTTGCCCTTTGGACTTCCATCGCCAACCTATGCCTAACATGAAAGCTTTCCATTTTTCTTAACTTTTTCAAGGACTTAGCAAAATCTTCCCTACCCTCATCAATCATTGATGGTCATGGTGACCATTGATAGTTGGGCACCCATATTTTTTAGGGTGTCAACCGTTAATGATTAGACTTGACTATTGATGATCATTATAGGCATTTCATGGCCATAACACCCAAACCCTATCACACCACATAACTACCAAATTCACAAACTAAACTAGTAATATAACAACCTAATTAGCTCCCACCCCAATTTAGCTACCTAACCCATCAATTCCCACTTTCACCCATCCATTTACTTGAATTACACATAAAACCTACCTAGAGCATAGTAAACTAAACCTAAGCAATTTTAACCTACCCTAACCTCCCAACCCAATATAAATACATAAAATCACACCTATCTATCAAAATGAAAACACCCCCCTACCTCATTTCATGACCTCCATCATAGAGTCAACCATACACCCAATCATCCTTGCTTGCACCCACATGCTCCCTACATCTTGAATGGTCAACATGGTTTACCTCAGCTCAATGACAACCATCTACCTCAGTAATCACCCTTAGCAAACACATTCACCACAATAGATAAATTTGCTTAAATCTCCAAGTTAACACTAGCAAAAGTTAAAATTAGAGAAATGACTTTCACTTTCACTTTTACCCATTAGGATTTTAGGGTTTTACCCTGACCATCGATGATCAGGGTGATCATCATCGATCACCCTTGGGGCACTTGACCATCAAAATTTAGGTTGCCTCACTTTTTTGGCTCTTACCTTCTACAAGACATCTCTTAGAAGACTCATCATCAACTCTCCCACCCCTACAGTTTACCTTCTCCACCCACCCCAACCACCTCGTCACCCCACTGTTGATCCACTTCGACACAACTTGCAAACATTTTATGACACTTTTTACCTAGTTCTTTGACCATAATGACAACATTTCCATGTTGATCCCTTTTGAACTTGTGCCACCTCACACTTACCTAACCCACTTATGTCTCTTTGGGAGCACTTCTTACCTCAGATACCCATGAAACTTGGCCCATTTTTGTTTTACACAATAGCACTTCCTTCCTTGGATACCCATAAAAACACTGACTTTATCTAGGAAACTGATAGGTGTACCCAACCACCATGCCTAAATACGATCATATGGTACACTAGTCACTTGACCCTTATAATGGACCTTTATTATTATCAACTATAGTAACCTCATCTTTGCATGATCTTGGCTATCACACCTTTTATCACACTTTGGGTGCCTATTTGCACTTTTGTGCCCAACCTCTCATCTATCATCATGATGTCTACCTTCGTCATCACCTTCACCAATCATGTCAAACCTGCACCTAATTTTTCTTTACCTCATCACCTCCCATTTTGAGGGGGAACACCTCCTCCCATACTTAGGGCAATCAATAGACCTTCAACTTAGCAATCCATTTTTGTTTTGCAGCTTGTTGATTCAAGCTACATAAAAAAAAGGGGCAAAATATAGACATCAAAAATCCACACACCATGATTTTGAATGTCATAATTCCCATGGACTACCTTAGGACCCCCTTGGGACCATTTGATCCTTAACTTGACCTAACCCATAGTCAGTTTGATTTAATTGGCTTAAACCCTATCTTTCATGTATTTTTACCTCTCACCCTCGACCATTGACAGTTAGGTTAATCACCGATGGTCAACCTAACCATCGATGATGAGGGGACACCTCCTCAACCACTAGCAAGAAAACTAACCACTTTGATTTTCTAAATATAAGTTATCTAGATCCTATTGTGATCTATTACATGGATGATTTATAATTAGATAGCCTAGTTAAACCTTCTCTTCCACCTCTTGCTTGTGCCTATAAGAAGAGAAGAGTCTAAAGGTGAAATCCATCTATAATTATTATCAATAGCTTGTGTATCCATGAGTTTCTTTTTCTAGGTTAATCACCATCAATAATCTTGCAATCATATCAGTGAATGAATTTTCCACCACCTCTCCACTGAGTCTCTAGGTACCGTTACTTTGTCAGAATCAAGCTAGATTCCACCAACATGTCAACTACTTCAACCATCCATCTAATCAACTTCTGGTAAGACAAATACTAATTTATCAGTATTCATTTACTTTATTTCCATTTCACAATCAACTCAGGCCTTACCCATCTCTCAGAATCCATCTTTTGGATCTCATCAATCAGCCTTTTTATCAACCCAGATCTAGACACAGTAACTGTTGATGGTTGACTCAACTACCAATGGTCTATTTAACTATCGACAATCACCTTGACCATCGATAGTCACCTTAACCATTGACTATCAGCCCAACCATCGATGGTCACTATGGCAGTGAAAACCAACAAGCTAATTTCACCTACCTATACCCAATCAAACCTAATTTTCTATGTTCTTTCTTATTCACATACCTATTTCTAATTTTTTGAAGCATACCCCAACTCCCTAGCACTAGTATTAATTAGTTTATCACTAATTTAATTGTTTTTAATCTATTTTCTAAGCAAGCATTCTTATGCTCAATTTTAATACTTTTGACTTATTGATGCAAGTACCTTCTATTCTATTTTATAAACTTGATTATTTGAAGTGTGTGAATTGACAGCCCTTGAGGAAGCTCTCACTTCTAAGATCTAGTTATCTCTAGGTAATCCACTCAACTATCTATCTAACAAATAAGTTTGCTTTAGTATTTTCTTATCTGCAGGTCCTTCTCCCAAGCCAAAGAGGAGATCTTTAAAATCTTCTGATTACAATATGCACACTATCAATCAAGTTTTTCAACCATACCCATACTTAATTTTTTTTCTCTTTTCAATAATAAGTAAGAGATTCACTAAAAGAGAATCATTGAATATCTCAATTTCGTCCACACATCAAACATTAGTGCTCAAAATCATGTTGAGACATCCCTATATTATCCTATATATAATAATTACCTTTCATGAATTCATCTTCAATCAACTTGTGACCTAGTAAATTGACAATTTGGTATTTGGATCCATTAAGTGGGGCACTTAAACAATTTTTAAAGTGAAAAAATGCTAAGCATATTGAATCAAATTAAATGCTTAAGTGAAATTTTTGTGTGCAATTAGTAAAAATGAATTCTATAAAAAGGAAATTTTAATAAAAATAAGGTCATGTTGATGTCACCATCCTCAAAGTCAAGGAATTGAAAATATCTTCCCTAAACAATTAAATTCAAAAATGAATAGCTATGCCTAATAAATGGAATCTCTACCTCAAATATTATTTGCTTGTCCCCTCCTGAACTCAACTAAGGTTTGACTAAACTTAAATGTAGTTAACTCTAACCTAACTTCACTTGGGTTAGAGTTAGTTTAGAAAGCTATAAATACAAGGCTTCACCCATTGTTCAACAAACACTTTTGGTATAATGTTATGATGCAAAAAATACCTTCAAAGACCTCATTTTAGTGTTATAATGTTTATTTGTTGAGAGAGAGCCAAGCCAAGCTAAAGCCAAGCCCAACATTAACAAGGTGACAAGGAGAGATGATGAAAGGAGCACCATTGATAAATATTCTTTGATCACATGACTGAGCACATTTATTCATGGCCAACATTCAACTCTTGCTCTCAAATGAGGTTAATAATGGTTGTTTTGTATTCTATTGATAGTTACTTGTATTGTTATCTTGTTCCTTGAGTGTCTAGACTTGAGGTGTTAGTTTTATTAGAGTGTTTTTATTTGATTTTAATCATACTAACATGATACTAATCTCTCCTCTTAGATTCCTATTGATCATATAATGGCATTGCCAGTGGGACACACATGCCACAAAGCTCTTCTAGGTACTTTTTAGAGTGTTTTAATAATCATTTTTATGCTAACTTTTTGATTTAATCACCAAAAAGGTGAAGAAGTTTGAACTCTTATAAGAGTCATAAGGATTAACAATGACTGTAAATAATTATGATCGATCATTTTAATTGATGTTGATTGGAGGAATCAGTAACGATCTTTGCATTAAAAACATAGTCAAACCAGAAACTAGAAACATAATAAAAATCCAATTTTTTTTGCTTTTATTAGTGCCTAACACCCTATTTACTACCTGTTTAATATTTTTCTTGTAGGGTAGTGAGAATTTTAGTATAAAACATTATTTTTCAAGTGTTTTACTATCATAACATGTTTATTTTTACTGTGGTTTCAAGAATATGCAATGATCACAATAGAATCAACGTCGATCGTAGGAATTGGCTATGATCCCTGCTAATCATAGATGATTTCTCTATTTTTTTATTTTTTAAAAATCTAAAAGTTAAATTTTGTGTTTATATTGAGCTAACTTTTAGGAATATAACTTTGTCTCAAACACAAATTAATCCACTAACTTGTTTGTATGAAATTAAGCCAAAAATAGATGAAGTTTGGGTGTTTTTAGTCAATTTTTCATTTTGCAAAGTCTAATTTTTTTAAAAGTTAAAACTCATTCAAATTTGGTAAAGGTGTTTTAAAATTCACTTAACAATTTTTTTTTTAGCATTTTTAAAGCTTTTACAAGTAAAAACACAACCAAGGGGCCAAAAATTCAAACACATTTTAATTTGGTGTTAGTAAAAAGAACTTACATCTTTAGTTAGATCTCCTAAGAGCTTTTTCGATTCTTATTTGTTCTTTAACTAGTTCAAATTGCTTAGATTAGATTCTTTGATCTTAGCAAACACAGACTTTAGTGTGTATGATCTTCCCTTGTCTCATTTAGGGAATTCAAGCAATCAAAAGTGCTTAGTTTATTGTCATTACTTGTAAAAGTTATGTCAAAAAGAATGTTGTGTATGTTCTCCCCAAGCTCCAAGTGACTTAGGTGATTTAAAAGAGACCTCTAAAGTCTTTCCATTTTCCATTTATTTCTTTTTATGTAGTTATCTTATACGCGGGAGTTCATATCCTCTTCACGAGTTCTTTAGGGGTGTGTTGACCTAGGGTCTCATCTCTTAGCATTAGACCAACCTCACTCCATGATGGGGTATACAAATTGGGCAAACCATTGGATGGGATAGTGGTGAATGGTTAGCCTGACCATCCCAATAGGTACATAGGCCATGCGGTAGCCAAACATTGAACTCCATTAAGTAGTACATGTTTACAATCACTATGCAATGGAATATACCCTTGCATAGTAAGTTAGGTGGTTTGAATTCAATTGACGTGATTATGCCATTGTGTTAGCCACACTTGGGACCATCTAGTATGTGCAAAACTTATAGCTTTTTAATCAAACCCTATTTACTATGAAATTTCATGCCAAATGTTGAGTGCTCCTCACTCTAAATTTGTGTCACGTACCAATGTTTGAGAGACATAGGGGCGTAAAAACTGTACCTACACCTGTAATTTAATTTTTGGATTGACACTTAATTCCTCACAAACATTGGTATATTAGTGGAAACTTTGGCTAAAGTTATAAACACCTGTGTCAGCTGTAGGAATAAGATGAGCCATTTGTGCTACTTATATTTTCTTTGATTTATATGTGTGTTTTTAGACTATAAACTATTTTTTTAATTCAAAAATGAGTCATAGACCAATTACATGTTTTTACACCACTTTTACCTAAGAAGTGTTATTTTATCTATTTGGTGTCACACTTGTGCCTTAGAATTTTCATTCCAAAACATTTTTGTGTGTCACTTATTTAAATGGGGCATTGTTATGCTACCCATTTCATCCCAAGTATTTACCTTAGAATTTTCAAAACTATTATCATACCTTTTGATCAAAGTAGTGTCATTACATTGCTTGTGTTATTTCAAAAACTTTGCCTTGTGTCAAAACAAGCTCAAAATCATGTATGCCTTTGGTCTACAATTGGTGTCATTATGCCATCCATTTGAGTCTAGGATGTTATCCATTTGAAAAATCCAATTCTTGTAAACCAAGTTTAAAAGTTTTCTTGTGAAGTTCAAATTCAAAATTGAGTGGTTTATACCTATGCCTTGCTTAATTTTGGCTTGGGTGTCTACCTCTTACCTTTGAATTGTGTAACTTGAACTATTTCCTTGCTTGATTTAAAGACTTTCTTTGCCTATATCTAGTAAGTGATCTCTTTTTCATGTGTTTCACGTTGAATTTTTGCCTTGAACTAAGGTTGAAACTCTATTTTCAAGTACAACCTTAAGCATGGTTAGTTTACACTGAAGCCTTGCTTATCCTTGGGTTTGAATACTTTACTCATCTCTCTTATTTTTTCTTAGTTGAGATTAAATTTACCAATTAGTTTTAGGTGTGTGCCTAAGGTGAATGTCTTACACCAAGGTCAATTTGTTTTTGAATCCATGTGCCTAAATTGAGTCTAAGTGTTTCAAACTATTTGCTTTAGAGATTAGATTAACTTATAAGTTTTTACCTAGACCTAGTTTATTTTAAAGTATAGCTTTGTGCCTTCTTACCAAAGACCTAGAATTTGCCTTAGTTTTTAGATTTCATTCATACCTTTTGAGCCTAACTTTGTGCGTTGTTCCCACAGACCTAGCACCATTTCCATTTTAGACCTAGACTAGATTTGTTTGAAACACTTTGCCAAAACTAGGATTCAAACTTACCTTTCGTTTAACCATTTGTGTGTGAGACATTAGTCCTTGGAGATATTTGAGACCAAGCTTACCATTGATAATTTTAGAGAAGAGATCCATTCCTAGGCCAAGTTTAGACTGTTTACAACATTAGACTAAGTTTTCCATTTAGACCAAGTTTCTAGACATACGAAGCATCGACCAATTATTTTAGATCATATTTTGAGAGTTTTGTAAACTCTAAAACTTTTTTCATGAAACATTAGTTGTGAGTTTAGATATGACTCACTACACACATAGTGGGAACATGTACAATTTAGATTACAAAAATGAAATCAATAATGATACCTATATTCATGACCCATACGATGATGATGTAGTTTGTGAGACAGATCCATATCTTCCTTACACTACTAAATATGCAAAACAAGGCCAAGATCCATTATCACATTACCTGGTTAATACACCTCCTTATCCAGGTTAAGAACAAGAATAAAAAGTTCAATAACTTGCTAGTGTGCTATTTATTATCGAACAAGTCCAACAATAACCTTATTAAATTACAATGTCATCAACCTGTAACCCATACTTGTTTTATCATCACTTGCTTGAAAATAAAGATGAAGTTTTGGTTAGATTTGAAGAGGCAGGGGCTAAGTTTTAGGAAGAATTTCCCCATGAAAACCTACCTAATCTAGTTAAAGTGCCTAGAAACGTACATTATACCTAAACTATCAAACATGACTCTACTAGTTACCCTCAAGTGCTCATGCTTATGTCACACCAAGATTTGAATATGCTTGTAAAGGGAAAGGGCCCCATGGAAGACCAATTCATGTAAATGCAACAAGCATATGAAACTTATCTTAATCTAGTGTGGAATTTCAATGCTATGGCCATATTGAATGTTCCATTCATAGAACTAACTCCTTTAACATGAGTGTTAGTTAATTTTTTAGGTCATGCTAATCTAGGTGTGGACCCATTTACCTAAATTAATTCAATAGGTGACATGTTTAATGTCCCATTCATTAAATAAGTGATTGTGCCTTTTACTTAGGACCATGTACCAAATATAATGGATAACACACAAGTGTATTCTAATTCATGCCAAGGTGGGGTAAATGCACCACCAAATAACCATCAACAACAAGTACCTCTTGCCAATACCATGAGTGGTTTGAAATAATAGAGGGTAGGAATGCCTAGTTCCCAACCATAATAGGTTATTTACACTCCTCAACCAACTACTTCTTCAAGCATGCAATAATAGGGGATAAGTAATCAGGCTCTAGCCAATGTTTTACCTCAACAAGCGATGAATGTTATCTTTCCTCAATAGATGATAGCTAGTATTCTATAGACACATGCACAAACTACTTTACCACCTATTGAGAGGCATAACACTACACCACCTCAATAGGGGGCAAAAAATGCTCTACCTCAATAGGTAGTGACAAATGTACCTCAATAATCATAGACCAATGTACGTCAATAATCATAGACATTGCTTAATTAGTTCAATGCATTATTGTTGGTCAATGACAAATGTCAAACACTTAAAAAGAATCCAGTTCATAATAGGTGTATGTTAAAAAAAAAGGTGCCAATATCCAAAAAATACCTATTAGGCAACTATTACCTTTTACCTAGCATGTGTCACATATTTAAAGACAAGGCCTTGGTCAATAGCAAGTACCATTTATTTAGTTAGGTTCGACTAGTTGGCATCAAGTCCCTACTCAAATTCAACAAGCATAATACCTTCCACAAAGCCACATACTTCCATCACAACCTCAATTCCCTCAAACCCAAGGCCATATTCTAAATCCAAACTAGAATATTTACCAATAACATATACAGTATCAACAACCTCATCCCAATGCTTGGATGCATATTCCTGGTTGATTGGTCCATCAAACCAACATTCCACAATACTCATACCTCCATTGTACCCTGGTCAAGTTAATCCTCCTTTGACCACCCAACCATAATCACAACCAAATGTGCCATCAAGTTTCTTGGCCCAAGAACTATAATAGATGAAGGATGCAATTACAACTATTCAAAATGGGAAAACAAACCAATAAGTTCAAATTGGATGAACCATTTCCTCCAAGTTATGAGCCACCAAAATTTAACAAGTATCAGGGTAAAGGAGACCCTAAAGAGAATCTAAAAGAGTTTTTTGTTGCTTGTCAGCTAGTGGCCTAGAGTGACATATACTTAATTCTTCTTTTTCTTTGAAGTCTAGCTAGACAAGATTTGGAGTGGCTTCTTAAGTTTCCAAACAACTTGATATTTGACTTTGATGATCTGTCAGATAAATTTGTACAACATTTCTCCTACAATATCTAATCATAATATTTTAGTAGTGGACTTAAGTCAGGCCAAATAGAAATTTGGTGAGATATTTGTGAGTTACTTATAGAGATGGAGAGCATTTACTAGTTACTTCACCCATAATCTACCAAATAAATAATTGGCAACTATGTTTACCAAAATTTTTCACAGAAAAATATCTTATCACTTGGAGTTTTAATGTGCACACACATTCAAAGAGATCATTACGAAAGGCATACAAATTGAAAAGGCCCTAATTAAAAAAGGGATTATCAAGTTGTCTTCTTCAAACCAAAATCAGATCCAAAACCAAAACTCAGGCCAAAGTTAGAACCCTAGCCCAGTCTAAGTGCAAGTGTTTGTACCCACTCAGGCTAATAATTATGAAAAACCTAAGCCATAAAATGACAAAAATAATTTTGTAGGTAATGGAGTAACTGAGTCACGTCATATTCAAACTACTTAGCCTATGCCACAAATGCAACTTATTCCATAAATGCAACGTATTCAGTAAGTGTAGCCTATGCCTTAGCCCAAACCAACTCCTCAAATACTATAACTACCACCTTTACAAACCTCTCCTCCAAAAAGAAGGCCCACTCCTAAAGTATTCAATGACCTTGGTTAGCCTATTGAAGTAGTGTTTTGAAAACTAACTATGACTAATATGATTAATTGGCTGATTCTAAAACACTTTCCTAAGGGTATACCTTATCTAGATTGGTATAAAGAGCACAAATTCTATGAATACCATTGTGTTCATGGAATTATATACACTGTTGTGTGTATCTGAAGCATTTTATTGAGAATATGTTGGAAAATAAAAAGATCTAGTTAGATAATATAGAGTTTACTTCCAATTAAAAGTTGGGTATCTACTAAAATACTTTTCCACAAAATAACAATGCCAATTAGCAACAACAATAATCAAGACCTTAGCCACAAAAACCACAAAAATAATAGTATTACTAGTGGTAACAACAACACCAATCACCAAATGGAAGGAACCAAGGCCAAAATAACCCCAATAACTAATAGACCTACCATGTAGTTACACATGACTACAATAAAGTTATAGGTCGTATTATAGGTGATCATGTATCTACCATTACCATCAATCCCATACTGAGTGCCAATAGATAATGACTATTATCTACCAATGTCAATCAACCTACCAGTACTAGTAATCTTACCCTGACTTATGACCATATCCAAGCACAACAACAACCAAGGATTACCATTCAGGACCCTATGCTAATAACTCTTCATTGCCCCATGACCACAACCAAGTGGATTAATAATCAATAATTATCCCCTCTAGCCCATCTCTATCATTTTTCTAGTTATGACGGTCTTATACCCAATCTAAATTGCACAATAATAACTCGATGGTCTAAAATCACCATCCCAAGCTCACAACCTCCTGCCATGAGTTGATCCAACCCACTAAGTGAGCCAGGAATAAGCTAATTACCATTGCTAAAGAAAAGATGTATGATATTGTGGAATAACTCTAAAAAACACCCACATAAATTTTAATTTGAGATTTTTTTCATATGTATACCATCCAAAATAATATCCTTACATAACTCCTAGGCCAATCCTAAGTGTTGAATGACATTATACCAGATAAATTTCAAGCTTTGGTAAGACACCTAGCCCTAGGCCAATATTTGACCGTCGACCAAAGTGATATATCATCCATTGGTCCTCTCCATAATAATCCATTATACATTGAAGTTATCACTGCATGACATAAGTTTAAATGTGCCCTCATAGATAATGGATCATGCTTGAATATTATGTCTCTAAAGCTAATTAAGCATCTGGGATATATAGCATCTGATCTTAAGCTATAGACTATTACTATCAAGGCCTACAATAATGAAGAGTAGGAATCACTAGGAACCATAAGTTTGCCAATGATCATTGGGATTTTAACCCATGATACACTTTTCCATGTGCTAGACCTGAATTTGTCATACAATTTACTTTTGGGTAGATCATGGATACATGAAATTCATCAATCCCTTTGACATTACACCAATGTATAAAGTTTCCTCACTTTGAGATGGAGGTCACTATCCATGGAGATTTACAACCATATGAACATTGTAAGCATTTTGAGGTTGAATATGAAAGTTACAATTACCATTTTGGTCTAAACCAAGTGCCAAAGAAGGACAAAGATAAAGAGACACTTGTTGAATTACCAGAGACTAATTACATAGAACCTGATATCCTTGCCTCATCTTCACATATGCTTCCTATTGAAATGTCTAATCATTTTACCATTTTAGACAATGGTCTAGGAGAGTAATTTATCCATGACACATTACACATAGCCAAGCTTTCAAAAATTCACAAGACCTATGAAAGGCCCAAAGCTAAACCAATTTGCATGGAATGGTGACAAAAGGGAAAAGGAAAGCTTCATAGCCCAACACTTGTTATTTTCACACCTACCACTAGCCAAGAGCAAGACCTACTTTCCAATGATGATTCTTGGTTATATAATGACAAATTGGTTGATTGTTACCACAATACAAAGTATCCCATCTATAATAGGATCATGGATAACCAAGCGTATGAAAGTAGAGCCTTAGGCCAAATCAACAAGGCATTATTGAGCCCATTTATATGAACAGATATAAAGGAACTCATGGTCTTGGATTTAAACCACCTGGGGGTGACCTCACGTATCTTATTTGTGTTCCAATGTTAATGATTAGTGATGATGATGCTGACAATAAATTAGAGTCTGATCATAGCATATACAAATGCCTTGCCGATACCAACTTATTCAACCCATATACCATTTTCACCATTACATCAATAATCTACATTCCCCGCTTTCCCTTTTTTTCATACTCAAATTATATACTAGGACCAACAAGAATGCACAATACCTTTAGATGAGTTTGAGAATGTTAAGAATTAAGTGAATTTAAACCAAATTTAATCCACCATAAAATCTTTAATTTAAAACACATAAACCATATTTTAAATGTGTAAAATCAAATTTAACTATGCACTAGATGCATTATGAAATCAATTCCTCAAATCACAGTTAATGTTTGCTAAACGGATAAAATTAAAAAACTAGTAATAACATAACACAAATTTAATATGGTTCATCCAATGTGGGCTAAATCCACTAAGAAAGTCTTTAAATAAAATAGAAATGTGAAACAAGATTACAATGAACTCTCATAGAGATGGAAAAATATCCTGTAGAAAATGCTGCATAAAAAATTGCACTTTCACCTGCACCTACACAATAGTGTATCTCACAAGATGCTATACCACACCCTGTAAATGAACACCTTCACTTTGAATCTATCTCTCAAAAGCCACACCTATAAATAAAAATCATCAAAAACCTCTAAAAGGTCACACCACATCTTGTATATATAACAAATGATGTAGAAATCCATCCCCCAAGGATAAACTCACCATTCTCATCAAGATAGGCATTATCCACCTAGGAAACATGCCATTCCCACCTAAGCAAGCTTATCTTCAAGCCCCACTAAGAAGGAACATGCCATTCTCCTCCAAATGGCATAACTTCCAATGTAAAGAGATGATAACCAACTCCTAGTAACAAGAAAGTCCACCCCACTTGCATAATACATCATATAAATTATTAAATAGAAAATTTAATAATTTTATCCTATAATACATCATATAAATTATTAAATAGATCATTTAATAATTCTACTCATATGGAAATTATTAAATAAATAATTATTTCCCTAGAAAATAAGGAAATCAATCCCACTTCCAATAAATACGGAAGTCAACATGAAAATTATTAAATATTCATTTAATAATATTCACACACATGAGGAGTAAGTGAAAAATGCACTCTCCACATCCTTGAAGCTAACTAAGCCCCCAAAATGTACCATCATGGTCATGTGATATCCCCAAAGGGATCCACACTCAATAATCTCCCACTTGGAGACCATTTCTCCTGAACAGAATCTATCACTACTCCATGACCACTAAGGCCAATCAAATCTGAACATAGTCTCAATTTTTCCAATGTGACCACCTTGGTCATCATATCCATAAGATTTTGGCTAGTATGAATCTTTTCCAGCTTCACCAAGTTCTCCTCCAAAGCTATCCTGATCAAGTGATAATGTAATTGAATAAGTTTCATCCTTAAGTGGAAAGCAAAATTCTTTGCCAAATGAATAACACTTTGACTATCATTGTGTAGTCTCCCAACTTCTTGCTCATGCCCTAACTCTAGAAACAACTACTATAACCAAATCATCTCCTTACTAGCCTCTGTGGTAGCAACATGCTCTACCTTTGTGGTTGACAAATCCACAACCTTTTTTATCCTATAAATATAACTAACTACTGTATCTCTAACAATAAATATATAACATGTCATACTTCAACTACTATCAATATCCCCTACCATATCTGAGTCCACATAACCATGTAAAGTGGAATATGATCCACCATAACATAACGTAAAATCCATGGTTCCTCTCATATACCGAAGAATCTATTTCACTACTTGCCAACACTCATAACCACGATCACTCATGCTTGGGTAATAGCCCACCTAGTACAAACCATGGCATACATCAAGCTGCCAACTACTAATGAGTAAGGTGCCTTGGATATCTTAATATTTTTAGCTTCTATCTTGGGACACTACTCCTTTGGTAATCTAAAGTGGCCTGCCAAAGGAGTACCAATAGATTTAGTATCCAACATACTAAACCTTTCCAAGACTTTCTTCACACACTCTGATTGGGATAAAACCAACTTCCTCTCCTTCTTATCATGAGTAATCCTCATACCAAGTATTTGATTTACTACACCCAAATCCTTCATAGAAAAGGAGGCACTAATCTATTTTTTGAGCATATGAATGTGTTGTATGTTATTTCCTACAACTAACATGTCATCCACATACAAGCATAAAATAATAAAGGAACCATCATCAAATTGTTTGATGTACACACAATGGTCAAAATTACACCTTTGATATTCTTGTTCCAACATAAAATAATCAAATTTATTATACCATTACCGTGGATCTTGTTTCAAGCCACACAAGCTCTTCTTTAGTCTGCACACATAGTTCTCCTTCCCTTTTACCTCATATCCCTATGGCTACTTCATATACAACTCTTCAACCAAATCACCATGAAGAAAAGCAATTTTCAAATTTAACTATTCTAAGTTCATATCCTCAACTATAACTAAACCAAGAATAATCCTAATAGAAGTCATTTGTACAATAGGATAGAAAATCTCATCAAAATCAATACTTGATTTTTGTGTAAACCCCTTGACTATCATCTTGGCATTATACCTTTTTCTCCCTTCATCCTCTTCCTTTATTTTGAAGATCCACTTGTTTGGAAATTTACTCTTGCCCTTGGGTAGCCTTATCAAATCCCACGTTTAGTTCTCCATGAGAGATCTATGCTCCTCATCTATGGCTTGTTCCCATTTTATCCTAGGATCTACCTACATTGATTCCTCATAACACTCTAGTTCTCCACTATCAGTGAGTAACAAATAATTCAAAGAAGGAGAAAAATGTTTAGGTGATTTTCTTACCCTTGAAGACCTTATTACCATAGGAGTTTGGGGTCCTTGTGTACAAGGTTCCTAAACTAATTCATTATATACTTTGGCATTTTCAATGTCATCTAATACTATGTACTCTTTCTATTTATGTTCCTATTCCTACAATTGATCCTTATGCATGACTTTTTCATTAAAGACTACATCTCTAGACCAAAATATTTTCTTATTTTTAATGTTCCATAAATAGAAACCAAAGTCATCCTCACCATATCCAACAAATGTGCATTTATCTGATTTAGCCTCTAACTTGGTCTTATCCTCTTTCTTGATGAGGGCAAAATCCTCACATCTAAAGACTCTAAGAAAAGAATAATCAATATTATTACCAGACCAAGCTTCTTCAGGAATGCCTCCATCAAAAGGCATAGAAGGTCCTCTTTTAATAAGATATACTACCATGCTAACTACTTCTACCCAAAACTATAAAGGTAACCATGCATGTAACCTTATACTCTTAGCACGTTCCATTATTGTTATGTTCATCCTTTCAGATACCCTATTCTATTATGAAGTTCCTAGAATCATCCTTGGCCTATGGATTCCATTGTTAGAATAATAATAAAAGAAAACATTACTATAATACTCACCTCTATTAGCTAATCTAAGACATTTCAATTTAAGCCCTGTTTCATTCTCAACCAAGGATTTCCACTTATTAAAAGCATTAAATACATCAGATTTCTTTTTAATACAATAAACCCAAACTTTCCTAGTTGCATCTTCAATAAAAGTGACATAATAATTAGAACTACTAATAGAAGATACCTAAGCTGGTCCCCATACATCTGAATATACCAACTCTAATTTGTGCTCTTTATTTGTGGATCCAAATTTCAGAAACTTAGCCCACTTTTGTTTCCCATACACAATTATCACAGAAGTCTAGATCTAGATCTTTTAATCTAGACAACTTATCTTTTAATATCTCTATGCCCTTGTGGCTCATATGACTGAGCCTATAGTGCCACATAGTTGCATCTCCATCTGTAACAAATAAATCACAAGAATCAACACTACTAGTCAAATATAAATTACCAACTTTCTTACCTCTCAAAACCATAAGAGATCCTTCGATAACTTTCCAAGAATCTGTAGTAAACATTACTAAACATCCCTTAGTACTCAATTTCCACATTGAAACCAAATTACATCTCAACATAGGCATGTGTTTGACATCCTTAAGGATCCATGTGTTTCCATTCTACATTTTAACCTGAACACAACCTTTCCCTACTATCTCAAATGGTTCATCATCACCAAAATAAACATGTCCTAAATTCTCTTGAACATAATCAATAAAATAATGCCTATGTGGGGTGGCATGAAAAAAAGCCCTTGAATCTAATACCCAAAACTCAATAAAACTATCCATAAAAAGAATTAAGGCATCCTGAGATGATTTACTTGATGTCACATTTACCTCATTCATTTCTTCCTTGTTGCCCTTCTTATCCTGAAGTGACCAATAATCCTTCTTTGAGTGTCTACTCTTCCCATAATACTAGCATATCATCTTGGCTTTAGATCTTGATTTAGATATACCCTGTAAATTTCCATGGTTTTCTTTGCTCTTGTCCTTTTGCCTCCCTCTAGTATCAACAGATAAAGCATTACCTGAAGATGATTCACTCGTAATTTTCTTTTGCATCTCCTTGCTGAGAATCACACCTTAAAACATCCTCAAAATTTAAGCTTCCCTTGACATGGACTGCATTACTCATAGCCATAACCAAACTATCCCAACTATTAGGCAAAGAAGATAAAATCAACAAAGCTCTAACTTCATCATCAAAATTAATTCCAATAGAAGTGAGCATACTTACAATCGTATTAAAATCATTTAAATGACTAGAAATTAAACCATTCTCAGACATTTTCATGTTAAACAATCTTTTCGTAAGAATTTTTTTATTTGAAGCTGAGTGTTTCTCATACAACTTTCCAAGTTTATCCACGAGATCTTTTTTAGTTATCTAATCTGCAATATTGAATTCAACAGAAGAAGCAAGGCATAATTATATGGCTCCTAATGCCTTCTTATCAAGCAATGTCCAATCTGCATCACTCATAGCTATAGGTTGTCCTCCTTTCCCCTCCAAGGGGAGTTGAAGTTCCTTTTGATACAAGCAATCTTCCATCTACATTTTCCATAAACCAAAATTCTTACCATCAAATTTCTCAATTTTGAATCTGATTTCTTCTCCCATAGCTCCCACTCATGCTAATAACCTTTCCTGTATTTTACCACTTCAATTGAAACACCACCAAATCTCTGATACTAGTTGTTAGGAATTAATTGAATTTAAACCAGATTTAATCCACCATAAAATATTTAATTTAAAACACATAAACCATTTTTTAAATATGTAAAATCATATTTAACTATGCACCAAATGCATCATGGAATCAATTCTTCAAATCATCGTTGATGTTTGCTAAATGGAGAAAATTAAAAAAATAGTAATAACACATAACACAGATATACTATGGTTCACCCAATGTGGGCTACATCCACTAATAAAATCAAATAAAATAGTAATCTGAAACAAGATTACAATGAACTCTCACAGAGATAAAAAAATCTCTTGTAGAAATTTTTGCACAAAAACTTACACTTTCACCTGCACCTGCACAATACTGTATCTCATAAGATGTTATACCACACCCTATAAATGAACACCTACACTTTGAAAAACACCTACTCTTTGACTCTATCTCTCAAAAGCCACACCTGTAAATAAAAATCATCAACAACCTTTAAAAGGTCACACCACACCATATATATATATATATATATATATATATATATATATATAACAAATGATGTAGAAATCCACTACCCAAGGAAAAACTTTCCATCCTCATCAAGATAGGCCTTATCCACCTAGGAAACATGCCATTCACACCTAAGTAATCTTATCTTAAAGCCCCACCAAGAAGGAACATGCCATTCTCCTCTAAATGGCATAACTTCCACTACAAAGAGACAATAACCAACTCCTAGTAATGAGAAAGTCCACCCCACTTGCATAATACATCATAGAAATTATTAAATAGAACATTTAATAATTTTGTCCAATAATACATCATAAAAATTATTAAATAGATCATTTAATAATTCTACTCATATGGAAATTATTGAATAAACAATTAATTCACTAGAAAATAAAGAAATCAATCCCACTTCCAATAAACATGGAAGTCAACATGAAAATTATTAAATATGCATTTAATAATATTCACACACATGAGGAGTAAATGCAAAATACACTCCCCACATCCTTAGAGATCTCTAAGCCCCCAAAATGTACCATCATGGTCATGTGCTAGCCCCAAAGGGCTCCACACTCAACAGAGAATCATGAGGCCTTTTGTGATTTTCTAGGCCTAATAGACAATGTTTCATTGGGAGACCACAAATAAGGGTTCTATATCAAATTAGATCCTTTAGCCTATTGTGGAGAGTGGGTGAACACCCTTAGCTAAAACAAAAGAATAAAACATAAGGTCCTAAAGTGAAAACCTCTTTGAGGCACTTTTGGAATAGGGTATAAGTAAAGAAAAAGGCTAGTATCTTAGTGAAAACCTATTTCAAGTGCCACTAGATGGGGATGTTCACCCTTCTTCGAATGAAGCTCAGGAGACCACTAAAGGTGAACTTGATTTTGGGTCTGAGCTCAGTGTAAAGGAATAATATGCATTTGATCAAATTATCTGAGAGATACTATGAAAGTTAACATTGGGACTCTAAAGGAGCCAAAGTGGATTAAATTAGGTGTGTCCCTTACTGAAGAGGAATGTGAAGTCTTTATAGCCCTTTTGAGGGAGTCTGTTGAAATTTCTGCATGGGCCTATTAAGACATGTGTGGTTTAGACCCCTCCTTGATTGTATACCATCTTGTTGTACATCTTGATGCCAAACTTGTGATGCAAAAAATATGTAAGATGTATCCTCGTATTGATGTGTTAGTTAAGAAAGAGTTGGAAAAACTCTTGGAAACAAGATGCATCAGATTGATTGACTATTCAAAGTGGATGTCAAACATTGTGCTTGTCAATAAAAATCTAGAAGGGATCATAATCTACACTAATTTTAGAGACATTAACAAGGCCTATCCCAAGGATGAATTTCCTCTATTGAATATCGACATGATAGTTGACTCCACACACGGGTATGAAATGCCTTCCCTCATTAATAGATTTTCATGATATAATTAGATCATGATCACACCAGAGGACCAACACAAAACAAATATCACTAATCTTTGGGAAACATTTTGTTATCAGGTCATGTCATTTAGCCTCAATAATGTTGGAACAATGTATCAAATGATTATGAGCATTATATTCCATGACATGATGCATGATATTGTTGAATAGCATGTCAATAACATATTTCATAAATATAAGACCCGTGTAGATCATCCAGGTGTATTACAAAAGATATTTAAAAGGATTTATGAGTACAAGGTTTGACTTAATCTCAAAAAGTGCATTATTAGTGTCACTTCAGGCAAATTTTTAGGCTTTATAATATATTTTCAAGGCATTGAATTTGATCTTGCTAAGGTATAAGCCATTACTGAGATGCTTCCACCTTCTACTTTGAAGTATATCCATAGTTTTTAGGGCAAAATTTGGTCTATCAAACATTTCATTTCACAGTTGGCCAATAAATGCCATCCCTTCACTCATTTATTAAAGAAAGGTATTACATTTCTATGGGATGAAGAATCTTAGAAAGCCTTTGAGTACCTGAAGGATTAATTATCCAACCCACATGTTCTGTTACCACAAATTCTAGGGAGGCCATTTCTATTGTACCTATTTTAGACATCGAATTCCTAACACCATTGTGTTGAAATTATCAATCTTAATTTTTTTGAAAATGCATAGTTTGGGCCAAAATCACTTAAACGCACTAAATGGTTCGAGCTTGTCATATATAAGTACTTATTTAGGCTAATGTATCCTTGAATGGGGCAATGCATTCTATGTGATTATGAACTTTTCTAAAATCATTTTGAGTCAAAATGATGAAAATAAAATTTGACGCTTTGAACCACTGAACTCTTCTAATTTAGAAGCACATGACACATGCATGTGTTATTTCATGTTGATAATGTCCTAAAAGGGATATTGGTTTGTACATAATTGACACCTTCTAATTCCACTCCAATCAAATTATGACCTAGTAATATGACATTTTGACCAGTTTAATTAATATTGTGCAATCGATTTTCAAAAAATTGCATGAAATTTGATTAATCTCACTTAAGCAAATTAATCCAAATCAAGGGCTTAAGTGGAAAATCCATGGAAGTTATTGAATATCTTCTAATTGGATATTTATTTCTAATATCTACATCATCAGGTGACATCATTTGTGGGGTGGCATCCATAAGCCATAAGTGCAACACATATCAGGTTTAAGGTCTCTCATGCCTCTTTGATGCCCCTTCCAATTATTTATGAGGGTATTTATGATTTAAGTACTCAAAATTAGATTAATTCATCACCACACATCTTGATCTCAAGATGTACGGTTATGGTTGATTCCGATCAAATTCAAAAATCTATAAATAGGAGGCCTCTCACTCATCTTTTTAAGCTTCATTTTGTGTAAACTTATTATGCAAAATTCTCTCCACAAGTCATTTATGTGTAGTGTCATTATGCTTAATTTGCAATAGGATAACTTCACTATAGGCATACATTTGATTCAAATATCATGAGCCTAGTTTCATTGGTGCATAAGAGATGATGGAGGAACATTGCTACTCATCATTAACAGAGACTTGAGCACCAAATCAAGGGGGAAATGATGTTTTGAGTGGCATTTGGATGATGGGATGCTCTTGGGAAGGTTTGATGTATATGTTTTCTTTCAATAGCTCTTAATTGTCATTTGCAAACCCCATTGAAAAAGTTGGCTTAGCTAGTTATGTTCTTTATGTATTTATTGAGTTTTCTTGACTAATGCTTGATCTAACTCACTTTGGATTCCATCTCTATTTTGGCATGCCAGATGAGACCACATGTCCCATACAAGCAAGGAAAACTCTTTGGCATTCTTAAATTTCTTAAAAATCTCTAAAAATCAAGTTTTAGCATTATTTTTCCTATGTTTTTATGATTTTATTGATACATAGTTTACACAGTGATCGATATTGATTCTATATAACTAGAATTAGTCCTATTTAACTGGAACTAGTTCCCTATGTCAAGTAGAACATGATAGACAAAATAGATTTTTAAATTTCTTTGAAATTTACAAGTTTTCATTTATGATTTTAAAGCTTGTTAGGTCTCTATCTAATCATTTTATTGTAGGATCCAAAGGATTTTTTGGAGATTTTATACTAACTTGGGATAGCAAATGTTTTTTGATAAAACATTTTTTGCCTAAAGGTTCACAAGTAACCAACAGCAGTTTTTATCGATCGACATTGGTTCTTTTTTAATCCCCATCAGTCTTATTATAATCGATATCGATCACTATTAACCGATGTTAGTCTCTGTGTAATAAAAATAGAGAAATTCGAGAGCAAGTTTTCAAACCTTGCTTTTCTCATTGTTAAGTGTGCTTCAAAGTAGAAGGAAACCCTCTAAAAATTACAAGTCACACACTAGAAAAGTGCCAAATTTGAACATGTTTAACTCTTGAAAACTTCCATTTAGTGCTTAAAATGAATTTAGATGGTTCATACTTTGTTTATTTTTTAAAAGTTTTACAAATTTGAAACTAAGGCTAAAGGGCCAAAAAAATTTCACAAACACTTCTATTTGGTACATTAAAGTAAACAATCATTTGTTTTATGCGAGATCATTTTATACTTGTTTGTTTTTCACAAATGAAGGATGCTTGTATGCTCTCCCGCTGTCCCCTTTAGGGAATTCAAGTGACCAAAAACACTTCTTCCTTGCAAATTGTGCCTTTTCCAAGCCATGAAAATAATGTTGTTGAGGCTCTCCCCAAACCTGTATGGTTTGGGTGATCTAAATACAACCTTTAAAGTATTTTCACTTAATCATTTATTTTATGTAATTTGGCTTGTGAGCGGGAGTTCATAACCTCCTCACGAGTTCTTTAGGGAATCTTTGACCTGGAGTTTCATCTCTCAGCATTGTTTCAACCCCACTCCATGGTGGGGTATACAAATTAGGGCACATATACTATGATTACCAGGGGGTTGAGTGGCTAACCTCTCCAATCATAATGAAAACTCGAGTCAGGTCTAGCTAACTAAGGGATTCCACTATGAAATACATGGATAGAATCATTATGCAAAGGAATAGACACTTGCATAGTAAGTTATATAGTATGAAATCAGTTGACCTGAGACATCTCTTGTGTTAACCACACTTGGGACAATCTAGACGTTCAAAAATTTAGTTTTAGAATAACTCTACTTGTCGTGAATATATTTTTGATGTAGGGTGAGTAGTTTTAAGTTTCATGTCACCATATAATCTATTAGGAGAAGGGGGTGTAAAAAACCTAGTACTTCATGCACTTTTATTTTTGGATTAACACTTAAAATCTTCCCAAGAGCACATATATAGATGGAATTCAATGATACGAAGCAATCGTGTTAGTTTAGTGATTTCGACGTTGTACTTAGTTGTATTTGTATTTTCCTTTACTTGCTTGGTCTTGATTGAGTCTAAAATTTTTTTTTAAACCAAAATATGTCAACCAAACACATTTGTTGTCCACCATTTTATTTGAACATGGAGGCATTATGCTGACCAAATCAAAATCTTCTTTTGCCTTGTTCAAATCATCATTTCAAACATTGTGTTTGTCTTATCTAAACAATGTTGTTATGCTTTCCATTTGAGTCTAAATAATTTTACAAAAATCATTAAGTATTTCATTTTTAATTTAAATTTAGAATATCACCTTTCTAAGTTCTAGGCCAATGTGTTAATTAGTTTAGAATTTGCACTTGGTTTGAGTTAACTTGGGTATAATTTCCCATTTGGTTTTAAGGCTATTATACAGACTCATCATGATTCGATCATTGTGAACTTAGGTTATCTAGCATATCATTCATTCTCTAAGTTATAGAACCAATTATAATTCCTATTACCATGTGGATGTGTTGTGCTACCCATTTGGTTTTAGTTTTATACTTAGGATTTATTGTGTGTTTTCACATCTTTCACTTCTTAGTTCGCATTGTTATTTTCCTAATCAAAAATACTTTCTTCTAGTTTTCTAGTAGTAACTCATCAAAGTTATCCATAGATTTTATGGTATTCATGTATCTTTAAACCTAAGTTTGTTGTGCTTCTTGCACTTTGGGTTTCAATGTTATCATACCCTCTTTTAATTTGATGATTTCAACCCACCAAAGTTGAGTAATTTCATAACCATTTCTTCTAATTATGTGGTACTATGCCACTTCTCTTTATTATAGTCTCTTTTTACCTTGTCATTTATTTGGAGAAAATCAAAAGACACCTTGTTAATGTTTACAACACATTCCAAATCTTAGAAAACATAGAGAATAATCTTTTAAATAATAATGCAAAGGTATACACATAGTGGAGTATTTTATGGTCTTAGTTACGAGGAAGAGCATTTTTATGATGAGCATGAACACTTCATTGCGTTTGAAGATGTCACCCTTTTTGGACCTAGTCTTTGAACACAAATCCAATCCATGTTGATTTTTATACATCATCCCCATCCTTCCCCTTCGATTTATGCATCACACTCAAAGGTTACCATTTTAGGTTACCCTACTTAGATTTGCATGGCATGATCGAAGGCTACCATTTTAGGCTATCCTTCTCTTTCAGCTTGTGTGAGAAACCAAACTTTGTAATGCTCAAAGGTTACCATTCTAGGTTATCTTCCTTCAGCTTGCACAAGCCATCAAACTCCACAGCATGTGAACGTTACCATTTTAGGCCCTCCACCTTTTGGTTTGTGTGAGTGACCAAACTCCACAATACCATATCATTACTATTCTAGGCCCATTGCTAGTATTTATTGAACCTATTATTGAATAATGTCCATTTGATGAACCAGTCTTTGTTGATCCCTTATTCAATAGTCTAATTTTTGGAAAGCCCATTATTTAACCATAATCCATTATTCATTTTGTGCCAACTCTTCCTCACTTTAGAAAATCCATGCTAGTCTTCATTCTTCAATAGAGCCAACCATTACCTCTTCAAGAGCCATCTTGTGAGGATCAAAATGTGTTCAAAGTTGATATGTTACAAATAATTGTTAACAAAGATCATGATGTTATTATTGAAACACCCATTTATGATGAGTTAACCTGTGATGAATCACCCATTGATACTATACTTGTTGTCAAGAAGTCTCACTTTGATGAGCCAATATTTGTTGAGTCACTTCTTAATGATTATAACTACCTTTGGCAAAATCATTACCTCAACCATTGTCATGTTTTTAAAGAACCCCATCCCTTTGAAAAGCTAGTCTTTGTGGAGTTGTCTCTTGCTAATTTTACACTCATTGAAAGGTCTCATTACAAACCATTTTGTATCAAGTCATCGATCGAGCAATTCCCTCTCTTTGAGGGGATTCACCTAGAGGAGCTAGTTTATATTAAACCCTTCCTAGATGAATCTATTTTTATAGAGCCCATTATGCCATCACATGTCATTATTTGTCCAAAAATAAGCATTCAATAAAACATCAATATAGAAACAACCACATCAGATGAATAATAAACATTAAAGCTCGGCTCCCTTTCTAAACTGGCATTAGATTTACCATCAGATGAAGAGTCAACATTGAAGTTAGGTTCCCTTTTTGAATTTTTTGGATTTAACATCAAAAGCAACATCACTATTAGTCTCAAGATCAAATTTATAGTCCCTTGACTTGGACTCAACTTTAGAATCAAAATACAATCATGGTTGTTATAACATTAGTTACACTTGCCTTGTGGATCAATTTGAATATATTTGTGATCCTTATATAATTTTTGAGGATGATTACTTAAGCACCGACATAGATTCTCCTAGTATCTTCTATGAAGATTGTGTTGCCTTTCATCATTCCATTATCACCACCCAACATAGCCATTATATTGCTATTTTAGCAACCACAAACATTAATTGGGAATGGTAGAAGCACACTTTATTGAACTATATCCATGGAAACATATCAGTTGCAGAACATCAGGGGGGCCAAAACCACATTCATTCAGAAGAAGAATAATTTCTTAGTGAAACCTTTTCAAAGGTGTTAGGGGATGAAGGAAGTTCAAACTCAACATATTTTAGTGAAACCTTTTTGAAGGCACTAGAAGACAATCAATGACAAATGATACCATCCATTAGTGAAACCTTCTAGAAGGCATTATGGGATAATCAAGACAAATTCATTGGTGAAAAGCTCATCAAGGCACCAATAGCTGAGCACAAAAGTTATTCACTGCTTTATGAAGACATTATCAAAGATCAAATTAGTATAGTTTCTAATCTACAACAGAATCAGATTATATATACTCTTAGGCCCAAATAATAAAAAAACTTGGTGATCCTATCAAGAGCATATTCAGAAGTCTTTGGCCCCACCACAACCAAAATTATGTCGAATCCAGAATTAGTAACATTGTGTGTGCTTAAAAATATTGATCTTCATTTGTTGTCTACCTATTATACATTCCATTATCATCCACATTTTCATTACCAACTTATACCATTTATCCTATGCCTAACATTATTTACCATTCTTGGATGCACTTTCCTTTACATAAGCTACAAAGATCTCTAATCTCGATGTTTGAATGAAGCAAAATTAATGACCAATGAAGATCACAAAAAAATTACTAGTGTTCATATCGGTAGTAGGTTCTTACTAGATTAGCTATTTAGATGAGGTATTGGTTAGAAATTTATCTTATTATCCTAGCTATCTCATATGTTGAATAGGATGTACATCTCCATGTCAGTAAGAGCAATTATTCTGAAAGGGTGTGGGCTAGAATTTTTTATGATTGATTAATTTGGTTGTCTCACATGTTGGCTAGGATGTGCATCTCCACATCAGTAGGAGCAACATAACCATTTTTCATTTACCATTTAACCTTTCATTTATTTTGCATCATCTCTTGGGGGTAATCCTATAGACCATTTCATTCTAGGCATCTTATACCATTGTGTCCTGTTTACCACACTATTTGAACTACATTGAATTGAGGTCCTTTAAGACTATGTAGGTATCACTCAATTTCAATTGACTTCAACTTGGTCATTGTATCCATGTTCTCACTATTTTATGAGTAAACTAAGTCTCACTCTCACTGATTTATGAGTATAGGCCATTGCAGCTAGCTTTAGCTGTTATTAAAAATCCTAATCTTGGATGTGTATCTCCTTGATCAGTGTGATCTAGGAATTTGAGTCAAGAGAGAATGGTTAGTATGGTGTTAGTTTCAAAATGAAAACAAAATGAAAGAAACATTAACTAGCATAACATCTCTACGCCTAGACACTAGGGAGAGCTTAGTTAACAAACATGAATAAAACACACAACTAAAATAAAAAATAAACCCTCTTTTACCTCCCTTGAATGCTCCAAAATGCTTGTTATAGTGGCTTGCTTAGATTGTGCTCATGAAGTCCTTGGCAATGGAAGCTTGGCTACCACCATCTCTCCTTGCTACCTTTGGCTTGTGGCTTGGCTTGGCTTGAAATCAATTTGGCATGGTAACACTAGTAAAATGAAGCTTTGTAATCAATTATAAATTATAATTTTGTATAATAATGTATTTTGAATATATTTGAGCATAATAAATTTGCACCAAAATAGCTTAGAAATGATGTTCATGGCCTCTCTATTTATAGATTTTTGCAAAAAGATAGAATCAACCTAAACCATCCATCCTAAGATTGAGATGTGTGGCTAAGGATTAATCCAATTTTGGAATTAAGTTTATAATTATCCTCATCATGACATTGGAAAAATGGGAAATTAAGAGGCATGGAGGGCATCATGGAAGGTATTGATGAGGCATGGAGGGCATGAATCCTGATATTTGTGGCATTTATGGCCTAGGGATATCTTCTCAAGAAATGAGGTCACCTGATGATGAAAATATTAAATATTTATTTTCAAAAAAAATTATTCAACAAATTTCTATAGAATTTTTGATTAGGTCTTGATTTGGGTTAATTAGTTCTTAAGCATGTTTAAGCACATTATGCACAAATTACTCAAATTGATCATAATGTCTTGTTATTGGTCCAAAATTTGATTGGATCAAAATTAGAAGTCAATGTCAGATGCACTGGAATTGTTATCCCATTTAGGATGTTATAAAAAAAAAAAACAAAGGCACGTGTTTCGTGCAAGAGATTCAATAGGAAAGATCAATCCAGAGCACCTAGGTGCAATTTTGGCATTTTGACTCAAAATGATCTGATCAAAGTTACCTGGCCCATAAATTAAATTGCCCTATTTAGTGATAATTTAGATAAAATAAGCACTTGAATATGTCATTTTCACATTATTTAGATTTTTTTAGTGTTTTTAGGCCAAATTGTGCATTCTAGGTGAAAATTAGTCAAAAGCTTGGTTGGAGGTTATTGGTGGCCAGTTTTAGGTGTCTACATATTGCCCATATTTGGGAAGATGTTACAAACCATAGGCAAAAAAATGTCTTCTCAAAGAATGAGAAATGGCCTGTATGCCAAAAAGAAGATGATGATTGAAGAACAAAGCTCCAAATGGTTTTGGAAAGCCTATGATGATGCCCCCTAGAGGTAGTGGGTATCACACTTATTGATGGATGGTCCCTCAAAAAGAAATAAGATGAAAGGTGGAATTAAATTGTGGTTGAGATTAATCGAAATGAGAAAATGCTTCCATGCATTAATGTAAAAAGGATTCTAATTTGCCAAAAGGTGGTTATAATTATGAATAAAATTCAAAATAATGATTTGCCCATAGGTGATTATAATCATTAAGGAGACCTGGATTAGCTAAAATTGATAGTTCCCAAGTTAGGGATGATTATCAAGCATAACTCAAGGATATAACCTAAAATATAGATATAAGATGAGTGAGTGAAAAGTGATGAAATAGATGAATAGAGGAATGAGATTGATCAATAGAATGATTTAGTTGTACTTGTCAATGAGGAGATGCTCATCCTTATTAGTAATGATACAACGAGAATGGTCAATGGGTTGATTTGATCAAGGATGGGATGGGAGGATTTGCCAAGGTGCCAAGGAGAAACTTTTGCAGCTCCATTGATTTTAGACTTTCCTAAAGCTAATTTTTGTTGTAGCATGTGATGGTAAGCTTCATGATAGAACACCATGAAGACTATCCCAAAATATGTATAAGGATTGATTCCTTATTCAATAAACATTGAAAAATAATGCACCAATAATAAAAACCATGATGATAATGTTGACATACAAATATAGATGGACTCAAGAATAATGTGCATGAGGAATTACACATGAATGCATATAGACTAAGTCAAGGCAAGGGTGCTGGAAGCAAATAAATAGGCAAGTGAAAAAATAAAGAAACAAACCAAAAAACAAAAAAAAAACAACCTAAAATAAATAAACAAATAAAAAGCTTGAAAGCAAAAGTAAAAGAAAGCATCCTAACAATGACCATGCCCAAGTAAGGTGGATCGAGGATAACTAACTAGGCTTAGACATGATAAATATTTTTGGTATTTTTGAAATGTTATAATTTTTTTTGGCCTTTTGAGGTATCTTAACTCGTTAAAGAATGACAAGATACCTACTCGCAAAATGGTGAGAGCATTTGGCTTAGGTTATTCACAAAACGATGAGAGCATATGGAAAGGGGGACTAAGGTGACTTCAACACAAACTGAGCATGACCCACATAGTCCTAAAATTACCTCAAGTCATAGTAATTCTATCCACACAAAAGGTAGGGAAAAACCAACTAGGTCCCAATAAGTTCTCAAATTTGACAAATGGCTAGTCAAATGAAAATAGTAGTGGCAAGGTGATGTGGTAATGCATGATAAATAAATGTTGCCCTTAATTTGCCCATATGTAGTTATAACTAGGATAGAACAACATAGGTCAATGATGATAATTTTTCCATAGGTGGTTATAATTAGTAGCAAGACTGGCGAGACACTGATTTACCCATATGCGGTTATAATCAAGATCACATAAATAAACTTGATAGGATGAAAGATATCTTGCCAGATCAACTATCACACTACTTTCATAAACTATTATTTAAACATGGACCTAATTGATTATTGAAACTTTATTGAAATCCCCCCATAAATGGTGTGGGAAGAACCAAATAAACCAAGATCAAAATATGATTGGTTAGGATGACTAAAAATAGGCTTTGGTCTAGATAGGAATGGAATGATGGGATGGATAAAATGGTAAGAGGGTTTGCTCCCAAATGATAGGGTGAATAGTAGGAATATGTGATAATGGGAAATGGATATGTAACAATGGCAATGGTATGGTAATGTGAATGGTATAGTATATGTTTTTGGCCTGGGTGTGGTAAATGACATATGGTTATATTTTTCCTTGTTGAGATGGAGATGCATGTCCTAATCAAAAAGTGATATAAATATAATACTCAATCATGTTAATTTCCAACCCAAACCTCATTATAATAGCTTCTTTATCAAAAATTGCCTACATATTTTGATGCCAAGAATGCTTTTATGATCTTCATTGGTCATTGATTTTGATTCCTTCAAACGTCGATAAAAGGTATCTTTGTAGCCTCTATAAAGGAAAGTGCGACCATGGATGGTAAACAAGGATAAATAATGGATGGTAGGTTTGATTTTGAAATGGAATGGTAGATGATAATGGAATGTGTAATGGTGGGGAAACAAATGAAGATCAAGACTTTCAGTCACACGTAATGTTGCTGATGTCAGATTCAACATAATTTTGGTTATAGTGGGGCCAGAGACTTGTTCTCTCGATAGAACCATCATAATTTTTTATTGTTTAAGCCTGAGAGTAACTACCATCTGATTAAGCTATAGATAGGAAGCTATTTTTATTTAATCTTTGATTTTATCTACATTCAATAGTGAAGAAATTTTGTGCTTAGCTATTGGTGCCTCAATGAGGTTTTCACCAATGAAGTTATCTTGATTGTCTCGTACCACGTTCGAGAAGGTTTCACTAAGGAATGTTGACTTTTGAATTTGATTGTCTTCTAACGCTTTTAAAAAAGTTTCACTAGAAGGTACTGAGTTGTGACTTTGATTATCCTATAGCACCTCCAAAAAGGTTTCACTAGGAGCGTGTTCTTCTACTATATGAATGTGATCTTGGCCTCCTTGCTCTTCTTCAATTGCTATGTCACCATGGATGCAGTTTAACAAAGTGTGATTCTATCGATCCCAATTGACACTTGTCGGAGATAGAATTTCAATGATATGGATATTTTAGTTGATGGTAATGGCCTATGAAATGGTAATGGAATGGGGAGAGGCTTCACAATCCTTGTATAAGATACTAAGATAACTTGTGTCAAAGCTAAATTACTCATCCTCAAAAACCATAAAAGTATCACAAATGTATTCAAATTGATTTACAAGGGATACATAACTAATGTTGTAGCAGTCATGAACATATTCTTCTTTTAAATTTGATTCTAACTTATGGGACTCTGAATCTGATGTTGAGACTGATGTTGATTTATATTTTAATGGTTAATCTGATGTTGACTTAAGAATAGAACCTAACTGTAACTCTAATTCTTCATCTGATAGGTACTCTGTTACAATGATGTCTTGTTGAATATTTGGTTTTGGACAAGTAATGACTCATGATGGCATAATGGGCTCCACAAAAATTATTTTATCAAAGTGAGACTCCTTTAGGATGGAAAATAGGTTAAGAGATAACTCCTCAGAGAATGGCTTGTCAATAGGAGGATCTTAAAAAATAGGCACGTGATCGAGGTAATGATTTACCCAAAGGTGGTTATAATCATTAAGAAGTGACTCGATAAAGACTGGTTCATTAGTGTGAGACTCCTTGACAAATAGTATAAAATTAATAGGTGATTCATCATAAGTTGACTTATCATAAGTGGTTGGTTCAACAAAAACATCTTGGATTGGTTGGTTCTCTTAGCCTTGGTTTATAATGAGTTGGAAAATACTAGTTTTGAACACAACTTGGTCTTCAAAGGATTGGACTTATTGAGGTTTGGATGGGATTGGGACTAGATGAGGAATGACTTGAAGTTGGATAATGGTAAGACATTGGGGAGCATGATTGCTTGCATGAGCCAAAGGATAAAGTCCTGGGATGGTAACAATAGGGTGTTATGGGGCTTAATTGCTTGCATAAGCTAAATGACTAGGTCTTGAAATGATGAAGGGGCATTGTGGAGCTTGATTGCTCACACAAACCAAAGGATGAGGTCTTGGTATAGAAATGGTTGGGCATTATGGAGATTGGTTACTTGCATAAACCAAAGGATGAGGTCTTGAAATGGAAGTGGTGTGATGTTGTGGTCCTAGAATAGAAATGGGATGATGTGGTGGAGCTTGATTACTTACATAAGCCAAAGCATCTAAGTCTTCCTCATAAACCATATCATCCCATTCATGAGTTGGCTTATAAGTTGGTTCTTGATTGTGTTTCATGTACTGATTATTACAAAGAGGGTATGGATCTATATCCCAAATAACATTATCTATAGTTGGGTCTTCAAAGTTGTCCTCACAAGCCTCTTTATACCAATCCAAGATTTTATTTGGATTTTGTGGATTTTGACTATGTTCCCCATATGGAGTATTGTAGGGAGAATAATAAAACTCCTTCGAAAATCTTTCTCTATAGGGGTTCTTAGTGGGATTTTGTGCGGCCATTCTATCATAAGTTGGATTGCACATGAGTCCACCATAAGTGTAACTAGACATATCCACATAAATGATGAAAGCTCTAAAAATAAAAAGGATTAGAGTTTTACAAACTGTAAAAAACTATGTCCAAAGGACAAATGATTCAAACTTGGTCAAACTTAGTCGAAAGGGTGGAACTGTAGCTCCAATATGTTCTGAAAGTGGAGCTGTTTATCCAAAATGATTTATGGTAATACTTGGCATAAAAAAATCTAAATCAAATGTCTAATGTCAAATTTCATACGCACAAAAGGTCAAGCATCTGAATAAAAACTGGCATGTCAAAGGTCTAGGTCAAAGTGTTCCAAATAAGGTCTAAACTAGGAAAGGGAAGAGTTGAGTTACTAGGTCTTTTGTCCAAATGCGGAGTCAAAATCTAGGCTTAAACAAATAGGCATATGCTAGGACTTTTGGCCAAACGTCATCAAAAGCTAGACTTGAAACAAAGGTTGATGTGATTTGATTTAATCTAACAAGTTTGGAAACAACTTTGACATAGACTCGGCACATGGAATCAAACATAAACATGATCAGTTGGGATAAGGCATAAGACAAAAGGCTCTTTGAAGAAAGCCTATGTTTTAATTAATAAAGACATAAACAATGATAAGGATAGGTACTAAACAAACAAACCATCAATAGTTTTCAAATTTAGGTAATTGATTAACTGAAGTTATGTAACCCAAAAGAGAAAGATTTATGTATCATCCCCATGAATTAAGGCCTAAACAAAAATCAATCAATGTTTGAATCCAAACTTGACAAGGTTAATTGAAAACTCAACATTGATAACTAGGATTTTGACCAAATAAGATAGACAAGATTGGACATCATGACAGCATAAGACAAAGGTCTAAATAATATCCATGACATGGTTTGAAACAAATGGTTTTTGATACAAGGTAAACTAGTCTTGAAACAATTTGAGTAGCCTAATGACATAAGCATGCTCGAATGATATGATCTATGTGATGATTCAAAAGACTCAAAGGTAAAATGGTTTTAACATGTATTGGGTAGCATAACACTAACCTCGTCAACTAAAATGACACACACACAAACAAGTTTAGCAAAAATTTCAAGGCACAAGTGTGGTATAAAATGGCCAACATAACACCTTTTTAGATAAAAGAGTGACATACAGACAAATTGGTTTTGACATGGCTTTATGAATAAACAAACAAGTTTTAGTATCAAAACATACCACGAAAAAATGACCAAAATACACTAAGTATAATCGTCCAAATCCTAGTAGGGGTATGACAAAATGGGGTTGACTAAAACTAATTGGTTTTCGATCATTCTAGGGGAATCAATTACATGACTTTCATGCCAAATAATGCAAAAGAAAAGCACAAAAATTGGGTGACCACGACATTGGCTAGTTGTAAAAAGTTTTAGTCCTTTTTATAACCACTACATCCTACTATTCACTCAGTGTAGTGTGATGTCTAAGTGCAGATACATCCCATGTGCAACTCCAAAAGATTAAGTGAAGTCAACACTGAGAGGTGAAATCCCAGGTCAAAACTTATCTAAAGAACTCATGGGAGGCAATGACATCCCCCTCACAATTCAAGATGCAATGAAATGAAAGACATAAAAAGAAAGACTTTAGGGTCATTTTCAAGATCACCCAAACTTTAATGAGTTTTTGGGGAGTGCTTTAGATGACATTCTTTCTAAGCCTTGGACTAGGATTTTTGAAATAAGAATGGTGCTTTTGATTCCAAAGGTTCCCTAAAGGGGACAAATGCAAGAGCATACATGCAATAACCCTCTCTTTTCTAAACAAAATTAGATCAAGTAACTATTGAAGACAAAAATCTTGGAAAGATGAGTTCATTTTTAAGCCCAAATGAAATTGAGGTGGTGTTCATTTGACCCCTTGGTCTTAGTTGTAACTTTGAAAACTAATGATAAAAACAATTATTTAAGCACCTAAAATGTTACTTTTAGAACCAAAATAATGTTCCTAATTAATTTTAAAACATGCAAAATATGTTCTAAAACATGATTTATTAAACTTGAAATTTACTAGTTACCTGTCTACCCTGAAGGCATCACCCCAAAAACAAATACATTAGATTAGAAACATTTTAAATATATTTTTCAAAATTTGTAAAAAATATATGAAACTTAAATCTAAAATAATGTCAAATTCTAAAAATTTAAGAGAAAATAGGTGGTTTAAAAAAAAAAACATCCAAAATGGAGTCTGTATGGCCCCAAACCAAGTATTTTCAAATAGCTCTCGGGTTTGTGTTTTTAAGAAAAATACAGTGATCAACGTCGGTTATATAACTAATGATGGTTACACTAGCTAACTAATGACAATTATCTAATTTACATTAGTTAAACCAATAGTGACCGATGATAGCTATCCAAATGATGCCGATTTTACTAACCGACGTCAATTTCTATGTAAACCTGTGGCAAAAGAAAATGACAAAAAAAAGTTAGAAAATCAATTTGCAAGAGTTTTAATGATCCAAATGAAGATTCTAAAGCTAAAAAATGATCTTCATGTGTGGGATGCATTTAGTCCCACCCGGAGTGCCATATGTGATCTATGAATTTGACTCAAGAGAAGATGGTTAGTATGGTGTTAGTTTCCAAATGAAAACAAAATGAAAGAAACACACTAACTAGCATAGCATCTCTAGGCCTAGACACTAGGGAGAGCTGAGTTAAAAAAACATGAATAAAACACACAACTGAAATTCAAAATAAAACCTCTTTTACCTCCCTTGGATGCTCTAAAATGCTTGTTGTAGTGGCTTGCTCGGCTTGTGCTCATGAAGTCCTTGGCAATAAAAGTTTGGCAACCTCCATCTCTCCTTGGCACCTTTGGCTTGTGGCTTGGCTTGAAATCAATTTGGCATGGTAACACTAGTTGCATGAATATTTTTAATCAATTATACGTTATAAATTTTTAATAATCATGTGTTTTGAAGATATTTGAGCATAATAACTTTGCACCAAAATAGCTTAAAAATGATGTTAATGGCCTCTCTATTTATAGATTTTTACAAATGGATAGAATCAACCTGAACCATCCCTCCTGAGATTGAGATGTGTGGCTAAAGATTAATCTAATTTTGTAATTAAGTTTATAATTATCCTCATCATGACATTGGTAAAAGGGGTAATTAAGAGGCATGGAGGGCATGAATCTTGATATTTGTGGCATTTATGGCCTAGAGATGTCTTCCCAAGAAACGAGGTCACCTGATGATACAAATATTCAATATTCATTTCCAAAACAAATTATTCAACAAGTTTTCATGGAATTCTTGATTAAGCCTTGATTTAGGTTAATTAGTTCTTAAGCATGTTTAAGCAAATTGTGCATAAATTACTCAAATTAATTAGAATGTCTTGTTATTGGTCCAAAATTTGACTGGATTAGAATTGGAATTCAATGTTAGATGTGTTGGAATCATTATCCCATTTAGGACGTTATCAACAACAAATAACAAAGGCATGTGTCTCGTGCAAGAGATTTGATAGGAAAGATCAATCTAGAGCACCCAGGTGTAAAATTAACATTTTAACTTGAATGATCTGATCAAAGTTAACTAGCCCATAAATTGAATTACCCCATTTAGTGATACTTTAGCCAAAATCAGCACTTTAATATGTTAGTTTCACATTATATAGCGTGTTTTAGTGTTTTTAGGCCAAATTATGCATTTTGGGTAGAAATTGGTCAAAAGCCTGGTTGGAGGTTATTGGCGGCTAGTTTTAGGTGTCTACAATTAGTTGGTTCCCTATGCCATTGTTTATATTCATAATAGCCATTGCATTTAGTTTAGCTATTATTTGAACACTTACCTGTGGATGTGCATCTCCTTAGCTAGGTAGTTCCTTAGACCTTTTATTAATATTTAATTCCTATTCCTTATTCCAAAAACATAAAAACACTAGAAAATGATCACCAAAATAACAAAAACATTATCTTACACTTATGTTTAGCTTGATCTCCATGATATTTCCATTATGCGATCACTGATTTGTGTTGTCCCCCAAAAATATCAGTTGTTTTTGGGACAAAATTTAAATTATTTTGGTCCTACAGACCAAAATTATCTCTTCCCTTTCCAAATTTTGTCTTGGGCATTCAAATTCCTCATTTTTGAAGCTTTTCAGAAATCTACGAAATGCAAACAGGCTCATTTCTTCAAGTTCAACGGGCTTCACAACTTCTGTAGGTGGGTTCAATCAAAAGAATTGGTTTCTAACAATTGGTCATTTTCAGAATTGGTTCTTTGCCTTAGTTCAAAGAGTTATTTCCATCGGCAAGCATCAGCAACAAGTTCAATGTTTGGTTCATCTTTTGGTTCAATGTCAAATGTTTCAAAGGTAGGTTCAATCAAGCGATTCGACGCTTTGTTTCAACATTTAGTTCATCCACTCAGCTTTAGTGCTTTGATTCATTCTTTGGTTCAATCAAATGGTTTGTTAGTCGGTTCAAAGCTTTGTTTGAACTGTTGAACCAAAATTTGGTTCAACGTCTTGGTTCAACGAAAAGGTTCAAAGCCTTGGTTCGATGGTTAGTTCAAACACATGGTTCAACGAAATGGTTCAAACATTTGGTTTAATAGAATGATTCAACAGTTGGTTCATCACCAAAGTTCAAAGAGTTTCCCAAAGAAGCTTGAAGGCCATTCAAAGGCTGCCCAAAGGGTAGATACCCTTGCAGGAGGCTCTTCTCGACTCAAAACAAGTCATTTCTTAAGGCCCGGAAGGACAAGTTCAATCTGAAAAAGTGCCAAACAGAAAAGCCAAAAGAAGACAAAGGAATGATGCACCCAAAAATGTCAAATTCAACACAGTGAATTAGCCATTGATCCTTTAAACATACAGACATACAGATCAAAATACATTCACAGATTTCAAAGCCAAGACCAGCAGAAAGCGGAGAAGGAACAAGAATAGTAAACTAAATCCAAGACCTGATTTAATTAACCAGACAAGGAGGAATGATGAAGATAAGATCAGATCACCAAGTGGACATTGAAAGTTACAAAATTTCAATAAGTGTGACTTATTTCCTTGCATTGATAAAATCAAATGGGTAAAGCACCCCTAAGTTTCAACGTGTCTTCTTAATAGATTCCAACGCAAAATGATGTATTGATTGTTCCCAAGTCCTTCTTGAAGAGGCTATATAAGGGACTTTCTTTTATTGTAATAGAGATCTCTTTTTTGACATTTAGAATGAAACTCTGCCCAAATTGTAAGGCATTACTGTGACTTTGAGCTCAGATTGCTAATCATATTTTGTTACTGAAATAAGAAAGCAAGTGGTTTTTCAGACTTTGTGCTGTAATATCTTTGTTATTGAGGAAATTGTTCTTATGTCTTTTTCTTCAATATATATTCTATTCCTTTAATTCAACAAGCAGAATTAGTGATAGCGGTCAAGAAGGTGTCCTAAAGAGTCAACTGTGGAGAGACTTTGTGCCCCCATAATTGTCTTTAGTTTGTTTTCTTTTCATTTCTGTGTAAAGGACCTTGAGGTGACTTTGCGCCCTCATTGTCCTTTGTATCTTACTTTTGAGCAATCCAGGTGAAGACTTTGAGCTACATCTTGATTTATCGATTATTACATCCTTTGCTATATTTTGTTGTTACTACCAGGAGTATTCTTGTGGTTTACTGAATAGTACTTCTAAAAGAAGAGGAGTATTGTCTGTCATTTCCCCTGAGTTTTTCCTTTGATCCATGCACATCATCTCTGAAAGAAGAGAGATGGATGGTTTATCTCATCCATGAGTATTATTTTCTGTTTATATATATATATATATATATATATATATTCATCTAAATGTGTAGTTTTACCACATCAGAAAGACACTGATCTCTCCTCTCATCAAGGGGAGGTTCCCTGTAGGTATGTTATATATATATATATATATATATATATATATATATATAACATACCTACAGGGAACCTCCCCTTGATGAGAGGAGAGATCAGTGTCTTTCTGATGTGGTAAAACTACACATTTAGATGACTAATCTTCCTACTTTGGCTGATCAGACCTATTTTGTTTATTAGTACGCTGATCGACAAAATATTCAACTAACAATTTTTGGCAACTCCGCTGGGGAAAGAGTGCACAGTTTGAAGTCTCAAACTTTAGGATGAAGCAGATCTTGCTCTTTTTCAATTTTTGTTTTGCAATCTAGCAACTTCACGATATACCAGAGGCCAAAAATCCCAAGGTGTTGTAGACCCTACTTTTGAGTTGGTGCAGCAAAATAATTTTGAGTTGTTTCCTCCACAATCTCACCTTGGACGAACTGCTAGTCGAGCTTTGCCTGCCCACACTCCACCTGGATTAGTGATCCCACTTTTGCATAATCAAATCATGGCTCAAGAACCCTGGGGTAATTCTTTCAGTCCCCTAAATTTGACTCCACCTCTGCATGAGCTTCCACACAATTCAAAGAAGAATTTCCCTAAATTCTTTGGTGATGGGAAGGTTCATCCTGATGAACATATTGTAGCTTTCAGCATTACCTACAGTGTAATAGGGGTGGAATTTGAAGATATAGCGGTCAGGCTATTCATTGAGACACTACAAAGTGATACTACTGACTGGTTCTACAACCTATAGGCTAGGTCAATGACTGATTGGGACACTTTGAAAGACAAATTTGAAGCCAAGTTCAAACTTGCAGAAGATGCACATGCCTTGCTGGCTCAGCTCACTCAGATGAAGAAAGAGCCTCATGAGCCTATGAGGGATTTTATTGCTAGATTTGATAAGCTGAGGCACAAGATTCCCCTGGCCACCTAGCCAACACCTCAGAACTTCAAATGCTTCTTTATCAACTCACAACTGCCTAAAAAGAGTTTCTTGCTAAGATGGGCTAGACACGTAGACCTTGTTGCTACCTAAGATTTGGCTACTAAGGTAGAAGATGACCTTATCTTGGCAGGAAAGATATGGAGAGACCCCTTGTATGTTTTTGGGGATAATTCATTAGGTTTGAGCTAAGTCGATCGAAAGGCTAACAAACTTAAAAAATGAAAAATACCCCTACACTATACAAGGTCAACCTAGTTGACCTAGTATAACTGATTGTCCAAAAGGGAATTAAGGTAAGAAAAGGAGGATGAAAAGAGAAAAATGATCAAAATGTGTAAGGATGAGAAGAATAAGCTTAGGGTTAATATTTTTAGGAGATGAGTGTGTAGATGACAAGTGGAAAAAGAGACAAAAATCTTACAAAGCACTAATGGTCTGCCCACCCCTTTCTCAGTGCACCCCTTAAGGCATGCACTCAGAAAGATTAAGACTCGATGGGTTCCTACAAGATACAAAGTGTCAGCAATCAATAATAGTTTAAAAATATTATGTGTATACATATGACCCTCTAAAATTTCATAGGTAAATCCTCTTCATATTCTGAGTACTCCCCTACAGTCACTACTAACCCAATGGTACAAAAGCTAGCAAATGAAATGCTAGCTCTAAGAAAGCAAATGGTGTAAGAGATGTCATATGCTCTTGCATATAGAGATATACCTAGGAAGAATTTCTAGAATCAGGCATACCAAGTCAATGCTGTTAGGAATTAGGGACAACAAAATTGCCTTCCTCCCCCACAGAGGAATCTCGCCCTTGAAGCACCTCCAAACAACTCAGCAGTGGGATATCTTGAAGCTGAAGTGAATTTTTCATTCCAGTCCGAGTTAAATCCCAAAGATGATGCTAATTTATTCACTGATGAAGAAGAAGAATTAGCTGATGACTCTCATATTGGTTTCCTAAATTATCAGGATGAACCCATAAGTGAAGGCCATGCAGCTGAGGGGTTGTATGCTGTATTCACTCGATCTAAAAATCAATTAGCTCAACAAGCTGATAAAGAGAAAGCAGAGGAGTGACCTCAATTAGCAATTTCAATTTCTAAGTGGGGATCCACTCTTCCTTTCCAGCCAAAGGACCCAGTGCTTTCAAGAAAGGTAAATACCCCAAATACCCCTATGCCTTCTACTTCAATTTCGCAGTCCAATCCTCCACCTTTAAAAAATAAAAAGGATAAACTCCCATCCTCTGCTCCTAGCTCATTCCAGACATTTGATATCATTAACCATATAAAGAGAACCAAAATTTAAATGTCTGAATTTGAATTTTTGTAGTCCCATCCCGAGCAGTTAGAAAGACTGGTTCAATGTGTTAAAAATCAAAACATCTCTATTGAATGAAAAATCCCCAAGGTGACACATGATGCTGCCAAAAATGTACCCACCAAGAATAACCTTGTCATTGCTCCCCCTGCTGCTCCTAGTAGGATTGAACCTTTTTATGTCACATTACTGATAAATGGATATAAGCTGAATAATTACATAATTGATTCTGGAGCTTCAGACAATGTCATGCCTGCTAAAGTGGCCAAATCCCTTGGTCTCACAATGACCAAGACATTTGAGAGATGTTTCTCCATGGAGAATAATGAAGTACCATTGCTAGGACAAATCAAAGATGCCCAATTTGCATTTGCAGCCTTCCCAGCCAAGAGAATCAAGATGATTGTCTTGGTGGTTGACGTCCTAGCATCTTATAGAATTTTGCTTGGAAGAAAGTTTTTCAAGGACATGGGAGGTGAATTAAGCATGGATCTATCTGAGGCAAGGATCTCTATCCAAGGCGTGATGAAGAGATTGCTCCCTAAAAAGGAAGCAAAAATTTGTGGTCACTCAGACATCAGCCCCTGAAGCTCAAATTCTTTTTGAATCTGCAGGTATGGGTAATTATTTTCTATCTATAGATGAAGTGCATGAAACACCTAAAAGTATCAACTTAGAAATTAGTTCAACAAGAATAGTAGAAAAATTGGTAAGTTGTAGTACAGATCAAGAAGGATTCTCCATTTTTGATGAACGAAAGTCTAAAGAAAAGTCAGTATCAGATGGAATATGGACTTTGGAATTTGATGGCAGCTGTTTATCTACCAGTTCAAGGGATGGGATTGTTTTGATATCTCCTTAAGGAGATATGTTCCCTTCATCTTAAAAATTACAGTTCAACAACACTAACAATATAGCTGAATATGAATCTTTGTTGATGGGCATGAAGGCTGCTCAAGAAAAAGACATTAAATTTCTTCATGCCAAAGGGGATGCTGAATTAATAGTTTTCGAAGTGAGGAATTTATACCAAACTAAGAATGAAAGATTACACCACTATCGTAACTTGGTTTGGGACCAAATTGAAAGTTTTGATGCTTTCAATATTTCTGCCATACCTAGAGAGTTTAATGACAGAGCTGATGCACTTACTGTTTCAGGAACTCTCTTAGTTCCTCATTCAGATTTCAAAGAAGACAGGTATACCATTGAGCTAGTTTATAGGCCAAGTGTTCTTGAAAATGCTGATCATTGGCAAGTTTTCAATGATGATCATCAAATCATTGCCTTCTTGGAATGAAAAGACAATTTTAAATAGCTATGTTTTGAAGGCAGTGAACCTCACAAGAATGAATCTTTGTCTGAATTCAGCTCAGATATAAATGAAGAATTATTGTAGTTGAAAGGAAACAAAATTCACAAAGGCCTAGTTTCTCTTAAAAAGCTGTTTGACAAACATGATAGATTCATTAAAAAACAACAAACAGAGTCAAGTTTCTCTCAAGGATTCGATCATGTGAATCTGTCTACTGAAGAAAATCCCAAGATGATCAATATTGGTAAGTGTTGCACCCCTGAAGAAAGATTCAAGTTCACTTCTTTACTCTGTCAATACATGGATGTCTTAGCATATTCTTATGAAGACTTGAAGTCTCTTAGACCAGATGAAATCCACCATAACATTCCTCTCAAGGCTGACTCAATGCCATACAAGCAAAAATTGAGACAGTATAATCTGAAAATGTCAAGTACTATTCTGTTGGAGATACAAAAGATGTTAAATGATAGAATCATCTTTCCAATCCATCATTCTACATGGATTGCAAACATAGTGCCTGTAAAGAAGAAGAATGGCAAAATTCACATTTGTGTAGATTTCAAAAATCGAAATCAAGCACCTTTAAAAGATAATTATCTTTTGCCAATTATGGATCAAGTGCTTCAAATAGTGACAGGTGCAAAAATGTTATCAATGTTGGATGGCTTCTTAGGTTAAAATCAAGTTGAAGTTGGTGAAACAGACCAACACAAGACTGCATTCACCATGCCTTAGGGTACATTTGCATATAGGAGAATGCCTTTTGGTCTAATAAATGCTGGTGCTACTTTTTAGAGAGCTATGAATCTAGATTTCAAAGATGAGATTGGTAAATTCATAGTGGTATACCTTGATAATTTGACTGTCTTTTCAAAGCATCGATCTGATCATGTATGCCACCTACAACAAGTGCTGGAGCGCTGCCGCCAGAATGGTATTTCCTTAAATCCTAAAAAGTCTATTTTTGAAGTAACAGAGGGGAAACTCCTTGGACACATTATGTCCAAAGAAGACATAAAAATTGACTCAGACAGAGTCAAGTCTATTCAAGAGCTTAATTTGCCTGAAAATAAGAATGCTATTCATTCTTTCTTCAAAAAGGTGAATTTATTATGAAGATTCATCCTCAAATTTGCTGAGAAGACTAGACATATTGTGAACATGATGAAAGGGAAGACTATCTTTAGCTGGACTAAAGAAGGCAAATCAATGTTTCAAGATATCAAGACTACCATTGCTCATGCCCCTACCTTGGTTTGTCCAGATTACCACAAAGATTTCATCATATACAACTATGCATCTGAGCATATTCTTTCAGTGATTCTTGTTCAACAGGACAAAGAAGGTATGGAATCCCCCATCTCTTTCATGAGTTGCCCTCTCAAAACCCATGAAATGAAGTATTCAAATATAGAGAAGCACACCTATGCATTGGTAAAAGTAGTCAAACATTTCCACTTCTATATTTTGAATTCACATATTACTGCCTTAGTTCCTGACACTACAGTCAATTCTATATTAACTCAACAGGAGTTTCACACAAAGAGAGGTAATTGGATTCTAAAGATTCAAGAATTTGATATGGATATCAAGCTGACAAAGCTGGTCAGAAGTAAAGGCCTATGCCAATTGATGGCTGACAATAAGCTAAAAGATACACATCATGAAGAAGTTGAAGTGGAAAATACTCCAACAGTCCTTTTTGTCTCCACTACCAATGAATGGTACTCAGGTATTGCCTATTTTTTGACTTATGGTGAATGTCCTGCTCATTTGTCTTATAAAGAAAGGAGGACTATCAAGTTGAAATCTCCAATTTTATCCTTTGGGATAACGACCTGTACAAGAGAAACATAGATGGAGTATTCCTTCACTGTGTAGACAAGGAGCAACAAACCCAGATTTTGAAATCTTTTCACAATCTGGCCTGTGGAGGACATTTTTTAGCTTTTGTGACTACTCACAAGATTTTGTGAGTCAGGTATTACTGGCCAACTCTTTTCCAAGATGCACATAAGTGGATGAGAAAATGTGAACTCTATCAGCAATTTGTTGGAAGACCCAAGTTGGATGCCCTGCCTCTCAAGCCAGTAATCATAGAGGAACCTTTCCAGCAATGGGGACTTGATTTTATTAGGACAATAAACCCATCTTCAATTCCTAGACATGATTATGTCCTTACAACAACTAATTATTTCACCAAGTGGGTAGAAGCAATCCCAACTAAGCATGCTACTTTAGAAGTTATATGCAACTTTATCAAAGAAAATATCATTTCTAGGTTTGGAGTTCCACTCAAAATTGTTACTGATAATGCAGCTTGTTTCACCTCTCAATAGATTACACAATTTTATTTTCATTAAGGAATTACACTCTCTCATTCTTCTGATTATTTTATACAAGGGAATGGACAAGCTGAGTCCAGCAATAAGAATTTGGTAACTATTATCAAAAAGCTATCAGATGATAATCAAAGGACATGGCATAAAGCATTGGTTGATGCTCTGTGGGTAGACAAGATCACACCAAAGAGGGCAATTGGTATGTCTCCTTTTCAACTTCTTTACGGTATTAATGCTGAGATACCAATCACCTTGGAGTTACCAGCCTTGAAATTGGCTAAGGCCATTGAAGATCAGATATATGAGAGTTATTTTGACAAAAGAATCATGTGCCTGACTTAGCTGGAAGAACAGAGAACCATGGTGGTGGACAGAATTGCTGCTCATCAAACTCTGGTAAAAAAACTCTTTGATCAGAAGGCCAAAAATCGTGATTTCCAGATTGGGGATCAAGTCCTGCTGTGGGACAAAAGAAGAGAACCAAAGAGGATGCAGGGAAAGTTTGACTCCCTTTGGAGAGGCCCATTTATAATTCATCAGCACATTAGTGAAAACATCTTTCTATTGAAATACCAAGATGGCAGACTCTTTTCTCTTCCCCACAATGGGCAGTAACTGAAACACTTCAATTCTTGAAGTATCAAATCATTGCCTCTGTATATATGTATATTTGTACAGTTTTTAATTCTATTTTGTTTTGTTTATTTTCTTTTTGATGCCTTTCATTTCTGGGTAACATGACTCTGGAGCCCAATGGTACACATGAAGACACTAGAGATTTTGGATTTTACTCCTTTCAATTTTTTTTGTAATTGACAGAAGTTCCCCAACTGGAGCCAGCTGTTGTCCCCCAAAAATATTAGCTATTTTTGGGACAAAATTTAAATTATTTTGGTCTTATAGACCAAAATTATCTCTTCCCTTTCCAAATTTTGTCTTAGGCATTCAAATTCCTCATTTTTCAAGATTTTCAGAAACTACAGACTGCAAACAAGCTCATTTCTTCAAGTTCAACGGGCTTCACAACTTTTGCAGGTGGGTTCAATCAAAAGAGTCAGTTTCTAAAAATTGGTCATTTTTGGAATTGGTTCATCACCTTAGTTTAAAGAGTTATTTCCATCAGCAAACATCAGCAGTAGGTTCAACGTTTGGTTCATCTTTTGGTTCAATGTCAAATGTTTCAAAGGTAGGTTCAATCAAGTGGTTCGACGCTTTGTTTCAACATTTGGTTAATCCACTCAGCTTCAACACTTTGATTCATTCTTTGGTTCAATCAAACAGTTCATCAGTTAGTTCAAAGCTTTGTTTGAACCATTGAACCAAAATTTGGTTCAACGTCTTGATTCAATGAAAAGGTTCAAAGCCTTGGTTCGACGGTTAGTTCAAACACATGGTTCAAAGTCTTGGTTCAACAGAATGGTTCAAACATTTGGTTCAATAGAATGATTCAACAGTTGGTTCATCACCAAAGTTCAAAGGGTTTCCCAAAGAAGCTTGAAGGCCATTCAAAGACTGCCTGAAGGGTAGATACCCTTGCGAGAGGCTCTTCTTGACTCAAAATGGGTCATTTCTTAAGGCCTGAAAGGACAAGTTCAATCTGAAAAAATGCCAAACAGAAAAGCTGAAAGAAGACAAAGGAATGACATGCCCAAAAATGTCAAATTCAACACAGTGAATTATCCATTGATATTTTAAACATACAGACATACAGATCAGAATACATTCACAGATTTCAAAGCCAAGACCAACAAAAAGCAGAGAAGGAACAAGAATAGTAAACTAAATCCAAGACATGATTCAATTAACCGGACAAGAAGGAATGATGAAGATAAGATCAGATCGCCAGGTGGACATTGAAAGTTGTAAACTTTCAATAAGCACGGCTTATTTCCTTACATTGATAAAATCAAATGGATAAAGTGCCCCTAAGTTCAAGCATGTCTTCTTAACAGATTCTAATGCAAAATGATGTATTGATTGTTCCCAAGTCCTTCTTGAAGATGATATATAAGGGACTTTCTTCTATTGTAATAGAGATCTCTTTTTTTACATTTAGAACGAAACTCTGCCCAAATTGTAAGGCATTACTATGACTTTGAGTTTAGATTGCCGATCATATTTTGTTACTGGAATAAGAAAGCAAGTGGTTTTTCAGACTTTGTGCTGTAATATCTTTGTTATTGAGGAAATTTTTCTTATGTCTTTTTCTTCAATATATCTTCTGTTCCTTTAATACAACAAGTAGAATTAGTGACAGCAGTCAAGAAGGTGTCCTAAAGAGTCTACTGTGGAGAGACTTTGTGCCCCCATAATTACTTTTAGTTTTTTTTCTTTTCATTTCTGTGTAAAGGACCTTGAGGCGACTTTGTGCCCTCATTGTCCTTCGTATCTTACTTTTGAGCAATCTAGGTGAAGACTTTGAGCTGCATCTCAATTTTCTAGTTATTACATCCTTTGCTACATTTTGTTGTTACTACCAGGAGTATTCTTGTGGTTTACTAAATAGTACTTCTGAAAGAAGAGGAGTACTGTCTGTCATTTCCCCTAAGTTTTTCCTTTGATCCGTGTGCATCATCTCTGAAAGAAGAGAGATGGATGGTTTATCTCACCCATGAGTATTATTTTCTATTTATATATATATATATATATATATATATATATATATATATATAAAACATACCTACAGGGAACCTCCCCTTGATGAGAGGAGAGATTAGTGTCTTTCTGATGTGGTAAAACTACACATTTGGACAACTAATCTTCCTACTTTGGCTGATCAGACCTATTTTGTTTATCAGTACGCTGATCGACAAAATATTCAACCAACAATTTGAACACTCTCACTATTTTATGAGCCTATTTTTCTCTACAACATCAATCATGTTTTTTGATCATCACTTTTCTTCTATCCCATTTCCTAGGAGAAGTACATTTGGCATGAAGTTCATGTTGGATCTCGCATCTATTGAACTATGTAGGTAACTTTCACATGTCTTGTACATCTAGAGTTAGCTTAGTCACCCCCTTCCTTTTCTTCTTTTTCACCCATTTTGATTTGTCTTGTTATTTCCCTATCACTTAAGGGCAACTTTATGTCATTTTTTCTTATCACGTTATCATAGAAAGTAATGCTTCTACTACACGTCGCAAACTATTATTTTTTGCTCACACTAACATTGTGACTAATTCTTATTTATGTGTGTTTATTTGATTACTTCCTTGTCTCTCCTTTTATTTTGTTTTGTTGATATTTATTTTTATTGTTCCTGGTCTTTTGTGTTCCTTTTTTGTCTTGTTTTTTTCTTTTTCAAGTACATCTTGATATTACACATGGAGCTTGATTATTCATATCTGGATTTCATGTTGTTTATTATGTTGTTCTTGATTTGATTTTATACATTATTGTTCCTACTTAAATCTTGATTATTCATATTGTTGTCCCAAAAAATAGCTTTCTCATTTTTGGGACAACATACTAACTATTTTGGTCCTGTGTGACCAAAATTGTCTCTCCCCTTTCCAAAATTTATTCTGAGCTTTCTAATTCCTCATTTTTCAAGATTTTTCAGTAAAGGGATTAGCAAGTTTAAAAGGTTCAAAGGCTTCTATAGGCGAATCCAATCAAAAGAACCAGTTTCCAACACTTAGTCATTTTCAGGATTGGTTTAGCACCTTGGTTCAATGAAAAATGTCCATCGGCAAGCTTCAAAGAACAAAGGCTTGAACCGTTGAACCATTGAACCTTGAACAATTTTGGTTCAATAGTTCAAAGGGTTCAACAACCAATTAGATCAATACTCTTAGTGCAAAAGATTAAAAGGACTTAGCCAAATAACGAAGAATGAACTGATTGAACCATTGAACCGTTGAACCAAAGTTGGTTCAATCGGTTGGTTCAATTGGTAGGTTCAAGGGGGCTGCCCCAAAGCCAAAGAGGCAAGTGCCCTTGTGGAGGGTAGGAAACATTGGTTCGAAATTCAAAGAAAGACAACATTCCTTTGGATTTGTTCAAAGGCCCAGAAGGAACAATTCCTTCAGACTTTTTATCTGATGGAAATGGCTAAGTAAAAGAGGCTGAAAGAATTCTTTCGAGAAGATTTTTCTTGGAAAAATGTTTAAGGCAAAATTCCTTTGGACTTTTTGTTCGAAGGAATTCACTTGGAGAGAAATTCAAAAGAAATGGAAAAGAACAAATGGATAAGTAATAGAAACTTTCCTTTGGACATTTTGTCTGAAGGAATTATTTCGGGCTTTTTGTCCAAAGGAAAAGCCTGACGAAAAAAGCCTGAAAGCCAAAAGCTCGTCGAAGAAGCAAAAACCCATTATGGAAGTTGAAGCCTGAAGGCCACCCAAAAAATATTGAAGGGTAGGTACCCTTGTGGGGGGCACTTGACGACAGAGAAAGGACCATTTGAAAAGCCTGAAGGGAAACCTTCCCTTTGGGGCATCCCAAAGACTGAATGAAGACGCAGAAAAGAGCCTTCAAAGACTTAGACAAAGAAGGATTTCAAAGAACAAGGATTGAATCGTTGAACCTTGAACCAAATGGTTCAACAGGTTCAACTAGTTTGAATGTTCAACATTTTAGGGCCTCAAAGGGACTTAGAAGATAAAGGAAGCAATGATTGAGTGAGACACAGAATGAACCAATGAATCGATTGAACCTTGAACCGAAAGAGTTTAAAGTTCAATGTTTCATAGGTTCAAAGGTTCAAAGGCGGCCTCAGTCAAGGAAAAAAGTAGCAAACAGGTGGTTCAATAGATGGTTCAACCAAGGAGCGAGAAAGCAATTAAACCAAGAAGTGATGGAACAAAAGAGACAAAATGAACCAATGAAATTTAATAGGTTCATGGGTTCAAGATTCAATACAGTCGACGACCATTGACGGCCCCGTGGATGTCAAAATTAAAGTAAGGGATTATCCATGGAAATTCAAATTAAGCATGGAATTTAGAGGAAGAATGAAGCGACTGACTGAAAAGAGAGCCCGAAGACTCAAATTGCTACAGGGGAGAGATGAGCGAGACCAAAGGACCAAAAATATTTTCAAAAGAGTTATTTTCAGTAGGTGGAATAGTGGATCAAGTAGACTTAGACTTCTGAGCGCACCAAATCAAGGACACAAGCCTATTTTTTCTTCCATAAAGTAATGGCGAATTAGACAATTACACAGATATTAGGAAAAGGACCAGACAATCCATACCAAAGAAGAGACATATTAGAGGAATGGACACGCCATAGTTATGGCAATACACTGTTCCCAGCATGGTCCCTCCAAACAAAACTGAAGGCACATTGAAGACGTTGACTGCAGCATGGGCCGTCCCATGGGAAAGAATGCCCAGCCTTGCATAGTTGCTATAAGGTTGTAATTTCTCTCATTAGTAAAAGAGATTTTTCATTTTTATAGGAGCGAAACTTTGCCCAGCTGAAAGAAGAATACTGAGACTTTGAGCTTAGATTGTAATTTCATTTCATTTTATCTAAATGAGAAAGCAAGTTGTTTATAGACTTTGTGCTGTTTTGGCTTGTATCAATTTAGGAGATTATTCTTATGTCTATTTTTTGAATGTGTTCTTGTTTGTTTAATTTGACAAGTAGAATTAGCGAAGGTAATAAGGGAGGTGTCCTGAAGCTAACTATGGGAAGACTTTGTGCTTTCACAATTATTTTTAGTGTGTGTTTTTCTTTTCTTTCTGTGTTGAGGGTTCTGGGATGACTTTGTGCCCCTATTATCCTTTGTGTTATACTCTTTGGGCAGTTGAGGTGGAAACTTTGTGTTCTATTTCATCCTGCTGGTTATTGTGCCCTTTTGTCACCAGTTACTTTTACTACCCAAAATAAACTCTTGATGTTCCCTGTAAAAACACTTCTAAAAGAAGAGAAGTGACTTCAATGTTTCCACCAGGAATTTTCTCCTTTGTGTGTTAACATCATCTCTGAAAGAAGAGAGATGGATGATGTATTCTGCCCCTGAGTGTTATTTTCAGCTTATATTTATATGGCATATAGCTCCTACGTATTTATAGGGAACCTCCCCTTAATGAGAGGAGAGATTAGTCCCCTTTTGATGTGGTAAACCTACACATTTGGCCGACCAATATTTTTGCTATGGTTGATTAGACCTATTTTGTTTATCAGTATGTTGATTGAAAAAATATTCACCCAATAGTTTTTGGTGACTCTGCTGGGGATGAACATGCAGTCTGAAGCCTCAAGTTTCAGATTGAAGTAGTTCCTTCCCTTATCCATTATACAGACTCTAGTGACTCCATTCCGTGTCTTACTCATTATACATTTATAGCCTTACCATCTTCCTCCACCTCCACACCAACTGGGAAAGAGTGCGCAGTTTGAAACCTCAAGCTTCAAGCTAATGTAGGGATAGTTCTTTTCCATTTTTATTCTACAAATCTGGACACTCCACCTAGATTTATTATCCCTATTTTTCATAATTAAATCATGGAAGTTCAAGGCCCCTGGGATAACTCTTTTGGCCCACTTAATCTAACTCCACCTCTGCATGAACTTCCTTGTAGCTCAAGAAAGAACTTCCCCAAATTATTTGGAGATGAGAGAGTTCACCCTGATGAACACATTGCAGCCTTCAACATAGCATGTGGTGTGATAGGGGTGGAATTTGAAGACGTGGTAGTCAGGGTTTTTGTGGAGACACTACAAGGTGCTGCTATAGACTGGTTTTACCACCTACAGGCTAGATTAGTGACCGACTGGGATATACTCAAAGCCAAGTTTGAAGCCAGGTTCAAGCCTATAAAGGATGCACATGCTTTGCTAGCCCAACTCACTCAGATGAAGAAGGAAACTCATGAGCCTATGAGGGATTTTATTGCCAAGTTTGACAAGCTGAGGAATAAGATTCCTGTAATTGCTTAGCCAACACCTGAAAACCTCAAATGCTTCTTCATCAACTCACAACTACCTAAATTGAGTTTTCTATTGAGATGAGCTGGCCACATAGACCTTGCTACTGCTCAGGACTTGGATACTGAGGTAGAAGATGACCTTATCTCAACAAGAAAGATAAGGAGAAACCCAAACAGAGGTAAATCCTCTTCATCTTCTGAGTATCCATCTACAGGCACCACGGATTAGATGGTGCAAAAGCTGGCAAATGAACTACTAGCCTTAAAAAGGCAAATGGCCCAAAGTATGTCTGCTCCTCTTAATTAGGATATGCCAAGGAGGGCATTTCAGAATCAACCATATCAAGGCAATGCCACCAAGAATCAAGGGTAGCCAAATCATCTTCCTCCCCCACAAAGGAACCTTGCCCTTGAAGCGCCTCCAACCAACTCAATAGTTGGATATCTAGAAATAAAACATGATTTCTATTTCCAACCTGAGTTTGAACAAGAAAATGATGCTGATCTCTTCATGGAGGATCAAGAAGAATGAGTTGGTGACTCCCACATTAGTTTCTTGAATTACCAGGATGAACCCAGAAGTGAAGGTGAAGCAGTCAAAGGATCATACACAGTATTCACCCAGTCCAAGAATCAGTCAGCCCAACCAACTAATAAGGACAAAGCAGAGGAGCAACCTCAACTAGCAATTTCAATTGCTAAGCAGGGAACCACTCTACCTTTTCAGCCAAAGGACCCAGTGATTGCTAGAAAAGTAAGTACTCCAAACATTTCTGCACCTTTAAATTAAAATTCGTAGGCCAGTCCTCCCCCTCCTAAAAACCAAAAGGATGAACTCCCATCCTCTCTTCTTAGTCCATTTCAGTCATCTAACATAATTGATCATGTAAAGAAATCCAAAATTCAAATGACTAAATTTGAATTCTTGCAAGCCAATCCTGAGCAAGTGGACATTGGTGGAGAACTAAGTATGGACCTATCTGAGGCAAAATTTGTGGTCACCCAAACATCGACCCTTGCAACTCAAATTCTATTTGAACCATCAGGCAGGGGTAATTACTTCTTGACCATAGAGGATGCTCATGTCTCAGCTGATGAAAGTCCTGTAGATGGTAATTTAGGATTTGATCTAAACAAGACATCAGAAGAATTGGTAGGGCGCAATACAAATCAAGAAGGATCTTTCATCTCCAATGAAGAGAAATATAATAGAAGATCAGCTTCTGATGATGCTTGGATCCTAGAATCCAATGGAAACAATTCTTCCACTAATGCTAGAGCTAGGACTGTGTTGATATCTCCTCAAGGAGATATTTTTCCTTCATGCAGGTTACAGTTCAGCAACACCAACAACATAGCTGGATGTGAATCTCTATTGATCAATTTGTAAGACTACTCAGGATGAAGATATCAAACTCCTTCACACCAAAGGAGATGTTGAGATGATGGTTTGTTAGGGGTTTTATGCTGACAATCAAAGCATGTGCAGGATTGGACTAGCAAAATAGCAAGCTATGGTGGTGGACCATACTACTATACTCCAAAGTCAGCAAAAGGAACTCTTTACCAAGAGAGCAATGAGTTATGGTTTTCAGTTTGAAGACCACATCTTGCCATGGGCAAAGAAGAAGAAAGAGCCAAGAGGAAGACATAAAAAATTAGTTTTCTGGTGGAGAGTTCCATTCGCCTGTCACCATTTTTGGGGACAAAATGGTTTCCTACTAGTTTATCAGGATGGCACACCATTTTCACTATCTCACAGTGGGTAGCATCTGAAGTGCTTCAAATCTTGAGGCATTAGATAAGATCATCTGTACATATATATATTTGTATAGTCTTTAGTTCTATTTTGTGCTTTTCATTTTCATTTTTGGCACCTTTCTTTTTGGGTAGCATGACTCCATAGCCCAATGACATAATTCAAGGCACTAGAGATTCTGGTTTCTACTCCCCTCAGCCGTTCCAAGTTTTCATCTGATGAAAGTTCCCCAACTAGAGCTAGCTATTGTCCCCAAAAATAGCTTTCTCATTTTTGGGACAACATATGAACTATTTTGGTCTTGCATGACCAAAATTGTCTCTCCCCTTTCCAAACTTTGTTATGATCTTTCTAATTCCTCATTTTTCAAGCTTTTTCAGTAAAAGGATTAGCAGGTTCAACAGGTTCAAAGGCTTCTACAGGTGAATCCAATCAAAAGAACTAGTTTCCAACACTTAGTCATTTTCAAGATTGGTTCAATGCTTTGGTTCGATAAAAAATGTCCATTGGCAAGCTTCAAAGAACAAAGGCTTGAACCGTTGAACCATTGAACTTTGAACAATTTTGGTTCAATAGTTCAACAAGTTCCACAACCAATTGGTTCAACACTCTTGGTGCAAAAGATTAAAAGGACTTAGCCAAATAATGAATAATGAACCGATTAAACCATTGAACCAAAGTTGGTTCAATCGGTAGGTTCAAGGGGGCTGCCCCAAAGCCAAAGAGGCAAGTGCCCTTGTGGAGGGCAGGCAACATTGGTTCGAAGGTCAAAGAAAGACAAAATTCCTTTGGATTTGTTTAAAGGCCTAGAAGGAAAAATTCCTTCAGACTTTTTGTCCGATGGAAATGGCTAAGTAAAAGAGGCTGAAAGAATTCTTTTGGGAAGATTTTTGTCAAAAAAATGTTTAAGGCAAAATTCCTTCAGACTTTTTTTCTGAAGGAATTCACTTGGAGAGAAAGTTTGAAGAAATGGAAAAGAAAAAATGGCTAAGTAACAGAAACTTTCCTTCGGACATTTTGTCTAAAGGAATTCTTTCAGGCTTTTTGTCTGAAGAAAAAGCTCGATGGAAAAATCTAGAAAGCCAAAAGCCCACAGAAGAAGCAAGAACCCGCTGGGAAAGTTGAAGCCTAGAGGCCGCCTAAAAAATCTTGAAGGGTAGGTACCCTTGTGGGGGGCACTTGATGATAGAGAAAGGACCATTTGAAAATCTTGAAGGGACACCTTCCCTTTGGGGTGTCCCAAGGACTAAATGAAGACACAGAAAAGAGACTTCAAAGACTTAAATAAAGAAAGATTTCAAATAACAAGGATTGAACCATTGAACCTTGAACCAAATGGTTCAACTGGTTTGAAGGTTCAATATTTTAGGGCCTCAAAGGGACTTAGAAGATAAAGGAAGCAATGATTGAGTGAGAAACAAAATGAACCAATGAACCGATTGAACCTTGAACCGAAAGAGTTCAAAGTTCAATGGTTCATAGGTTCAAAGGTTCAAAGGCAACCTCAGTCAAGGAAAAAAGCAACAAATAGGTGGTTTAATGGATGGTTCAACCAAGGAGTGGGGAAGCGATTGAACCAAGAAGTGATGGAACAAAAGAGACAGAATGAACCAATGAACTTTCATAGGTTCACGGGTTCAAGGTTCAACATGGTTCAAGCAACTGGCGACCATTGACAGCCTCGCGGATGTCAAAATTAAAGTAAGGGTTTATCCGTGGAAATTCAGATAAAGTGCAGAATTTAGAGGAAGAATGAAGTGACTGAGTGAAAAGAGATCCTAAAGACTTAAATTACTACAAGGGAGAGAGGAACGAGACCAAAGGACCAAAAATATTTTCAAAAGAGTTATTTCCAGTAGGTGGAACAGTGGATCAAGTAGACTTAGACTTTTAAGCGCACCAAATCAAGGATGCAAGCCTATTTTTTCTTCCATAAAGTAATGGAAAATTGGACAACTGTGTAGATATCAGGAAAAGGACCAGATAGTCCATACCAAAGAAGAGACATATTAGAGGAATGGACATGCCATAGTTATGGCAATACACTATTCCCAACATGGTCCCTCTAGACAAAATTGAAGGTGCATTGAAGACGTTGACTACATCATGGGCCGTCCCATAGGAAAGAATGCCCAGCCTTGCATAGTTGCTATAAGGTTGTAATTTCTCTCATTAGTAAAAGAGACTTTTCATTTTTACAGGAGTGAAACTCTGCCCAATTGAAAGAAGAATATTGAGACTTTGAGCTCATATTATAATTTCATTTCATTTTGTCTGAATGAGAAAGCAAGTTGTTTGTAGACTTTGTGTTGTTTTGGCTTGTATCATTTTAGGAGATTATTCTTATGTCTATCTTCTGAATGCGTTCTTGTTCGTTTAATTTGATAAGCAAAATTAGTGAAGGTAATAAGGGAGGTGTCCTAAAGCCAACTGTGGGAAGACTTTGTGCTCTCACAATTGTTTTCAGTGTGTGTTTTTCTTTTCTTTCTGTGTTGAGGATTTTGGGATGACTTTGTGCCCCCATTATCCTTTGTGTTATAATCTGTGGGCAGTTGAGGTGGAAAATTTGTGTTCTATTTCATCCTGCTGGTTACTGCATCCTTTTGTCACCAGTTACTTTTACTACCTAAAATAAACTCCTGATGTTCCCTACAAGAATATTTTTGAAAGAAGAGAAGTGCCTTCAGTGTTTCCACTAGGATTTTTCTCCTTTGTGTGTTAACATCATCTCTGAAAGAAGAGAGATGGATGATGTATTCTACCCTGAGTGTTATTTTCAGCTTATATTTATATGGTATATAGCTCCTACGTATTTATAGGGAACCTCCCTTTGATGAGAGGAGAGATTAGTCCCCTTTTGATGTGGTAAACCTACACATTTGGCCAACCAATCTTCCTGTTGTGGTTGATCAGACCTATTTTGTTTATCAGTACGCTGATTGACAAAATATTCACCCAACACATATGTCAATTTTAAGTTAGGTTGCATGTATGTATTATTTTTCTTTATTTTTGTTTAACTGTAAATAGTTTTAACTCTGGTATTGATTGTTCTTATCATTATCCTTAGTTATAAGTATTCACATTTGAACCAACTCATCGTAATTGAAATGCAATATCATTATATGTTAATCATACTTATGATGCATAATTTCATTTTGCTATAGTAAGCACTATGTGCTTTGGATCCAAGTCTTCGGGTCAATGCAGCTTTGAAGATCAACTCTTAGTACACTAATGAAACTAAACACCAATGGCTTATGCACCATACTTTATGCAAGATGTGCATCTCTTATCAAATAGTGGTCCATTTTTCTTCTATTATTCATTCCTGATTCCATTTTTTCCTACTTTTTGGTAAACTACATTATCTTGAGGTCCATCTAGATTATTTAGGTAACACTTAGACACATGACGTATCCCAGGTTAGCTCAACCACCTTCAATCTTATTTTCATCTCTTTTATCACTGTGTGCATCATCAAAGGCTGGGTTTGAGGTGGATTATTTAATCATTAGACCCTCACATTTATGTTTACACCTACTCATATTTAATTTATGCATTAGGTTAAATCCTTGAGCTATGCTTACCAATTTTCCCTATTGGGGCACAAAATTTAGACCAATCACCGAATCAAATCAGCCCTATGGGGGCAAAATTAATTATCAGTGATCAAAATTATCCCTACTAAGGCAAAATTACTTTATCAATTGATTAACTATGCTTTATTGAGGCATATTATTATTTACTTTCTCTAAAGTAATGCTCTTTTGTGTCTTCTAATTCCAAGCTCTACAGACTTTTATCCTCATTCTGGTAATTTTAAGGTTTGAAACTTATTTTAGGATAGATCATTCCCTAAGTGCATATCTTGTAGCTTCTTTTAGGTGTGTTCAAAGTGTGTTACTTATATTTTTGGATTGTATCATTCCCACTTCCCCCGATCTTTAGGTCCCATTATAGTCTAATTATATTTTGATCATTGAGATTCAACACATGTAAGCATTAACTCATATGGATTTAATCTGATCCATGGGTTAATTTCACTCATTCTCTCTCTTTTTTAAAGTCCATCCTTCTCTTTCATCCTTGTATGTTCTCTTGAGGGGGTATCATGGGTCATTTCCTTTCAACTTATTCTTGACAACTCTTTTCTTTGAAAATATGTTGCTTTGCCTGAATATTTTGCCACACCTTCTTAAATAGGGGTAAAATGTAGACATCCAATTCCTAATACTGCTATTTTGAAATTTTTAATCTTACTCAAAAATTTTGAAAGTGCACAATTTAGGCTAAAATCACCTAGATACACTAAATGGTTTGAGCTTGTCGTATACAAGTGCTGATTTAGGCTAATGTATCCCTAAATGGGGTAATGCATTTTATGTGATTATTAAATTTTCTCAAATCATTTCAAGTCAAAATGATGAAAATGTAATTTGATGCTCTAAACCACTAAATTCATCTCATTTGAAAGCATACAACACATGCATATGTTATTTCATGTTGATAATGTCCTAAATGGGATATTGGTCTGTATGCAGTTGATACCTTCTTCTAATTCCAATCTAGTTAAATTATGACCTAGTAATATGACATTTTGACTAGTTTGATTAATAGTGTGCAACCAATTTCTTAAGAATTGCATAAAATTTGATTAATCTCACTTAGAAAAATTAATTTAAATCAAGGGCTTAAGTGGAAAATCCATGGAAGTTATTGAATATCTTTTAATTAAAAATTGATTTCTAATATCTACATCAGCGAGTGACATAATTTGTGGGGTGGCATCCATAAACCATAAATGCAACAAATATCAAGTTTAAGGTCTCCTATGCCTCTTTAGTGCCCCTTCCTTCCAAAAATTTATGAGGGTATTTATGATTTAAGTCTTCAAAATTAGATTAATTCATGGCCACACATCTTGATCTCAAGATGGATGGTCATGGTTGATTCTAATCAAATTCAAAAATCTATAAATAGGGGGCCTCTCACTTATCTTTTTAAGCTTTATTTTGTGTAAACTTATTATGCAAAATTTTCTCCACAAGTCATTTGTGTGTAGTGATTTGTAATCAAATAGATTCACTATAGGCATACATTTGACTCAAATATCATGAGCTTAGTTTCATTGGTGCATAAGATATGATGGAGGAATATTGTTACTCATCATCAACAAATATTTGAGCACCAAATCAAGTTGAAAATCATGTTTTGGGCTGTATTTGGATGATGGGATTCTCTTGGGAAGGTTTGATGTATATTCTTTCTTTCAATAGCTCTTAATTGTCATTTGCAAACCCCATTGAAGGAGTTGGCTTAACTAGTAATGTTTTTAATGCATTTATTGAGTTTTCTTGACTAATGCTTGATCTAGCTCACTTTGGATTCCATATCTACACTTATCTATCACTAACAATGCCCTAGGGGCATTTTTAGCTCACCATGATGAAAATGGGAAAGAACATGTCATGTATTATCTAAGCCATACACTGGTAGCATATGCACATAACTATACACCAATAAAAAAAGCTTATTTAGCTATGGTCTTTATAGCCTAGAAGTTGCATCATTAAATGCTTAACAATAAGACCATATTCATTGCCAAAATATATCCACTTAAGTATTTGATATCTAAAACAACTTTATAGTGCCACATGGATCATGCTTTTGAGTGAGTTTGAGAATGAGTATGTCAATTAAAAATCCATAAAGGGACAAGTAATTGCATATCAATTTGTTGAAGCTCCCCTTTTAGATATTAAACCACTCAATTTTGCATTCCTAAATGATTCCATTATGAATATTATGGAAACACCTCATTAGGAGCAACATTGGAAGTTGTATTTTGATGGGTCATTCACATCTCATGGATCAGGGGCTGAATTATTATTTATTACACCATAGGGGGATTTCATTCCCAAATCATTTTATATCAGATTTCCTTAAACTAATAACATGATTGTATACAAAACACTCATTAGGATTTATCAAGCTATATAATAGAACATTTAGCATCTCTTGGTTCATGGTGATTCTTAGCTAATCATCAATCATGTTACAGACCAATTTCAGACTAAAGATGATAAGCTAGTACCATACAAGGCTATGGTGGGCATTTTCAAGCAATAGATTGCCCATATTCAGTTTGAACACATACCTCAGACCAATAATAGGATAACAGATGCCATAGCTACTCTTGGTTGTTTGATCCAAAACATAGACAAATCAAAAGACTATCAATTCCTCATTGAACATCTTCTAGTGCCTGCTCATGAACCTTTGACCATTGAAATGATTTGTGACATTATTGGTTCCAATTCTACTTGGAATTCAGACTTATATATCTACCTTCATGACCAAATCTTTCCACCAGACATTTCACGTAAATAAAAAAAATATTTCACACACCAAGCCTCTTGATATACCCTACTTGGCCTAACCCTTTACCAAAAAATATTTTATAAAACTTTGCTTTGTTGTTTGAATTATATAGAAGCCACATTAGCATTGAGGGAAGTTCACAAAGGAGTGTGTGGAGCCCAAACCAGTGGGGCCATCCTTGCCGAAAATCTCTTTCATATTGGTTATTATTGGCTAACCATGGAAGCAGATGTAATTATTTATGTGAAAATATATAAAAAATGTCAGAGGCATGTAAATTTGATTCATGTTCTAATGAGAACACTCAAAATAATGACTACATGGTATTTTCAATGTGGGGACTTGATATCGTTAGGAATATTAACCCTACCTCCTTAGATGACCATAAACATATCCTTACTACCACTGAGTATTTTACTAAGTGGGTTAAAGCTATATCCCTATCTTACGTGAATTGAAAATAGATTTCCAAATTTGTCTTCAACCATCTCATTTACCGCTATGGTATCCCATCTGACATTATATCTAATAATGATGGATAATTTAAAAACAAGGATGTCAAAGCACTTTGTGCTAAGTTTAACATTACCCAACACTTTTCCACTACATATTACCTAAAAGATAATGGCTAAGCAGAGGCATCTAATAATACCATTATCAATATTCTTGATAAGATTATCAATGATGTTGGCTATAATTGGCACTTACAATTCTTTCATTCCCTTTGGGCTTACCATACTAATTATTGTACTCCAATATGATCCATGATATATTCCTTTGTTTATGGCACTGAGGCCATTCTTCCCATCAAGGTTGAGTTACCTTCTTTGTGTATCTCATTGAATCACATCCTTGATGTTGAGGATTATAGAGTTACTCACCTACAAGAGCTAGAGTTTCTAGATGAAAAGTGCATGGATACTGTAAATAGCCTTCAAGCATATCAGAACATGCTACATGGTTAATATAATAGTTGTGTTAAACATAGAGAGTTCTAACTTAGTGATCTTGTCCTCAAAGAAAAGTAGAAGAACACCATAGCTAAGAAAAAGAAGAAAGGCAAGTTCAAGCCTAATTAGATAGGTCCTTTTATCATTATTACTAATTATGGATCTAGAGCTTACAAGTTAGTTACACCAAATGGAGATGAAATTGATGAACCCATAAACATAATACATCTCAAGCATTATTTTTCTTGAGAGACCTAAGGTATTATCTATTAGGATCATTTACATCATACCATATTATAACCTTCCTTATGTCATATCATATATCATTCCTTTCATACTTCCCTATTGGCTAAAATTATTTTACCCTCCCTTCCCAACCTTTTGGACCTTGGTTCCAATCCATTGGTTCTTTGGGTACCTTCAAAAAGGGGATTTAGATGCAGTTTCAATAGTTGATTCAGTATTTCACAATAAGATAGTATCTAGGAGTAGTATGATAGTGGTTTGGCAATCACATTCTTCATTGTTGTCATGTTCTATCTCATTCCCGGTGCTACTAATTATAACCACTTATGGAAAAATTAATATCATTAACCCATGCCATTGTTTCTTAATTATAACCACCTCTAGGAAAATTTACCCTGCATTATTACATCACCGTGCCATTATTGTTTCTATACTATGCCACTTGCCTAATTCATGAACTTACTGCTAGTTATATAGACTCCTTCACTGTAAGGTAGAACTATAGTGACTTGAGGTCTCATGCAAGATTATGTAGGCAATACTTGATTCATGTTAAGGTCAACTCAATCACTCTCTTTCTCATGCTCTCACTATTTTATGAGCATATTTAAGCCACACTCTCACCATTTTTCAAGTTGGACCATTATGTATCTCATAATTATCGATTGAGTTGAGATGCTGAGAAAATTCCAAAAATATTTGAACAATCTAGAAAATCCTAAAAATCACAAAATCATGAAAATTGGCTTAGAATCTCCATATGAGATATAAAGCTATCAAATTTTTTTGGGTTGGGTGATCTTATTTATTCAATTTATTTATAGACCACCTTGGTATTTGTATTCCCATTTTAGAGGGAATTACATTGGCCTGAGGTTTGTACATACTATGTATATATAACTTAGATACATGGGGTATCTCAGGTTAGCTCGACTACACCTTCTTATCTTTTTTGATCACTTCATTAATTTAATGATTTTGGGACTCCTAGCCATTTCACAAGTAACCACTTGTCTTTTAGTTTCCCCATCCTTATTGGCCGTAGTTGTATGCTCTCACCATTTTATGAGTTTATATAGTTAGCATTGTGCATTTAACTTTGATGCTTTAATAAACACTTGGATTTTCTTATGCTCTCATCATTTTGCAAGCAACCATTTCTAACACTCTCACCATTTTACAAATTATTTATGCTCTTTCCATTTTATGATCTCATTATCATTCTCAGCCTTAAATGTAGTAAACATTATGAACCTGGTTCATGTGTGAGCACTTATCTATTGCCTTTTAATGTGGTTTACGCTTAAAGCATACTCTCATGCTCATGTGATTTATCTGTATTGACACTTTCATGATTTTGAATGTCATCCCTCTCTTTTTATATGCACTCACCATTTTGTGAGACCATTACCAAATTCATCTACACGATAATCATGTTTCCTTATCATGAATTTTCTTCTATCCCATCTTTTGGAAGAACCACATTTGACCTAAGGTTTATGTTAGATCTTGTGTCCATGGGACTATGTATGTAATGTACACTTGCCTAATACATATGGAGTCAACTTGACTACCCCATCCATTTCTTCTAGTTCCCCCCATTTTCTTTTTTTGTGTCATTGACTCTGATAGCCTAGGGGCAATCTTTTCCATCTTTTTCTATGCCATTATTCCCTATAGCCTAGGGGAACATTGTTCATCTTTCATTCTTGTGTTGTTATACCTATGTCATTACTACCTAGCTTAGGGGCCACCCTGTCACCAATAGTAACACCTTTATTAAAAGTGCATAAATGATTCATTTCTATTTATACAAACATTATGATTAACCATTGTTTGTGTTTTGCCTTTGTCTATTTAGAATAGTTTATTTTCAGCATTTTTCTTTGCTTCAGATTGTTTGTTTATTTTTTGTGTTGTTTTATTTGTTTGAGACCATATTTATTTATTGGTGTTTTATTTTTTTTTTATTTTTCCTTTTTGCCTTTTTATTTCTCTGTTTCTGTAAGATTTTTACACTTCAAGCTTACCCATATCTTGTACTTCAATTGTGAATTAGTGTATTTCATTCTTTTTGAGGGATTGCTCATCAACCTTATTTGCTGCTCTCTCCCTCAAGGGGGCATCTAGGGCTCATCCATCACCTTCTGGGGCATTAGTCAAGGCATTAACAACTTTTTCATTATTCGAGAAGATGTTACTTATTGTACCTATATCTTGCAACATCTTTCAAATAGGGGAAAATTATAGACACCCCATTTTGGCTACAACTCTATTCCAATCAGACTTTAAATTTATTTCTCTACCAAATAGTGAAAATTAATCCTAGAAATCACTAAATGCCCCAATTTCATCTACACATTAGGCATTAGTGCTCAAAATCATGTTGAGGCATCCCTATTCGGGGTTTTATCTTGTACACAACATTAACCTCTCATTAATTTATCTCTAGTCAACTTGCGACCTGACATATTAATAGATTGGCCTTTGGACCCATTAAGTAGGGCACTTACACAATTCCTAAAGTGAAAAAATTCTAAGCAAAATGAGTTAACTAAGTGTTACCTTTTAATTCACCCTTATTCATCTTTTTTTTATGAACCTTCCCTAAGCGAAAGTCAACCCACCATCTTACCTTATTGATCATATGTTTAGTTCTTAAGTCAGCTCTTTATTTTAAAATTTTATCTGCTTGTCTTCATTTGTGTGAAATTATTGAAGAATTGAACCTTCAAATGTGAACCCTTTTCAAAGTTCAAGAGTTTAATGGTTCAATGTTTCTCAAAAGTCATGAACTATTGGTCTCTTTGTGTAACTCAATTTGTATCTTTGAACCTTCACATTGAACCTCATTTCAAGAGTTCAGAGGTTCAAAGGTTTAAAGATTCAACATTCTATGACTTTAGTCCCACCTTTCCCGAAGTATTTTAATTCAAAATTTGTGGGGGATTTTAAAAGAGGTAAATAATTTATAGGGAAATATATCCAAAACATTTTATGAAATGGAAAGTTCTAATTTTGAAAGGTTATGAGTAATCATTACACATTAAGGTTGTGTGTGAAAATTAATTACAATTAATGCACCTGTCAGAATTTGCATCCTATCAAGAAAGTTTAGTACAAGTTAATTGATCTAGTAATTATTTGACCTAATTTCATGACTTTATCAAGAAAGGACAAGCCATTTTTAATAGTAAACACATAGGTTCATGAAAAGGAGAGCAACGCTGGAGGTATAATATTTTTATTGCATAATTTCACAGTAATTTATGATCCATTGAAGGCGAGTTTGACTTTTCATATAACCTAATTCCATTATTTTGTTGGAAAGGAGAATCATTTTGAGTGTCTAGTATTATTTAAGAAGTTCAAAGCATTTTTCATTATATCCTCCAATCTATAGCCATGAAATCTGCTTGTCTTGGTTACAAACACAGTCCTGGTCTTATTTGTTCTCTTCCTAAATTTGGGGATACTTATTTAGTTAAATATGATTTAGAAGATTTTACTGAGAAGGTTAAAAATCCTATGTCAACCCCTATGATGGAGAAGTGAAAAGTGGTTTAGTCGAAGCTGTGGCTTTTCCCATGGTAGTACAATGTCTTGAATTAGTTCTAGAATGCATGAATAGATATGACCCTCAAAATAGGTGTATTAGAACAACGGATGGCAATGCATTACTACATGTCAATAGATAAACCCTAATGGTTGTGATGAAAATTCCACCCAAGGATCCATACTTTGACCTTGATATTACTTCTTCTTATGGTCATTTTTCATTAAAAAAGTAATCTATAGGAGTGTAATTGCCAGAAATTGGTTACTGAAATTTCAAAAAGGAGGTTCAAGACTACCAGGAGCATTAACCAGAGAACATATGATACCATAAATTAAAGACATCATGGTATTATTACACAGGGTAAAAGGCAATTCTTAGGCATTTTATTAGGATGATTAGATGTACTTCTTCATTCAGGTGATCCTCCAAGGAGAATAGTATTTGGATTGGGAAAAAATCATAGCCAAATGTTTGCATCTAGGTCTAAGTAATTATTTTGAGAATAAATATTTTTGTATGTCTTCATATCTCTTTTACTACTTAGCATCTATAAGAGAATGGAGAGGGTTACCTCATGCATCCTTAGTTGAAGACAATAGAAATTATGATTATTACTCACATTTGCAGATGCAAAATTGTTATGAAAATTATGGAAGGGTTAATGATGTTTTTACTAGTAGGATGACTTAAGAATTGGTAGGCAATGTTAATAAGAGAATTAATGATGAATACATGTAGTTGATCAGTATTTACGATAGTTTTTTCATTCAATTTTCCAAATTTACTTATATCACAGTTGGTGGTTTTGATGATGAACTAGTGAAACTACCCAGATATGTTTTTAACCGCTTTGTGTTGATAGAAGTTTACAGGTAGCTAGCCCATGTAGATAAGAAATTTCCAATAAAGAAAGAATCTGGTATATCTTTTCCCATCGAATTGGGACAATATTCATGCCAGTCAATTTTTGATACCTTAAATTTAGAGGTGGACTTGAAAAAGTTCAATCTTTAGTACTATAATGCCAGACCCCAATTTGATAGAAAAGGTTTTGCTAGGGACAATTTGGATTTTGGAATGGGATTTTCACACATTCCCCAGATCAAAGACTATTAAGAGGATTGTCCAGATGAATTTGAAGTTAGAAGAAAGATTTGGTGTAGGTTCTCCTTGGGACAAATAGTTACACTCAATCTAAGTATGAATATCTCTATAATAATTGATGATGAAAAATAAGTGGTTGATCCTCATTTTGAACAAGTAAAATAGCTACCTATTCTAGAAGTTGATTGGAATAAAGCTGAAGAGGATAGTAAAGAAGAATACAAGAGAATTTTAAAGCTGAACTTCTTTGTTTTATAATATATGTGATGATTGTTTGAAGAATTTTCATCTATGAGTGAAAATAAGAAATAATTACTGCATACTTAAATTTGTGTGTTTAAGTATTTGAAATTGGGTTTCTATGTGAACTCTCCTTTCAAGTGGTAATTATTATTTCAGTGGATAACTATCATATGTGTTTTATCTTTTGCTAGTTCAGTAATATACATATTTATATGTTTGATTATTGTTGAGGATAGAATCTGTGTGTTCTATCACTAAATAATATTGTATGGAGGAAATATTCCACATTCATAACATGGCGATGTATGAATGTTAGTTTGCCTTAAACACTTTCTAGTTAAAAGTGTGTCTGAATGATTAAATTAGTTTGAATTCATTGAAAATTTTAAAATGAGATGTACCTTAATTTAGAGAGGAATTATCCCTGATAGTTTACTCATTTGTTGTTTAACTCATTTATTCTCAAAGAAAGGGTTATAGAGTCAGAATAAAATAATTTTTTTTAGAATAGGACAAATCTATTAACTAAATTTTTTTGGTGACTTCGTTAGGGATTCAAATTCATTTGTTAAAAGATTAGTCACCTTAATATGAATCAACAATGGTGCTTCCCTATGAAAATATAATTCCTATTCTGCAGCCTAATCTTGGTTTTCAAGATGAGTAAAAAGATATAATTGGTCAGTTAAACACTCTTGCATGGCACACTCACCAAAACATTGAGGATTATAGAAGGGCCAACTAAAGTATTAGAAAAAAAATAAAAATTAGTTGATAATTTGAGATTGTTATTACTTAAACAAAGAAGGAATCAAGCAAAAAATGCAGTAAGAAATCAAGCCCCTGAAGTCCAAAGAGGTCAAGAGTAGCTTGGAAACTAATTTCATAAACTGGAGTCTAGAAGATATATAAGGTCTTTGAGGAGAGGAGTTGAGGATCTTACCTTTCAAACACTGCAAAGCCTCAATTTTCCCTATATCCCTACTCATATTAGAAGAGCTATAAGTTGACCTCCTAGCCCTCCTAAGCCTTCAACATCCTCTGTCTATTAAGACTTAACCCTTTTCATTACTATCATTCCCTTTGCCATCAATTTTCTTCCAATGGCTCAACCTTGGGGAGCAGCTATAGGGCCTCTAAATTTAGGGGCTAACCTGAATCCTCTACCTAAAAATGCAAGGGAAAACTTAACCAAGTTTAATGGATATGGAAGATAATCACTAGATGAATATTTGAGTGATTTTACTGTAGCATGTGGTGTGTTAGATGTACAACATCAAGATGTAGCCATAAGGATTTTTGTGCAAACTCTAACTAAAACTGCAGTAGAATGGTTGTATCATATAACTGAATCTTCAATTACAAATTGGAATGATATGAAAACTAAATTTGAAAATAGGTTCAAAAATGTGGAAGATGAACATTCCCTTCTTGCTCAATTGACTCAACTCAAGAAATAAATATATGAACCTATGAGGGAATTTATAGCTAAATTTAATAAAATTGTGTACCAAATCACAAATGCTAAAAGGCCAACTCCTGAGAATCAGAAATGTTTACTTATTATTTCTATACCTCTTGATATTGGTTTTCATCTTAAAAGAGGTGCAGTTTCTTACTTAGTAATCACACAAACCTTGGTATTTGAGTTAGAAGATGATCTCATTATGGCTAGAAAATGGAAGAAAGAATTCCAAGTAACTAATGCTCATCCCTCATCTTCTACATATCTTGTTGTTCAAAGATTAGTTAATGATATGATTGCCTTAAAAAGACAATTGCCTAAGGTTGGTACTTCATTTCAACAACTATATCAAGATGTTAGCAGGAGAAATTTTAACCAATAAACAAATATTGGTCAGACATTACCACTTACATCATCACAACCTAGGCTAGCTATTGAAGCTCCCACTGGAAGAGGAAATATGTGTGCTTTTCATTTGAATACTGATAATGATGGAAACCCTTATTTGAAGATGCTTAGATATGCTTAAATGGCCACTACTCAAGATGTATTGGGAGAAATTACCAAAGAAGAAAGGAACTCTGAGCAATTGGTGACCTAAAATACACTTCCTAGAATATGAATCAGATTTAGAAAGAGGAGGTGAAATATTAGTTTCTCTTGAAGATCCTTCATGTACTGTGCTTACTAGAAGTCAGAATAATATGAGATTTTATAATAGTCAAGAAATACTTGTTAAAGGTAAGGAGCCTCTTACTATAACCCCTGACATTAATTTGAAGGCTCAAGAAGTTAAATTGTTATATAGGAATGATCGTGAAACTTTTTTTGCTATTATAGAATTTTGAAAGTCTACAAAGATTTAAATATCCCCTGCTGAGTATCTTATGTTGAATCCTAAAGAACTTGATAAACTGGTTAAATATGTCAAATGTGATCCTTCACAAATTGAGCCCAAAAGTCAACTAAATGATAGTGCTGAGTCTTTGATTGCCCAATTATTTGCTTCCCCACCTGAATCACCCAGGCATACTCCTATAATGACTGTTGACTTCGATTATGATACTTTTTATGTGGTTGATATGAAACCCAACCCATTTTATGTTTCTTTATTCATAAATGGCCATAAACTTAGTAATTCTATTATAGACTTAGGTGCCTATGATAATATCATGCCTTCTTCTATAGCCAAAGCCCTGGGCCTATCCCTTATAAAAAATTTTGGTAGGTGTTACTCCATGATGACAAATAGATTTCTTTGCTTGGGTAGATCAAAGATGCATAGGTCACCCTTGTAGCTTATCCTGATAAAAAAGTGAAATCAACTATCTTGGTAGCAAATATTCCTACTAGTTATGGGATGCTGTTGAGCATGACCTTTTGCAAAGACTTAGGTAGGGAGATTAAATTGGATTGGTCAGAAGCTACAATTCTAGTGGGAAAGCAAAAAATTAAACTAGAACTTGAACATAAATACAATTTTACCGTGTATCCTTATGATGATCCTAAATCTTAGATCATATTTCAAGAATGTGAATTTAGAAATTACTTTCTCTCTTCTAAATATATGAAGGAAGATCACACCCCAAAATCTACTCATTCAGATGATCTATGGACCATGGAATTTTATGGTAGTTGTGCCACCATTGGTTTAGGAGTAGGGGTTGTTTTGATCTCACCTGAAGGTAAAAATTTTCCTTGCTCTTTCAAGTTAGAATTAAAAAATACTAATAACACTATAGAGTATGAGGCCCTATTGCTTGGGTTAAATGAATCCAAAAAAAAGGGGAAAAAGATGCTTAGAGTAAAAGGAGATGTTAAATTGATTGTTAAATAGGTGAGAGGTATTTTTTTAGTTAAAAATGAAATATTGAGACATTACAAGAATAGGGTTTGGGACGAGATAGTATATTTTGATGCCTTTTCTATTGAGGAAATTCCCAGAGATTAGAATACATGAGTAGATTCTTTGGTAGCGACAACTTCCCTTCTTTTCCCACACCCTAATTTCAAAAAGGATTCATATAGATTACAATTGATCTATCATCCTAATGTCCCAGATAATGCTAAGAATTAACAAGTTTTCGAGAATGATAGTAAGATCAGAAACTTCTTGGAGAATGCTAAAATGTTCTTAGGGACTTATTTTGAAGGTTCTAAATAAGAATGTAAATAATTTAGTCTTGATCTAAGGATCAATTCAAAGGATGATGTAATTTAATTAAAGGAAAACAAAATACCCAAAGGACTGGTCTCTCTAGAACATTTTTTCACTCAATAAGATGAATATATCAAAGACAAAATTAGAACCCTATCAAAATAAGAGATTATGAAAAGATAAACATTGGGAGTAAGACTGATCCTAAATGGATTTCCATTAGTAGTTGTTGCTCGCCAGAGGAGAAAAACAAATTGATTGTGTATAAGGATGTCTTTGCTTGGTGATATGATGACCTAAAAGATTTTAGGGGTGGGTAATTTCAACATCATATTCCTTTAAAAATAAATGCAATTCCATTCAGGCAAAAGTTGAGAAATTATAATGCAAAAGTTGCTGAAGCTATTTTTAAAGAGATCGATAAAATGTTGAAATCCAGGATTATTTATCTGATTCATCACTCCACCTGGGTGGAAAATATCATCCTAGTACATAAAAAAATGGATAAATAAGAATTTGTGTTGATTTTAGGAATCTAAACCAAGCCAGTTTGAAAGTTAATTGTCTTTTACCTATGATGAATCACATTTTGTAGACAGTTGCTAGATCAGAGATGATGTCCATGTTAGATGGATTCTCAAGTTATAATCAAATAAGTGTAGCTGCATTCGATCAACATAAAACTACTTTTACTATATATGGAGGAACTTTTGCTTAAAATGATATGCCCTTTGGTTTGATTAATGCTGGTGCAACTTTCTAATGAGTGATGAATTCATCTTTTAGAGAGATTAAAGATAAAATTATTGTCATTTATCTTGATGATTTAACTATTTTCTCTATAAAAAGAGAGGATCATTTGAAAGATCTAGAGATCATTTTGTAAAAGTGTCAGAGTCATGGGATATCTTTTAATCCTAAGAAGTCAATTTTTTGTGTAACAGAAGGTAAGTTGTTGGGACATCTAGTTTCAAAGGATGGAATCAAGATTGATCCAAAAAGGGTTAGAGCAATACAACAACTAAGTCTTCCTTCTAATAGGACTAGAGTTAAGTCTTTCTTTGGCTAGATTAACTTCTTTAGAAGGTTCATTCCTATTTTTGTTGAGATTATGAAGCATATTGTGAGGATGATGAGAAAAAAACAAACATTCAAATGGAATGAGGCTTCTACAAAAGCATTTGAAGATATTAAAGAAGCAATTGCACAAACACCTACTTTGGTAAACCCTGATTTCAAAAAAGATTTTATTATTTATTATTATGCGTCAGAACATACCTTTTTTGGTATTTTGCTACAAAAAAATGAATTGAATGAAGAAGCCCCAATAGCCTTTATGAGTGTTCCTCTTAGGAAACATGAACTCAAATATTCTTTAACTGAGAAACAACCTTTCACTATGATAAAGGCTATTAAATAGTTTAGATATTACATACTACACTCTCATTCAATTGTATTTGTCCCTTGTTCATCTGTAAAAAGCATCTTGACTCATTAGCTATTCAGCCCTAATTATTTCAAATTGAAATATCTAGATGGAATTGTTCTACCCCTATCCTATAATGGACATGACCTTAAATTATATCGACTGTAAAATAGGTGTCCCTTGTTTCATACATAGTCATTCCTTTGTTTTCGTGTGCTATTGTTTTCCTTTTCCAATTTTGGGTTTGCCTTGTTTCTTATTATTCCATCTCGGTGTTTCAATTTGTGTGTAACCAGAGTTTCTAAGCTCTCTACATTTTGTCATAAAATGTAGTCCCTAGTTAGAGCCAATATTACCTTTTAATTCAACCTTATTCATCTTTTTTTGTGAACCTTCCCTAAGTGAAAGTTGACCCACCATCTTACCTTATTGATCATATGTTTATTTCTTAAGTTGGCTCTTTGTTTTGAAATTTTATTCGCTTATCTTCATACATGCAAAATTATTGAAGAATTGAACCTTCAAACTTGAACCCTTTTCAAAGTTCAAGAGTTCAATGGTTCAATGTTTCTCAAAATTCATGAACTACTGGTCCCTTTGTGTAACTCAATTTGTATCTTTGAACCTTCACGTTGAATCTCATTTCAAGAGTTGAAAGGTTCAACGGTTCAAAGATTCAACATTTTGTGACTTTAGTCCCACCTTTCCCAAAGTCTTCTAAGTCAAAATTTGAGAGAGATTTTAAAACAAGTAAATCATTTAGAGGGAAATATATCTAGAACATTTTATGAAATGAAAAGTCCTAATTTTGAAAGATTATGAGTAATCATTACAAATTAAGGTCATGTGTGAAAACTACTTACAATTAATGCACCTATCAAAATTTGCATCATATCAAGCAAGTTCAACACAAGTTAATTGATCTAGTAATTATTCGACCTAATTTCATGCCTTTATTGAGAAAGGACAAGCCATTTTTAATAGTAAACACATAGGTTCATACAAAGGAGAGTAGTGCTGGAGGCATAAGATTTTTATTGCACAGTTTCATAGTAATTTTTGATCTATTGAAGGTGAGTTCAACTTTTCCTTTAAGATGATTCCATTATTTTTTTTGAAAGGAGAATCGTTTTGAGTTGCTGGTATTATTTAAGAAGTTAAAAGCATTTTTCATTATATCCTCCAATCTATAGCCATGAAATCTGCTTGTCTTGGTTACAAACATGGTCCTAGTCTTGTTTGTTCTCTTCCTAAATTTGGGGATACTTATTTAGTTCAATATGATTTAGAAGATTTTAAAGAGAGGGTTAAAAATCCTATGTCAACCCCTATGATGGAGAAAATAGTGAAAAGTGGTTTAGTCAAAGCTGTGGCTTTTCCCATGGCAGTACAATGTCTCAAATTAGTTCTAGAATGCATGAATAGATACAACCCTCAAAATAGGTATATCAGAATTGCAAATGGCAATGTATTACTGCATGTCAATAGATAAACCCTAATGGTTGTGATGAAAATTCTACCCAAAGAGCCATACTTTGACCTCAATATTACTTCCTCTTATGGTCATTTTTTATTAAAAAAGTAATCTAAAAGAGTGTAATCACTAGAAATTGATTACTAATATTCTAAAAAAGAGGTTCAAGACTGACCAAAGCATTAACCAAAGAACATATGATACTAAAAATTAAAGACATCATGGTATTATTACACAAGGTGAAAGGCAGTTCTCAGGCATTTTATTGGGAGGATTGGATGTACTTATTCATTCAGGTGATCCTCCAAGGAGAATAATATTTGGATTGGGTGGAAATCATAGCCGAATGTTTGCATTTGGGTCTAAGTAATTATTTTGGGAATAAGGATTTTTATGTCTTCATATATCTTTTACTACTTAGCATCTACAAGAGAATGGAGATGGTTTCCTCATGCATCCTTAGTTGAAGACAAAAAGTTTTATGATTATTACTCACATTTACAAATGCAAAATTGTTGTGAAAACTATGGAAGGGTTAATGATGTTTTTACTAGTAGGATGACTTATGAATTGGCAAGCAATGCTAATAAGAGAATGTCTGATGGAGCCATGCAGCTGATCAGTATTTATGGTAGTTTATTCATTCAATTTTCCAAATTTTCTTATATCAAAGTTGGTGGTTTTGATGGAAAACCAGTGAAGCTACCCAGATATGTTTTTGACCACTTTGTATTGATAGAAGTTTGCAGGCAACTAGCCCATGTAGATAAAAAATTTCAAATGAAGAAAGAATCTGGTATATCTTTTCCCATCAAACTGGGACACTATTCATGTCATTCAATTTTTGACACCTTAAATTTATAGGTGGACCTGAAAAAGTTCAATCTTCAGTACTATAATGCCAGACCCCAATTTGATAGCAAAGGTTTTTCTAAGGATAATCTGGATTTTAGAATGGGATTTTCACACATTCCCTAGATCGAAGACTATTGGGAGGATTGCCTAGATGAATTTGAAGTTAGAAGAAAGCTTTGGTGCAGGTTCTCCTTGGGGAAAATAGTTACACTCAATCTGAGTATGAATATCTCTGGAATAATTGATGATGAAGAGCATGTGGTTGATCCTCATTTTGAACAAGTAAAACAATTACCTATTCTAGAAGTTAATTGGAATAAAGATGAAGAGGACAATAAAGAAGAAGACACAAATTTTTAAGCTAAACTTCTTTGTTTTAAAATATATGTGATGATTGTTTTAATAGTTTTCATTTGTGAGTGAAAAGAAGAAATAATTGCTGCATACTTAAATGTATGTGTTTAAGTATTTAAAATCAGGTTTCTATGTGAACTCTCCTTTCAAGTGGTAATTATTATTTCATTAGATAACTCATCATATGTGTTTTATCTTTTGCTGGTTTAGTAATATACATATTTATATGTCTGATTATTGTTGAGGATAGAATCTATGTGTTCTATCACTAAATAATGCTATATGGAGGAAAGATTCCACATTCATAACATGGCGATGAATGAATGTTAGTTTGCCTTAAACATTTTCTAGTTAAAAGTGTGTCCGAATGATTAGATTAGTTTGAATTCATTGAAAATTTTAAATGGAGATGTACCTTAATTTAGAGAGGAATTATCCCTAATAGTTCAATCATTTGTTATTTAACTCATTTGTTCTCAAAGAAAGGGTTATAAAGTCAGAACAAAACATTTTTTTTTAGAATAGAAAAAATATGTTAACCAACACTAATCAAATCAAATTAAATGATTAAGTGAAATTTACATATGCAATTAGTGAAAATAAATTAAAAAAAAATTCAATAAAAATGAGGTCATGATGATGTCATCATCTTCAAAGTCAAGGAATTGAAAATATCTTCACTAGAGCCTTAAATTCAAAAATGAAACGCTGTGCATAATAAATGGGATCTCTATCCAAAATATTAATTACTTATCTCCTCCTTAACTTAAATAAGGTTAGTCTAAATTTAACCATGATTAACTCTAACCTAACTACACCTAGTTTAGAGTTAGTTTGGAAGACCATAAATACAAGAGTTTACCCATTGTTCAACAAGTTTTTTGGTGTAATATTATGATGCAAAAAATACCTTCAAAGACATTTGTAGTGTTATAATGCTCATCTATTGAGAGAGTGCCAATCTAAAGTAAATCCAAGCTAAAGCAAATCCCAACATTGCCAAGGTGATAAGGAGATATGATGCAAGGAGCACCATTGCCAAAGATTCTTTGATCACATAATTGAGCATATTTATCCATGGACAAAATAGAACTCTTGCTCTCAAGGAAGGTAAATAATGATTTTTTTAAATCTTATATTGATAGTTACTTGTATTGTTTTCTTACTCTTTGAGTGTCTAGGCTTGAGGTGTTAGTTTTATTAGTGTGTTTTTATTTGATTTTAATCATACTAACATGATACTAATCTCTCCCTTTAGATTCCTATTGATCACATATTCATTTAGTGCACAAAAACTATAAGAATTTTTTATTCAGGGGGACAAATACTAAATTTAAACAACATTTTCAGGCTTCTCAACTCACTCTTTAATCTCTTTCTCTATTAAGTATGGTTTTTAAATTATATGATTTTAGCATGTTTGTGTGTTTGTCAATTATTGGTCTAAATTAAACATAATTGTCATGTTTTGTGGGTTATTGTTATGCTTCCCCTTCTTCTCTCCCCCTTTTTCCCCCCCTCTCTTTAAGTGTTTTGGATTGTTTTTTCTAGAGTGTTCGTAAACCCCTAGGGATCTATAGTGGCCCCTTTTGGTTAGGGTGCACTCATCCCTTTTGTCTAATCTTTTTCATTTTCTAGTCATTATTTTGTTGATTAGTGCACCAATAAAGGTATTAATTTAAATTTTAATTATCTACATATACATAAGCTTTCTAATTCATTTAGGCATGAGAAGAAATCAATATAATTCATTATTCATAGAAATCTATTGAACAGTTACAAACATTTTATAGAATAAAAAGCATTCATTGAAGCACTCTAATTCATGTTAGAGATATTGCATGAGATTGGTTTGCATACTTGAGTTATTGTAATTATTGAGATGTGTTATTTTCAAGGCCTTAAGAAATATCAAGATAGTTAAATTATTGTATGGTATAATGCATGCCTAAAAAAAAAAAAGTTGTTTTCCTTATAGTTTTCAAGTATTGTTGCCCAATTAGAGTAAGAAGAATAATTTTAGTTTTATAGGTGATTGGAGTGAAGGTGAAAGACTCTTAATGAGGTTATTAAAAAATAGAACCAAGCAAACATGATCATCATAAAAAAAAATAGACCTCTTTGAAAAATTTCCAAGAGCATTTGTATAGTCCAAACAATATCTAGAGAGTACACTATCTCCAAAACATTCACTATTAGGCACAAATTTCCTAGGTCAACTCTATCTCACCTTTGGATGCACATTCTCATTGCTAAATCCTAATGAGTGCCATTAGATTTCATGATATTTAATTTACATCTATAAACCTTGTAGTCCCCTACTTTATTTAGTTTGAGAATTAATTACTAGGTTAGTTGATGATGCTTTGGCCTATTTAAAAAATAAATATTGGTATGAAGATCACATTTATAAAATTTCTCAAATAAAACAAAGGACCCAATGAAACCATTAGTAGTGACTATGTGCTTTTATTTAAGATTGTGATTACCAAGATTAATTATCAACAAGCATACATTGAAGTTCAAAGTACATATTCCAATAGTTTACTTTAATTATCAAGAACAAAATGAATTTCAACACTTATGAATCTTTTGATGAATTTTATTATGATGTTAGAGAGTTTGAATTGAACCTTTTAGATTCAACTATTCTTAAGTATGGGTCAAATACTATGAATCCTTATAGTGTCAAGTTGCCAAACAAAAGAAATTATAAATATAGATTCAATGATAAATGCTTTCAACCCAAGAATGCATCAAATAATGTGGTCAATTATATATAAAATTTCTATTACCTCAACAAAGAGAGTGTATAGGCTAAGTTAGAGTCCAAAAAATGTTATGAAGTGATTTTTTGAGTGTAACATGATTATTTTACCTCCAATAAGAGATTTTGATCATTCCAGACCATTCCTTAAGAATAATGATGAAAATACATAATGTGATTATTATATAATTACAAGACATTATTCCAATAAATGAATTACTTTAAAATATAAGATATAACATCTCATAGAGAACAACCAAATTCAAATAGATGGAACAAACAATAATTTAAATCAATTGGTAGCTCCACTAAATCAACACCCACAAATGTTTCCAAACCCTCCTCAAAATCATAATGACAAGACATATGACATGGGAAATGTACACATAATTGATAGGAAAAATAAAAGAGAAGCACCAAATATTGTTAAAGTTCATCCACTTGATGGTTTTATTGGTGTGGTTGGTTCAATTATGTGAAAAAAACACTTTCTTAAATTATGATTGATGACATCAAAATAATAGTAGGTATTTATTCATAAGAGATTTCATAGGTGAAATTGGCCAATAAAAATATGGAGTCATGGTTGATGATGGTTTAAACTTCAATATATGTATCAAGGGCTTATTTAAAAGACTTGAGATTTTGAAATGGATTTAACATATGTTCTAATATTTATTATGGGATATGATGGTATAGATAGAGAGCATCTTAGTTTTATTATATTATATATTCAAGTGGTCTTACACTCATTCAAGGCCTCTTTCTTAGGGTGTTTTATTTGGTATACCTTGGGTAATGTTGGTGTGTCATGTTCACATTTGTTGTGAAGTACACCTTAGGTAGTGTTATTACTATGTAGAGTAGGAATCCAAAATAAGTTAGTCCATACATTAGTAGTGAAAACTCAATATAAGCATAAACGACATAACATAATAAGCTAAATCCCTTATGGGGGTTTGAAACTAAAATATAAGAGCTATTGAAAGAAGGAATACAACCATTAACCTTCCCAAGAATGTCCTTCCTCTAAAAGCGGCTCAAAAACATGATTTCCCCTAATTTGGTAATCCAAGTGTTTGTCAATGATGAGAGTCTTACTCCTACATCATATCTCAGTGCACCAATGAATTAGGCTCAAGAATTTGATCAATGCATGTCAATATTTGAAGCTATTCTATTGCAAATTTTGCATAATAACATTAAACAAAAATAGCTTGAAGGAATGAGTGAGGACCCTTGTACTTATAGATTTTTAGAAATGATCAGAATCAACCATGGCCATCAATATTTAGATCAAGATGTGTGTTCATGGATTAATTCAATTTTGGAGGCTCAATCCATAAATATCCCCATTAATATTTGGAAGAATGGAGCAATGATGAGACATGGGAGGGCTCAAAGCAGATATTTGTTCCATTTATGGCTTATGGATGCCACCCCATTGATGATTTCATTGGATGATGTAGATATTAGAAATGAATTTCCAATTAATAGATATTCAATAACTTCCATGATTTTTTCACTTAATCTCTTAATTTGGTTTAATTTGCTTAAGTGGGTTTAATTAATTTTGTACAATTCCTTAGAAATTGGTTACTCAATTAATCAAACTAGTAATAATGTCAATTTATTGAGTTATAATTTGATTGGAGTATAATTATAAGAAGGTGTTAGTTGCGTATGAAGTAATACCCCAATTATAGCATTATCGACAAGAAATAACACATGCACGTGTCATGTGCTTCTGAATTAGAAGAATTCAATGGTCTAGAGCATCATTTTGTGTGGTCACAATTTGACTTAAAGTGATTTGAGAAAAGCTAATAATAAAATAAAATGCATTGCCCCATTCAGAAATACATTAGCCTAAATCAACACTTTTATGTGAAAAGCTTGAACCATTTAGCATGTTTTAGTGATTTTGGCCCAGATTTTGCATTGTCATAGAATATTTCTTAGATTAACAATTTGATAGGAATTAGATGTCTATAGTTACCAAGGTTTGATTTAATACGTACACAAAATTTTTAATGCATATTCAATGTTGGTAACTATCCTCACATGTGTAAGAAGGTTGGGTGTAACTTGGGGAATGGTCCCACCTTTCACTCCACCAATAACAATCTCTTACTCACTTCTTGGTTTTCCTATACAAGAAACCATTATATTCTTGTGGAAAGTCAAAATAGAGCTTACATTCATCTCTTGAGTTGGTGAAGATGTAGCCTTTTAGAGTGTCTTGTTATGATGCAACCATTTTTGGTTGCACATATACATTGTATATTAATTTGTCAATTAATATAGTGTCTTTTTATCAATGAATCTCTTCTGAGTATTTCTGTGTGGATGATTGCATTGTGGATTTTTATTGGGACCTCATCATTTCTATTATCGCAACATGATTATGTTAATTTTAACTTGGTATTAGATCTAAATCCATAATTTTCATCTCCAATTGTTTCAAATATGGTTATTTCTTTAGTTGGATTCACATTGTCTATAAATCCACATATGGAGGTGTTTCACTGAAGATATTTCTACCATATTTAGTTTTTGAGTGTTTTTTGTGCATATTAGACATTCCCACTACATTCAACGAGCAAGAGAAAGTCAATTTTGAATTTTGTTTCACATGAATCTAACACCATGAACTAATTTGGTAAGCCATATAGATCACGTTTTGCATAGATATAAAGAATTTGTAAGGGTAAGAATGGTCCAATGGGAAGGAAAATGGCCTTTTTAGCTCATCTAGCATATTTTCAAGACTAGATTTTGTATTTTAAGTAACTTGTGATGAGCTGTTAGCTTTTATATTTGGATACATGTTGGATTTGGGTTCACTCTAAGGGTGTTCTTTATCCTTATTTTTCCAGATGTAAATTGTGCTTGCATGAATTTATAAAGTTCCATGGGTGGGTTTTTTATTTTAACCATGTGTGTGTGCTTTATTACCCTCCCTTGTCTATCTTCATGTGTGCGTGTGCTTTGTTGCACTCCCTTGTCTACCTTAATTTGTGTGTGTGTTTTGTCTCACACACTTTTCATATCAATTGCTAGTTGAATCATGTGGATTTTTTGGGAACTCTCATTGGAGGATTTATTTTGTGATTTTCTACTCACCTACCACATTGACACTTTTATAGAGATTGAGTTGATTTATCTTATGAGGGGTATTATGTACTAATAATTCTTCTTGGTTGTTCAATTATTTTATGCACCTTATGGTTGTCCCTGTATACTATGTGGATGAAGAGGCTAGTATCAACATTCAAAATATTTTTCTATCCCATTTTTTTTGGTATTGAAAATTAGAATGTCATCTATAAGCTAACATTATTTTATGATATCAAAATTTAGAACAATTTCTAAGCCAACCTTATTGGTGTATTTTATCCATGCATTCTAGTTAGATGGAACACATACTCTCATTTACACAGCTAGATTCATAGAATCTACTTTTGAATCATTCCTTTAGATGCTTCATCAGATTCAACATTCATCTATAAGTAACTTGATTCATTATTATTTTTTACTCTATCATTGTATATGGGTTCCTCGTCAACCTAATTTCTAGGACCCATACATATGATCTTAATTTTTTTATCTTTTACCACATCACCTTTGTTGATAGTCATGGTGGGTGGGGGGGGGGGGGTGTTTGGTCTGTGTCATGCTCAAACTTGGTGTGAATTTCACCTTAGGTAGTGTTATTACCAAGGTGAGATTTAATATGTATATAAAATTATTTAATGTACATTTACTGTTGGTAGCTATCCTCACATGTGTGAGAAGGGTTGAGTGTATCTTGAGGAATGATCCCACCTTTCACTCCACCACCAAAAATTTTCCACTCACCTATTATTTTTCATATATAAAGAACCTGTGTGTCCTTGTGGAATGAGAGTGGAGCTTACAGTCATCCCCTAGGGTAGTATAGATGTAGTCTTATAAAGTCTTGTTCTGATGTGAGCATTTCTAGTTGCACACTCATGTATATTATATATTATATTAGCGTAATACAATGTCATTTTATTAGTGAATCTCTTTTCTCTTCTGAGTACATATGTGTAGATAATTGCATTATGGAGTTTTCTTGGGTCCTTCTCTTGTTTTTAGATATGACATCACAACTACGTTAATTTAAGTGGGTCCTAAATTTGTTCATTATCACTTTCCTATGGCACCCAATAATGGATCTTATGATGTTTTGCTTGGTAGACCTTGGGTACACCAAATGAATGCAAATCCTTCTACTTTTCATCAATGTTTGGAGTTTATACACAAAAACCAAGGCATTAAAGTCATAAAAGATATTAAATTTTCAAAAGAGTAAGTTCAAGACATTTTTCATAAGGAAATACCAAAATAAAAACTAAGATTTATATCCAAGGTAAGATAACATAATGTTAAAGTATATAAATATATCCCAACAACACTATTACTATCACAACTTATTATTAGTATACAAGCAAAAGAATTCAATTATTCAAGATAACATTAATAAGAAAAATCAATTAGTGGATAATGATGAAGATGATGATGGCAATGTTCTATCATTTATTTATTCATGGGCACCTCAATATATTGATTTGGATTTTAATGATACTCATGCTCTATCCTATATATCCTCTATTGAATATTTTGACCCACTTGATCATGATGGTATTATTGGTTAGCTCTAATTGATAAGTGCTTGTGTTTGTAACTAAACACACTTTGTTTTCCTCTCCTTTCTACTTTACACTTTTACTTCTTTCATATGGTTAAAATTATTTTATTTTAGTTCATGTACTTTGGGTCTTATTTTCTTTCATGCTTTCCAATTATGGATCTTAATTCGCTTATTTATTCCTATTATATTGATGCTCATGATTGTGATTTAGAGTTTGTCATTGCCACAAGATTCTCTTTTCACCTAATTTCATGCTTGATTTTTGCTTCCTTATCTTATTCCACATTATTTTTTATGTGATAAAATGCCATGTTCCTTTCCAAGCTTTATTTTGTGATTTTATTTATTTAATTATTCCTCTTTCACTTATTCTTTTATTCTTAGTAAGAATTCTTTCCTAATGATCAATTGCTTCTCCTCTTGATTTTGCTTAGTTTTTACTTTTTGAAAATCCCATGAAAAATTCTAAATGATGATGATACATTTTATTTTGGATATGTCAGGACAACTCTAAAGCATTTGTGTTTTTTTCTTCTATATGTATGCTTGAATATTCTCTCTCTCTTTGTCATATTGCCTATGTTAATTTTACACACGATGTATGTATTTTAAAATTCCTTGGATTTTGTCTTCCTAAGTGGTGATTGCTAGCTATTGATACATAATGATTGTGCTAGGATACACACTTCATGTTTATATTAGATGCTTATAGATTGCTACACCCCTAACCTATCACATGTATTGGGATAATAATAGCCAACTTGTGGCTTACTTGTCCCTCTTTGATGTTATTTCACATTTCTTTATGTATTCATTTGGTTAGTAGGTCAGCCTATGGAGTAACCATGGCCTAGGTAGACTATAAACAAGAGGTTGTGGGTAGTTATTTATCATCACATTAAGAATTATACTCTTATTAAAGCTTGTGTAGGTTGCCCCCTTGAAGTGGCTTGTCTTTTATTCATATATTCCATTATATTTTAGTCATATTATGATATATTGATATTACTCTAATTTATTATTAAAGTAATTTCATTACAAGTGGTATCAGAGCTACAATTTGGGTAATCTTATGGGTGAAACCCTAATTTTAGAGATTTGTTTATATCTTTAAATCTACTACAATTTTTTTTGTAATTTTTTTTGAAGCTGTGGAATCAGTCAAGGGTATCACAAAATAAAAATTAGATTTTGGAGGTCAGTTTTATGCAAGTTATTTTAATTTTAGTGTTTTTCATAAATTAACTCTATAATGTGCAATTCAAGAAATTATTCTGAGTTACTTACATTTTTGGAAAGATTAACAAAATATAATTAGAGTATGTTCTTTGTCTTTTATAATTTAATTCTAACATAAGTACAAAATTCTTGGTTAAAGTTGGGTCAAAAGTGCCAATCAAGATTGACATTATCAAGCCATTTTATGGTAGGACTGTAAACTAGGGTCCAAGGAAACGGTTATGAAAATCGAGGTAAAAATCCTCATAAGGAAGAGATGGAGTCAAAAGGGAGAGTTACTAGATTATTTGTATAGGGTTATCTAAGATAAATCACAAAGTGAGCTAGCTTGACTATAATGAGCAAAGAATTCAAAAAGAAATACAAGGCATACAATTTGAGATGAAAGTGGTACAATCTAGTTTGGAAAATATCATGATGGATTTACAAAATAATCAGCCAAATCATCAAACTATCACTATTACAAAACCCCACCATAGGGGATCTCCCAATAAGCCTAATCCAAATCCAAGTACTTTACCATAGGGGAACCTGTTACCAAAGATAGATATGCATAAATTTGATGGAAAGGATCCACTCAATTGGATCAAAAAATGGAGATATTTTTTGATCTACATTGAATCCCATGTGGATAGAAGGTTACCTGGCATCCTTGTATCTAGAACCTAAAAAATTCATTTAGTATTGATGGTTATGTACTCAAAATAAAAAGGTGACTCTCAGTGTCACTTGGTAAGTTTTTATAGATGAGTTGTAATTAAACTATAATAATAGTGTGATAGAGAATTACTTTAGCCAATTGGTTAAATTGAGATAGACTAGCTCAGTTAAGGATTATATTCATCATTTTAAAAACCTATCTTTGTGTGTGGAAATAATTTCTGATGAGAACTTGAATGAGTCATTTTTGGGTGGACTCAAAGACCACATTCAACATGAGGTACGCATGTTTAATCCACTTAAGGTTTATAATTCTATTTTCATGGAAAATAGGGTAAAGGAAAAATTTATAGCCAATAAGAAACAACCATTCACTCACTTCAGAGATCATAACATATTGACACCATCATTTCCTCCACCTACCAGATTGACCCCTCAACAAATTTAAGATAAGCGTGCAAAAGGATTATGTTTTGACTATGATAGCAAGTGGAGAAGAGGACATAGATGTGATGAGATGAAGCTATTCTATATTGAGAGATCAAATAAATATGATGAAGATGATTCTAACTCCAATGATGATGAGGAAGAGATACATGAGTTACCTAAATATTCCCAACCTACAATTTCTTGTCATGCACTTTCAAGTATTAGCACTCAAACAATTAATATTTTGGGTTTCCTCAAGAAATAGAAGGTGACAATGTTTATTGACTTAGGGAGCACACATAACTTCATCAACCATAAGTTAGCCACTCGATTGAACTATTTCATTTAAACAATACTAGAATTTTAGGAAATGATTGCACATGGTGGCATAGTCAATTATTCAGGGAAATGTCATAGCATTAAGGTTACTATGGGTGACTATAATCTAGATTATCCTATGTTTTCTATTCCCATGGGTGGTGAAGACATTATTTTGAGTGTCCAATGGCTCACAACCTTGGGTACAATTGAGATGAACTTCCAGGAACTATTTATGAACTTTTATTTTGAAGGAAGGAAAATTAAACTACGTGGATTATGAGCAAAATCTTCACAATTGGTTAGTTCACACCATATGGTAAAGATGTTAAAAAAGGGGGCAGAAGGATTTATAACATGATTATGCTCCATAGAATTTCAACCCACAAATCCATCTACACATCTTGATCTATAAATGATTCTCGATGATCACCCATCTATTTTTGGGGCCATGACAAAATGACTACCACAAAAAAGAGAACATCATTATGCCATTTAACTACCTCTAGGGAGTCAACCACCAAATATCAGACCCACACACACACACACACACACACACACACACACACACACACACACACACACACACACACACACACACACACACACACACACACACACACACACACACACACACACACACACACATATATATAAGAGTGAAATCAAAAATATGGTCTATGAGATGCTAGAGGCAGGGATCATCAGACACAATGAGAGTACATATTCATCACCAATGGTCATGGTGCATAAGAAGGATTACACATGGAGGATGTTCCCATATTATAGGGAACTCAATAAGTACACCATCAAAGATAAGTTTCCTATTCCAGTAATTGATGATTTACTTAATGAGTTGCATGGTTTTATCTATTTCATAAAATTGGATTTTCGTTTGGGGTATCATCAAATTGGAATCAAGGATGAAGATGTTCATAAAACTAATTTTAGAACTCATGAGGGCATTATGAGTTTTTGGTAATGCCTTTTAGACTTAAAAATGCACCATCTAATTTTTAGATCTTGATGAACACTATTTTTAGGCCTTTTCAAAGTAAGTTTATGCTGGTTTTCTTTGATGAGATATTGAATTACAGTAAGACATGGGAAGCACACTTGAAACATGTGAAATAGGTGTTGATAGTTTTGGATCAACATAAACTTTAATCAAAGACATCCAAATTTACTTTTGGAGTATATGAGGTAGATTACCTAGGTCACATTGTATCTCATGAAGGTGTCACAGTTGATCCTTAGCATATCAAAGCTATGTTGGAATGGCCAATGCCCAAAACTCTCAAAAACCTCTGAGTATTCCTAAGATTAATAGGTTACTACCAAATATTTGTGAAAGGTTATGGTAACATAACAACTTGACTCATTTCATTGTTAAAGAAGGATGCCTTCCACTAGAATGATGCAACTGCTAAAGCATTTGAGGAACTGAAATCAGCTGTATGTACCATTCTATTTTTATCTACTCCAGACTTCTCAAAGACATTCATTATTGCTTCCATATCAGGGTAGGGAGTAGTAATAATGTAAGTAATAATAACCCTTACATTTGAGAGTCATCAATTTAAATGTAAGAATATAAACATACCTATCTATGAGAAAGGAATGATGACTATTCTTCATGCAGTCAAATAATGGAGGCCCTATCTGATGGGTAGACACTTTAAGGTGAAAATAGATCATAATAGTCTCAAATACTTTTTAGAGCAAAGATTATCATCTGAGGAACAAAAAAAGTGGATAACAAAAATATTGGGTTATGATTTTGAAATCATATACAAGAAAGGTAAATATAATGTAGTAGTAGATGCACTATCCAAATGGGATACATCCATAGAAGCATTACTTTATGCAATGTTCATGTTGCGGGCATATTGGGTGGATGAATCCAAGTTAGAGTGGGAGAAGGATAAGGATACACAAGTTATAATTTAGAATATCTAGAAAGGTTCCATATCCTTTGACAAATTTGAATGGAAAGGTAATGCCCTATAGTATAAGGATAGGTTATACTTATGTTAATATTCAGAGTTGAAGCATAAGATTATTATAGAGTTTCATGAATCTCCAATTGGGGGACACTCTAGGTTCTTGAAAAATTATCACAAAATCAATCAATAAGTATTTTTATAAGGACTCAAGGGAGATGGATAAAATTTTGTGTCAAAATGGTTGATATGCCAATAGAATAAATGTGAGATGGTTAAGACTTTGGCTATGTTACAACATTTAGCAATTTATAGTCAAAGGTGGGAGGATGTTTCCATGGATTTCATCATAGGGTTTCCCTATTATGAAGGTAACAATGTTATCCTAGTATTTATGGACATGCTTATAAAATGTGCCCATTTTTGTGCCCTATCACACCCATTTATAACAAGTACAATAGTGTTATTTTTTTGGAGGTAGTTCTAAAATTACATGGAACCCCACAAATAATTGTAAGTGATCATGATCATATTTTCACAAGTAATTTTTGGACTGGACTATTTTCCTATTTGGGTACTCATCTAGCTCATATCTCATCTTGCCACCCCTTGTTTGATGCACATATAGAAGTGGTAAAAAAATGTTTAGAGGGGTATTTCCATTGTTTTGTATTAGATAAGCAGGAACATTGGGTTAAATGGATACCACTTATAGAATGGTGGTATAACATATATTTACATACCTCTTCTAAAATGTCCCCATTTATAACACTATATGGTTACCATCCACCTTCCATCACTTCTTCTTTAAGGGTGCAAACCAAGGTTTGAGATGTGGAGGAGCACATTCAAAATCAAGTAGAGGTTTTGGATAATTTGAGAGAGAATTTGACCTTGGAATGAAATAATATGAAGTAATAATTAGATCAACACCATAGTGAGTGACATTTTGACATGGGTGACTGGGTCTTTGTATGTTTGTAGCTTTACAAGCAGATGTCCTTCAAGCAAAAAAAAGGACAACAAACTTAATCCTAAATATTATGGCCCTTATCAAGTTCTAAATAAAATTAAAAGTGTGGCTTAAAATCTAAATTGGCCTCATTCATCTCGTATACACCCAATATTTCATGTTTCTTACTTGAATAAGGCAATTAGAGAGAAAGTTTTTGCCCAAACAGAGCTACTAGAAATAGATGAAGGATGAATCATTTTGGAACCATAAAAGATAATAAAAACATGAACTAAGAGGTTGATAATCAAATATATTAAGTAATATTTGATCAAGTGGAAGAACCTGAGTAGTGAGGATGCAACTTGGAGGGTGAATATTTTATGCAACAACATCCAGAGTTGTTCAATTATAAGGACAATATTGGTTTGAATGGGAAGGGAATGTTACACCCATAACCTATAAAATGAATTGGAATAGGAATAATGATGAAAATTTATATGAAATGAGTCTCAAACTTCTCATCTTCAAAATTTGAACTTGACCAATCTCATTCATGTGCTATGATTTGTCTCGAAGCTTCACTAGCCAATCTAGTCTTCCTCATGTTCATTGGGATTAATATCCTCTCTTTATTTGTTACTATTTTTTGAAAACTTTGGATATGTTTATTGGTGTCCTTAGTCCTATCAAAATTCTCTCATATTCATCCTCTAACTCATTTTATTCATTGTTCTTTCTTTTCCATTCAACTCTTTCTCTAGCTCTCCACTAGGCATTCTTCATAGGTTTCAAGTACCAAATCTTGATATAAGTTCCAAGGAATCAATATTATTTCATGGATTGTATTATATAATAATATCATACTATATTTGACCTCTTATAAGTTCCCAATCACCTTTCAACTCTCACTTCCACATACAAAGTTCATAATGACCCTACTAGGCTTGTAGCCTTTTTTTTCACATTTCCTCTTGGTTTGATCAAAATATGACCTTTATTGAATATATAAAATAATTTTAGAGTACCCTATATTTTTATACAACTCTCCATGAATTTAAAATATTTAATCCCACATTTAGATAATACTTCCTTTGTAAACCTCCCCTCAATTAGGTCTATTTAGCCCTATCACACACCCACAGACCTTGAATCCATAATATACCATAATATTTCAGACCAAATTTTTTTTATTCACTTTATAAATGATAAAATGAGAAATATTAAAAAATTTAAACACTTTCCAATAGTTGGAACTCCTTCTATGGGGTTTTTAGTTTTGAAACCCTAGTTGGGTGACAACAGGAGCCAAGAGCCTATTAAATTCATTTATTTGAGTTTTAAGGCATTTAAAAAGATAAAAATAACATGTATATGTATTTTTAAATGGTATATACCTTATCCAATATGTTTGAATAATTAATCAACATTCATTTGCTTAAATGGATCCCAAATATAGAATTTTGCATGTCTCTTAGAGAGCTGTGTAGGGTTTCAATAAACTCTTACATTACAAGGGTTTCAAAATTTAAAAAGGGTTATTATTGTGAAATTATATCACTTTAAATTATTCCAAACTAATCCAAATAAATCAATTCACCACCCTCTTAAGACATAACAAATCACTTCTTGGCATGTGACTGTGTAGGTAGAGTCTTGCCTATGAAGGACTGTGTTAAGATTCTTGACAATCAGTAGTATTAAAAAGAAATTTCAAACAAAATAAATGTTATTATAAATAATTTTTTATCATGAAAGTATTTAACTTGAATTCATGTTCCATTCACTTCTTTAAGACTATAGCTTTCTTCTCTAATTCATGACAGTACAACAGGGTTTCTGCCTGTGCCAACATGGTACTCTATGGATGATTGTGTATCCAAGGTTTATAATTATAATTTATTAAAAACCATGTAATTTATTAATCCTTAAAATTTGTTTTGCCTAAGGATTATGATCTCAAATCACTATCTCCAACTATGCTTTAGGAAACATGGATTCACCTTCAAATCTAACTGTCATAGGAGTTTGCATGTTTTCTCCTTTCTGTAAACATTTCTTAAGATCCTTTCTTTTGGGGAATACTACATATGAATATTAAACTTGATATGACTTAAATATTACCTATAGATGACTTAGCATCCTTATTTTCTGCATCAAACTTACCAACTTCACCAACTATTCTCTTGCTTGACTGTATTCTATAGTCCTCTATTCAAAACCTACAATCCTTACAAAACAACAACAATTTCATGGCCTCAAGGGAATGTAAAATAAAAAATTGGATTAATAAAATAAACAAACATTGAATGGATAATACACATTAATT